>CM050171.1:44485243-44847743 GCA_027410445.1 Discoglossus pictus | reverse complement strand
TGTGTGTGTGTAAAACTAGTCCCAAGAAATGACCCCACTAAAACTAAAAGAGGAAACTACTGCAAATATTGTTTATTTTATAATATGATAATAAAATCCAAACACATATACAATAAGAAATATAGAAATATAAAAAATAAAATAAAAATTGTAATGAGAAGGAGAAAAGACAAAAATCCGTAAATCCTGAATAATCCTGGACAGACTAATGAAGGTCTCCAATTCAATTATGTATATCTCCAAAGATGCTTCCTCGGATTGTAGAGATACCTGTGCAATTATGCTTAATATACCTTGTTATTTACCAGCATTCAAACTGTAACATAAGTGTTCTTTCCACCAGTGTGTTAAGGTTTGAAACTTATATTCATACTTCCCAGCCACTTCCTGTTCCCCTTTTGCCCCCCCCCCAACTTCCTCATTTTTACTGAGATGATGAAAATAGGCATCCCATCATTAATCTTGAGAAAAGCTGTTCTCACTGTTGCATGGATAGTGGGAGATGAGACTTGACTATCATCCCCCCTTTCCCATCCTAAGTAAATCCATAAAAGAAATGTAATGTGTGCCTGAAGGTAAGATATTTTATTCACACAATCTCCTTACAACATAGTTATAAAACACTTGAATGTTTATTCCGTCATGCATGCCTAATAATCATATTTTTTTATTTTTAAAGTAGGATTTTTAAATCATTCCAGATTTTCTGTTTTTGTTATTTTTATCAAGAACAATTCCATTTTTCATGGTACCCAGAATCACTTTTCTTCAGTTCACAAGATTTATGTACAAATTTGTAGCTTTTTTTTTTTTTTTCCTTTTTTGTTATGTGTGAAAATATTTTATTTTTAAATTATAGGCACATTGCTGAATAAAAGAAATTGGAATGTAATTGTATATTTCTTATCTAATCTGTAATCTTTGGGCCTTTTGTGAAGCTGTAATGTCATCCAATATTAAGATCACTGGCATATAGACTAAGCTTTTAAGCAGCAGGGTTTCCACTCTGGCAACAATACAGTTCGTGATTCTTACAACTTAAAATATGCAATTTTTTATTCTAGTTTTTTCTAACACTTTCTTTCTTTTTTATGCTTTTTTTTCTTTTATCTTCTAAAATAATTTTGTCCATTATTGAATTTAGTTATTCAAAAGACCATATAAAAAGGATTTTAAAGACCACAGTGGTCAAATTCTATCTTGCTACTAATATGTAATACTAGCGACTTGCCTGTCAAAAATCACAACAATACAATTTGAAGGCTGGCAATGCTGTTTACCACACAATGCAAGGCTCTCCCCCCTCTAACTTGCTGGCCTCTCAATGAGCGCCTTTGGCGCTCATTGCAAGCCTCTCCCACCATCTACTTCACGGGCCTCGCAATGAGCACCTTTAGCACTCATCACGAGCCCCACATTGAGCAGCTTCGGCGCTCATTGCATTCCTCGGCCAACCCACCAATTTTTATGCCTCACAGTGAGCACCTTCGCACTCATTGCGAGCCTCTCCTCCCCCACTCTACTTTTCCGGTGCTCGCGATGAGCCCTGCAATGATCTCTCATTGCAGACGTCGTCCAACCCACTACTTTCGTGCCTCGCTCTGAATGCCATCGACGCTCATTGTGAGCCCAGCGATGAGCGCATTCAAGCCTCTCCCCACTCTCTGACCCCTGTGTTTTACCCCTTATTTCTCTTCCCTGTGTCTCTTTTTTCCCCCCTCTCCCACCCTTGTGTCTTTTTTTTTCTCTCCGCACAAGTCTTGCAGGCCTCTTGATAAGCGCCTTAGTGTTACTGCCTCCGGCCTCGATTTTCGATCTTTTAAAACGCCAATTAAACCTCAAATTAGCTTGCAAACTCACAGGCTCCCTGCCTCTCCTCCTGTGCTGCGTGTGAGGCTGTAAGTACATTTTTTAAGTAGTTAGCGTCTTTTGGCGGTCTTCCGAGTTACGCATAAAAAATGGCGCACGTTTTAAAGTCGTTTTTTTTCAAAGTGTTGCGTGCCTCTCTCTCATCGTGTGCCTGGCAATGAGCGCCTTTGGCCCTCATTGCCATCCTTTTTCAAAGTCTATTGGGCCTTCTGATGAGGCGAGGCCTGCAATGAGCACCTTTGGTGCTCATTGCAGCAAAGTCGTGCGGGCCCGCAATGAGCACCAAAGGATGCGCAAGTCCGTAACTTTTAACATAGCGTTACGAACAAACTCGCAATTACGACAAATATATATATATATATATATATATATATATATATATATATACATATACATATTACTAGGAATTTGCCTGACAAAAATGACGGGAGTAAAATTGTAAGCCCGGCAATGCTGTTTGCCACACAATGTGAGGATATGGGCCCTCTGAGCCCCTTCGCTGCTCATTGCAAGCTTCTTCCCCCCCATGTACTACCTTGGGTTAAGTGTTACTGACTTGTATTAAGTTTTACTGGTTTGCGTTAAGTCTTAGTGCTTAGGGCTCGTGTTTATGTCCTTTGGTCTCTTTTTACGTCATTGCAGCAGTCCCGCATGCCTCAACTGCTCGCCTTGATTCGCGAGGCTCACAGTACAATGAGCGCCTTTGGTGATTTAGTGCAGCCTAGGTCCCGTGTGGTCGACGGCTCGCTTCGCTTTGCGGCCCTATGGGCCGCAAATGGCTTGCTTTTGAGGCTCACAAAGCGTGACAAAGCTGCTAACATGACAAACGTTCTTGGTCTACAAATATATATGTGATGGTGGCTTAATAAAGTTCCCCTTGCCCATGCCCTCCTTTCTTCTTTTGAAAAAGCATCATAGGTTAAAACCCACTCTTTTCCAACGTAAATAACTTATTTTCTCTTTTTCATTGAAGTCAATAGATTTGCTTTCGGAAAGTTCATTTCACAACCATCTAAGGATATAGGGCCCAATTCTATTAGAGCAACATTTCTTACTTTAAAAAGTAAATTTTGGCTGTGGGTGCTTTTTTCCTCTAAACTTCTAGAAATATTCTGGTACCTCTAACACGCAACTTAAGACTCTCAGCCTCTATACGTAAACCATGCCTTCCGAAGTAAGATTTCACGGGGAGTGATTCTATGAGCCAGCAATATTTAAACCAAACCTGTAATTTTACTTCTTAGACACAGCCAATGGAAAGTGAGAACGTCACCATGATGTCGGTAAATAGTATAGTGTAACCTGCAATTGGAGACTAAGCATTAATAAGAGCCAATAAGTAATCTGTGCTCGTCGGGCTAGCACTCTAGACAATGTATGGTTTAGTTCTTGTGGGTTTCATGATATGTATTAACCCCATTGAATACTGGGATTCATATTACACATGAATATTTTTTTAATTGTATATTTGTCTTTGGAGAATGACAAAGCTCAGTGAGCAGTGTCACAATGTCTCCCATCCGTAACGCTGTAGATTAAACTTCTGAATTGCGCCAGAAACTGGATATGGCTGCTGCTCCAGCACAAGGTCTTAAATCCTCATTTTCCTCCTCCGGACATCATAAAATTCTAGTAGATTCATCCTATTAACACCCCCTCCCCTCTATCCATATAAACAATAACAATTTGTTGTGCTGTGCCCAATGATAACTATAGCTTTGCACTCTGGTCACCTCCGACTCCTTTGTTTTTGTTCATTATTTTTTTGACCTGCTTTGAATGCAACATTTTGCCTATAAATACTCAAGAAAGCTACTTTGTGGCTTGCCCGTAGTTACTTGCTATTTCCAGGGCCAGGATGGTTAAAAACAAATTTTAAATGAAGTGTTAAAGAGACAAATGTAAAAGTCATTTTATTGAGAGCATATTGGATGCATAAAACATTTAATCCAAATAATGCTGCTTTTTTCATCTGAATGCGGCTACATATTTTTCCAGCATCTGTAATTGTAAGCTTGGAATATCTGGAAAGGTTTGTGGTTCTTCAGAGACATTATGCTGTAGTGCCACGTAGTGAGATAAATTAGACTTTAGTAGAGCAGATGATGTGTAGTGTTTTTAAAGGGCTGCATTGGTTAATTTGTCAAGTTTAGTTACTCAAAGAAAATGGAAATATTTTTGGAAAGCACAAAAATAAACGCATATTTTTTTATTTTTTTTTCCCATAAAGAATTATTATTTGTTGAAGGAATCCATTTTCTTTTATCCTCTTTCAATTTGGCCAGTTTGCTTTTTTTGTCCAGTTAATCGAGTTTTGTTTTCAGTGATATGGAGAAGACAAGCTCCCATACTGACTTTAGATAATTAGAGCCCCATTCAATTCCAGGCCCGTAACTTGATCTCAGGCGGCCGGATGTCTGCGATTGAGTTGCGGGCTTCGGTTCCTCTCCGTTTGCAAGGCTATTCTATTTCTCCAGCTCGCAAGTTGCATGCACTGGTTCGGAGCAGATAAGGGCGGGAACATGATCAATTAAGCAAGCCCGTAAATTCCAATGTCGAAACGGCCAATAGTAATTGAGACTGTCCAAATTACAAAAACATGGAGGTTACATGTCATTCAATTAGATTTGTGGGTCCGATTATGCAATCTGACTCGCAAGATATAGAAAAAAAATGAATTATGAAAATGAATGCCAACACTGTTCTGGTCCATATGGATGGCCTGATATGTATTAACTCATTGATACCCAAGATCAATTTAACCCCAAAATTACACATAATAATAAACTTTATTTCCTGGCGATTCACGGGCTTGAGACTGTTGTGCAATTATTTCTAATGTCTATCCTCCCTTTCCCCCATTATTTACAGTGCAGGATTGACTTATTTGCATTTACAGTGCAACAAATTGGTGTTTAACCCCTTGGCGGGTCCTCTCGAGCACATGTAGGATTTTCTCCTCCATTTGCGGTTTACGAGTGTGGGTACGTTTGCAAGCTTGGGGAAATTGAGCAATTGAATAGCGATTTTGCGATTTCAGATCAAAGGCTTCTGGAGGCTGTAAGTTACGAGTTTGACGGACGCCATCTTTCCAGCGATCCAAGCCCACAGAAAGACACCAATTGAATAGCAAATTTGCCTGCAAACTTACTTATGGGCCTCCAGATTTAAAATTCGGCCAATTGAATGGAGCTCATAGGGCCTCATTCATTTGGGGTCCGTTACTCGATTGCAAATCGCCGAATTCCTTCGACCAATTTGCTACCTCGCGTTGCTCTACATTTTTTCTTAGATATTCAATTCGCCGGGCCCGCAAGTTAGTCCCCCCTTCCCGATAATCTCAAACCATGCTATCGGCAGTAAGCATTTGTGTGCTTGAACATGATCGCAGCCGCAAGCCCGTAACTCGTGGTTCAAGCCCGCAAACTTGAAGCACTGTAAATGCACACATAAAATTAATACAGCACTGTAAATGACGGGGAACACAATGGGTGACATTAGAATTAAAAGCACAACATTCTCAAGCTCACACAATTTCCGTCCAAAGTCCTACTGGCTTTAATGACCTCCAAGCCCGTAACTCGTTATTCAAGCCCATAGTACTTTATGACCAAAATTAAACATGAAATGAAAGTATTTATTTATGCAGGTTTGCGCACTTAAGAAGGTTGTGCTATTAATTCTAAGACCTAACATCACTTTTACTTTTAATAAAAGTACCGGATTTCTTTTTTATTTGCTTAAAAGTTTTATGATTTCTAAGTACCGTATATACTCGAGTATAAGCCGACTTTTCCTGCACATTTTTTATGCTGAAAAAGCCCCCCTCGGCTTAAACTCGAGTGAGGGTCCCCTCAGCACACCATTCCTCTTCCTTCCTCCCTCCTCCCCATCGTCCTCTTCCCCGTCGTCCTCCTCCCTCCTAATCGGAGGATGGGGGGGAGAGGAGGATGAGGTGGGGAAAGAAGGGGGAGTGAATGGGGGGGGGTAAGAAGGGTGAGGGGGGAATTTGGGGAAAGAGGAGCGTGAAGGGGGAAAAAGGAGGGTGAAGGGGGGCAAAGGAGGAGGATGAGGGGGCTTAGGGCTCATAATATATGTTTTTGTTGACCCTATTTTCCACTTACACAGCAAGTTTACTGTTTTTCTTTGAAATATTCAAAAATATTTAACCTACTGATGCCTCAATTAATGTAATTTTATTGGTATCTATTTTTATTTTTGAAATTTAATCAGTAGCTGCTGCATTTCCCACCCTAGGCTTATACTTGAATCAATACGTTTTTTCCCAGTTTTTTTGTGGTAAAATTAGTTGTATTCGGGTCGGCTTATACTCAAGTATATACGAAAAGCCCTTTGCGACACCTCCTTGGGCCAAGTAACCTGTGGTTCGAGTTTAGCCATTTACGGGCTTGACGGAAGGGTAAATTGGAGCAATTGAATAGAGAATCAAGATTTTTTTGCGACCGCAACTCTTGCTGCCATGAAAGATCAAAGGATTTGAGGGAAGTAATCTGAGTTGATAAAAATCGCTAGGAATCGTAACTCTATCGGAGCCCGCAGACAGAAGGCAATTGAATAGCAAAGTAGCTTGCAACCTACATCCATTTGCGAGCCTGGATCTCTAAAACGTAGCGATTGAATGAGGCCCATAGACTTAAGATCACCTACTTTGTCCATAAAAATGCACCATATACTGCACTATTACTTCTTGAAACTATATGCCCTTGCTTTTTTAGATAATTCAAATGGCTGGAATTTGAGTGGACTTCACAATATTAAAGTTTATTGAACATTTGACTAGTAGCTCATGAGAGGACTGTCTTGTATTGGCCATAGTTTTTATACTTTGTTAACTTGCTTAGTCTCTACATTGTGGATGATTTTTCAGTGTCCTCTGCTCCTGTGTTTAGGGTAGTTAAGAAGTGTACACTCTGTTAGATTTCTTGTTTTTTGGATATTTAGCTTCTTTAAATTTAATGAACTTTTTTATGCATATCATTTTACATATTCTTGTTTTTAAATCTGTACAATAACCGTGAGAGTCTTGCTATTTGATTGTTGTTGTCGTTCAGTTTTGTTTGACTCACCTTGACCCTATGGACCACTGTTTGCCAGGCACATCTGTCAGCCGCTGCCCCTCTGATCTCCCTCAAGCTCGTGTTAATTGTTTCCATGATCTCCACTATCCATCTCTGCTTCTGTTGTGCCCTTCTTTGTGTGCTTTCAATCTTTCCCAGCATCTAAGTCATTTCTATGGAATCCTGTCTCCTTGTAATATGGCCATGCCACTTTAGCTCTAACCTCATTATCAAACTTTCCAGTGATCAGTTTGGCTTGATTTCCTGTAGTATTGATTGGTTTGATTTTCTTACAGTCCAAGCAACTCTACAACATCAATTCTACGGCACTTAGCCTTGTTTATGGTCCAGCTCTTGTATTCATATGTTACTACTGGAAATACCATGGTTCTAATTATGTGTACCTTTGATGATAGTATGTTTACTTTTTAATAGCTTTTCCAGACTTGCCATAGCTTTGCTCCCCAGAAGCAAACATCTTTATTTTCATGACTGCTTTCATCACCTCCAGGGATCTTGGAGCTCAGGAAAATAAAATCTGTCACTGTCTCCACTTGTCCCCCGTCTATTTGCCAGGAACTGAGATTGATATTTGCCGTGATTTTCGTCATCAGGCAGCAGGTAAACTGTTGTACTTTCACCCTCTATACCAGAAACTTTAGTTCCTCACTTTCAGCAATCATAGTATCATCATCCGTGTATCTGAGTTTGTTGAGATTTCTCCCAGCACCCAATTTTATACATTTTTGTCTCCTATTTATGGACTGCAGTTCAGTTGTGTTTAAAAAATAATTAAAGGTATATGCAAGTGAGGTGTGTTATGAATGCATCATAACCCACCTATCAAAAAATGTTTGCATGAAAAAAAATGCAAAAAATGTTTGCAAAAAAAAAATGTGCCGGGGCTGATGTAGACACCCCCAGCTATGGCACTGCGCATATCGAGTACCCGATATAAAAGCTGCTGATTGGCTAAAGGTAAGTGTCTGAAATCATGCAACTTCCCACAGTAGGGAAGAGTTCCAGTGCTAACTGAGCATGCCTGAACAATCCGCAGGCCAAAACGATACAATGTATTTCTTATGCTAATGTTCCCTGGGAATTTCAGGGGGTGTCAACATTGAAAAAACAGTTTACAAATGCAAGAAATTCAGCTAACGGTTTAACTGTTTACTTTAGAATCTTTTTATGCAATAACATTTTGTTTCAGACCCTATAAATTATCCTTTTATCAGATGCATTAATAACCCAGCTCACTTGCATATACCTTTTAACCAAATAAATCAAAACCAAACCATTTTATTACATGCATGGTTGTAAATGTAGAGGCAATCTTAGTCTGTTTGAAATAAGGTGTTTGTTTTAAAAGCAGTTAAGCCAATATACTGTTTTCTTATATATAAATACATTTCTATTGTGTCTGTTTTCCTGTCTAGTCTGTAGTACTATACAGAGCGTGCCGCACTCTAAGTAAGGAATAATTCATAGGCTCTGTTTGAGAGCAGTCTGTGCTGGTATGTGTTATTACTGCCATGGAATTTACTCGAATTTAGTCTCATCCCATAGTACATTCAATTCCATTTTGGGAGACCATTTCTGAATTTGCTGCCCTTGTTTCCCAACCACAGTCTGAGGCTATTAGAGCAGCAACATTGTCTGCTGCCCTGTGATTTTTTTATTTGTTTGTGTAGGCAACCATGTAAGCGTTTCCTTTGTTAGCGCAGCTTTTGGATACAATATAGCACTGCTAGTAAATAAATTGTTGTGCAAGAAAAAGCTATTTTCCGTTTTTAATCATATGGTTTTATATTACATATGCAAAA
This sequence comes from Discoglossus pictus, assembly GCA_027410445.1. NCBI lineage: Eukaryota > Metazoa > Chordata > Amphibia > Anura > Alytidae > Discoglossus > Discoglossus pictus. The sequence goes on along the minus strand of CM050171.1, from coordinate 44,838,973 downwards.
AATTTAACAAACATAAAAATGTTACCCTGCATTATATTTTATTGTAACGTTTGATAGCATTATGTGTTACTTTTGATCTTTCTGTGTTTATATACTTTCATTAATGTTGTGTAAGCTTTACTGCACAAAAGTTATGTTACAGGAAATGTTAATATGCTTTGTGCAACTAAATTACATTGGAGCTTTTGAAAGGTCATATGGCTAGTGACAGTAAACAGTCAAACAGTTTTTTTATTTTCTACAACACTTTTTGTCCATTGTGACATACGTGTTGTTCAGTCGTGTCACACTTTCATGACCTTATGGGGTGCAGCACTTCAGGCACATATTGTGTCTTGCTGTTCTTATCCATAAGGTTATGCTGGCAAAGATCCTGGAGTGGATTGCCAGCTCCTTCTCCAGTGGATTGCAGTTTGTCTGACCTCTCTGTTATAACCTGCCCATCTTGGGTGGCCCTACATGGTAAAGCTTACAGCTTCATTGAAGTTCACAAGTAACATGGTTGCAATCTAAAAGGGGGTGACATATATTATATATTATATATATATATATATATATATATATATATATATATATATATATATATATATAACAAGTGATCTATTTGCCTTTATTTTCAATGCCATATTGCCTTCCCTCGAGATGCGATAATTACAATACTTACATGTAATGATTACATTGTTTAGTGACTGTAATATTACAATTAATTATGGATATGGGCAAGGGAAAATGACATGGTTGCATTATGATTATGTATTATTGTGTGTGGTTATATGTTGCCAGTACGTGGGTATCATGTATACTAGTTATAATATGTTGTACAGGTAAAATGTATATAGAACAGGAGAATACATGAGGATAAGGTAAAAATGCACATAAGCTTAACTGCAGAACATTGCATCCTCACACATACATGCCTTGATAAACCGCATCCAAGAAAGATGCATGCCCTTCAGTAGGCCTGAGCAAACATCAAGGTTTTCTGCCCTAGCTAGCTATAGACACCTGTCATATCGTTTAGATATCTCATGAGTTTTATCTCAAGTGCTCTATAGCAACCAAGGCTGCAAGACAAGGTACACAAGGGTGTGGTATGGGAGATGTATAAATATGTTTCTATGATTCAATAAAGGTTCAGTTCTAATTTCACATTGAACTATGTGAGGCTGTTTCTATGTTTTGTATCCTGATTTGGGGAGTGATCTTGCCATAGGCCACTCGTAACCTGTATGCAATATTCTCTACCTGTACCTTTGGGCCTTGCCCTCTTCAGAAGCCACCTTTTGTGCCAGAGAGAACAAGAACTACATGATTCTGCTGGTGTAGGTGTGAACAAGGTTCATAACAAGCCCTCTTGAAGTAGGTTGTGACAGTACATTTAATCTTTTTATTTTATTTTAATTCCATCTAAAGCACTCTACACTTGGAACGGGCTTTTCCCTTCTACAAACCTATGCCTAAATGGCCATTGTGCCGCAATATAGCCGTGTGAGTCCGAAGTGTCTGCCATTGAGTTCACACAGAGGTATTTCTGGTGACATTTCCTGTTAGACTCCAATCCGTTTAATAAAAGCTTATTAAAAAAAAATATGGAAAAAGACACTTTTTATAATGTTTAAAACATGCTCTTTTAAATACATGATAGAAAAATTTGCAGTCCATGTCCCTTTTAAAATTAGTGCTAAAATATGCACAGCTTTCCTGAAAGGGAAGCAGGACATGCTACAAGGGCAAAACTAGGTTAACAGGTGATTGAAATATAAACCATAGATTGAAAACATAGGCCCATCTACTATGCTTATTTTGTCTACATACTCTGGCTTGAAATCATTGAGCCATCATAATGCAAATCCCATACATTTGAATTAATTTACAAAAAAGGATCGCAGGCATGTGAAAATGTCCCCTATACAAACCCTTTTTCAAGTTAGGGAAAATTTCCTAGTGATTTCATTTTGTAGAAAGAATATGATTCCATTAAGAGATCTCTAAAACCAGAGTCTGAGCTTACTTTAAACATGTTATTAGATTGCCAATCACTTAGTATCCCCCACTCTACCAAGGTATGGTAAACCATTTGCTCCCTGGTTTTATTTAATGCAGACTATCATAAGCATTGTGGTATGTATTTCCTACGTGAATTTTCGGGCCTATGTATAAAGGTTACACGTGGATCAAATTTGGTATAAAACGTCTACTGCAATATTTTCTCCTGAGCTTTTTATGGCTTGTATTGCTGTAGAATTGCTTACGTTTTCCCCAGTTCTATTTATAATCCAGATTCCCAATTGGATTATATTGGATTTTTTGATGCCCTAGACCCATGTTGATTTATGCACTGCTTCTCCACACCACAGTTACTTCTCCTTGCTATATTCCCATCCAAAGACCAGTCAACAAACACATATATAACATACAATTTTGATTTTGTATCTATGCATATATATGCAGTATGTGTAAGGTACACTTACGGACAGAAATATTACTGCACACACTATTAACTTTGTGACACTGAATCAGCAACTTAAAGGGCCACATAATTAAGCACAATTTGGACCACATCACAGTAAAGATCGCCTAAAACATGTTGAAATAGTGTTTTTTTGAATATGCCTTCTGCTAGATCCATAGCTACAGCTGTTTAGTGAGCAAAAGAAAACAAAAAGGTTATTGTCATGCCAATGGCCTGACTGGACTGTTTTGGATCACGGACTGGGCCTGAGTTGTCAAGAAGTTACCCTGTTTTATTGTTATAGTTATGTTTGTTGTATTACTTTTGGGTAAAATTACATATAAGTTGTATGTATTGTGATTTGTTACAGTATTGATATCTGGTGATTACTCACTCAGCCCCATCTAAAAAAAACAAAAAACACAAGGGGTCTTGCGCAGATAAAAATTCTGAGTATTTACAGCAAATGGTTATAGGTAATACAATCACCAGGATAAGCTCATCAGATGTACAGGGTGTCCCAGTAAGCAGGGGCAGCCTATTATGTTAATTGGTCCCTCTTCTATGTACCTATGGATGGGGCTTACAGTGATTGGCCAGCCTGTGTGCCAGAACATTGTATACAATTTGACAAATAATAAGGTATGAGAGTTGTGTCTGTACTTACATAAACAAGGTGTAAGTGTCATTCTGTGCATTAATCCTAATTCTACGAGATTATATGGTGTTCCTGGTCTGTGGAAGCAAGCTCCTTGGCATGGTTCCTGTGTTTGGTCCATCCTCTGCTATCGGAGGTGTAAGAAGACCGCACAATTCTAGTGGATCGGTTTGAATTAGGTTCTTACCAAGTCCAATTGAAGTAGCAGATCGTGACCATTATCCCTTAAGAAATCGATCTATGCAGAGCATGGAATGCTGGAATCATCTAAACGGGTCAGTTATGGGTTAACTTTTCAGTGCACTCCTGAGTTCAGGGAAAAACTGCTATCAGTGACTTCACCGCGCCCCTCGTCTGTCTGTTTTTATTCATGCAAACGTAAACACTTAAAAGTTTGTATTTAAACAACCTTAAAACTTTAGATATTTTTTTTAGCTTTTATTAGTGTAATAAAAAAAAAATAGATCATTTTATCATACGATATCATGCTCTTTCACTCCATGAATAGCACTTACAGGGAGGTAAATGTCCCTTTAAGACCGCGTTGCCCATTAAAAAAGGTACTTCTGTAGGCCTGGACCTTATTACCTAGGCAGAAACGCACCACTAATTCCTTCCCTCACCTGTCTCTTATGCAAGCAATGCTTTTGTACTGAATCCATAGAAAATAAATGTTTTTATAACCAAACCACTCTGCCTTCAAAATAAAGGTACATGGTTTTAGGTATCCTATTTCCTCTAAAAAAAAATGCCTAATAAAGATGTTATTCAGGTTTTTTTATTGCTTTACAAAGGTAAAAGACTATCATGAGTAATGGATTGCTATTTTTTCTTTGGTTCTATCTCCTGTGTTTCAGGGCTGATCACAATAGGCAAATGGAAGGAGCACAATCAGGATCTCTATTGCCATGGCAATGTATTGTCTCAGGAGATGGGCCCGTATTAGTCATTTCTGGGTCTGAAGCCTTTTCACCATGACACTCCACACATTTTTTTTATGCAGACTGCTTTTCTACCTGCATATTTTGTGCTTTCTGAGACTACACTATTACTGATGCAGTTAAACAGGGAACATGCTTTGTATGATACTGAAGTAGCCGTCCTCCTCCTCTCATCTGCCTCTGTCCCTCTTGTGTATAAAGAAAATGATAATGGAAAATTCAATGGCTCACAAGAGCAATTGTTTGCAAAATCCATTCCAGAAAGCTTTCAGGACAGAAATAGGCAGATGTTTACAGCTTTATCTAAATTAACTGCACAAAGCAGCCTAGTTTGTTTCATGCTGTTAGAAAGGGCTGCTGACTTTATAGTGTATTTTATAGAAATGCTATCAACCTTTTAGATTTAAAGGATCACTATCGTCATTTTTTCTATATGGGTTTGTTGTTGTTGTCTGACTCTCCCTGACCTCCATGGATTGTAACGCACCATCCATTGTCCTGCTAATCCATTTGGTGTTCATGGCAGAAATACTGGAGTGGGTTGCCAGTTCCTTCTCCAGTGGGCCACCACATAAAGCTAGGTGGTCTCTCGTCAAAGTACTGACCAGACCCAACCCTGCTTGGCTTCAGGGTGCTGTGACCTCTTGGTTCCCTGATTGGGATTCAAACCAAAGCCTCAGCAGTGAAAGCACTGAATCCTAACCACTGGACCACCAGGGAACCCATATTGGGTTTATAGTTGGCGATAAAAACAAACACAGCCTGTACATTTTTCACTATTGTAAGCGGCGAGTTTCCAATTTTACATAGTTGCATAGTAATTAAGGTTGAAAAAAGACTTTCAGTCCATCAAGTTCAACTTGTTAAGATCTCCTCTGATCTGCAATATTCAGATTAAATGTTAATTAGTTGTTAATTATTATTAATCCATTTTTTATATCTTATAGGGAGCTTTGTGGAAAAAGCACTTTCTCAAAGATTCTGAGCTCCAAATGGGGCCCTCCATTCTTTCAATTTATTATTATTACTGTATTTTGCCCTATTCTTAACCCCTGTACAGCGCTACAGAATAAGTTGGCTCCTTACAAATAAAAGATGATGATAATAATTATTCTTAACTACATTCTTCTATGTTGTCTATGATACTGAAGTAGGTGTCCTCCTCTCATCTGCCTCTGTCCCTCTCTTTTGCAACATCTGTTTTTAAAAGGGTGTGTTTTATAAACGAATGCACTTTGCATTGGTCCTAATGTAAGTACTGGCAGTTGTAGCAGCCAAATACCCATTGTGCAGCTAGAACCTCCCTTTCTCCATTCAAAGTCACTTCCCACAATAGAAAATATATCAAACCAAAATGGTAGATTCCACTATAACTTAACTGCAGTGTGAGCAATGTACACACACACAGTCTTCTATCTATTGGGTTTGTCTAACTAAATGCAATTCTAAGTATCTAAAAGTGTATAGCGACACAGAATATTGTCTCTCTATTAATACTAGGTAACAATAATATGTGCAGAATAAACCATTTTATATTATTTCTCTTCACTGTAATAGTTAAGAATCCTTTGTGAATTATTATTCCCAGAATAAACACTCTTTGTACAGCTCTGGAATCTAGATACTCCTTGACATTTGTTTGTGATAAACCTACTGGTAGATCTTTGACTGTAGGAGTTTTTTTAGTCTCATTACAGAGAAACTAGTAGAAGTCAGCAAAGAATTGATTTTTAGTGATTTATTACTGTACTCTGTTCTAGGGAAATCAGACAGCTGCCCTTTTAAATGGCATGTAAGAAAAACAAAAACATACCCACAGTGCAAGTCCTCACCCAACGTCATTATCCACACACTGCAACTTCACACCAAGGACAGACATTCATCAAGAGGCAAACATTTTGTGCAATGTCTTAAGAAGATGTCTGGATCCACCATGCATGTATATTTTTTTATCTTATAAAGACTTTAAAGTCTAATAATTAACATGAACACTTTTCTGGAATAAGTACAGACAATCTGCGTCTTCTGCTGCTAAGGGTGGGAAGGGGATCTCACTGCATAATAACATGTAGGTTGTTCTTTCTTGTTTGTAAATGCATCAAGGCAGCTAATTAGTAGCCTCATATTTGTGTTGTAATGGAGCACAAACAATGGTGAATAACGTAATTGTAACGGTACCCCCCACACATAGAAGGGGGCGCCCAGGCCTTTTCAGCCGATCCGCCCGTCCAGTGCTATAGGGACAGCTACTGCAGGACACCCATTCCCCCAAGCACGAGACACACGCTCTGTGGTTGAGGGTCAAGCAGTGAACTCTCTTCTTTATTAAAAACCAAAACATATATAAAAAAACATTTCCACATACACCGTAGGGGCAGTGACTACCTTTGGTCAACCCCTAATTACCTATGGCCAATCAGACAGGGTAGGAACCATGAGACTCCTCCCATGGGCCACCCCCCAGGCATGGCTACCATGCTCATTCTCACCCAGACTGTCCTCATGGAAACTTCCTGTTTGCTCCTTGTCTATGCCCCTGGGGAAACCCCATACACTGGCCCTTTGTTCAAGTCCTGGCGACACCCTGTGTTTACCTAATGGGGGATGGTCAGATCTGTAACACATATCTACACATTTTTCATAACTTTAAAAGTATGCATCACATTCACATAAAACATACATTTTCAGAATCAGCATACTCCAAATACAAACATGTGTCAAAATGATACAAATTGGTCCAGTGGTTCAAAAGTTAGTTCACAGTCCTTTCTGACCAAATGGAACATGGCTTCTATGTCTTTGTAGGTGGAAAGTCAACATGGGCCGTAGTCAAAAGGCAGAATGTGGGCCTCCAAGCTTCTCCAATTCGCATTGACGAGACTGATCTCGTCACAGTAATGTCTTAATGACTTGTGCTAGTACCATATAAACCAGGCACAGCCCCTTAACAAAAAACTTTAGAACACAACTTGGTTTTGAAATGACATTCCTTTTTAAAGGACAACTTAAGTATAAGTCTCTGTCTTAAATGCACCAAACTGTAAACACTCGTGGTTAAGGCTGTGTTTTTCGAGTTTATATATGTTGTTACCATATTGCACTTCTAAAATCTCATCAGAATAACAGTTGGAACATTTGCGTTGGTGCTGGCAGGGTACCTCAAACGCATGGTTCTTGAGTGCCTTTTCCACTCACCAGGTTTCCAGCAAACAAACATGTCATAAAAAGCCAAAGGCAGTCTACTTCATTAGTTCCAGAGCTCTTCGTTTATATCCCAGGCTTTTTTTTTTGGATTTTCTCTCTTATGGTGGCCAAAGCAAATAATGAAACATTGTCTTGTTCCAATGGAAAGCAGAGTCAAATCCCACCAACACAGAGGTAACTATTATTCCAGCCTCCCTTGTTAAGACAAAGGGCGCACACTCATTTTTCTTTTCCTTCGTGAGATTCCATTTTCCTGTCTAGGTTTTTTTCTGAGCCCCAGACCTGGGCAGGTTCTCTGGCCTTGGCTCAGCTTCTTACAGATCCTGTTTACTGGAATCTTAGCATGTGGAGAGCATGTTGTAATTCACTGGACCAAAAATGATAGAGCATAATGCAGGCCTTTCTGCTGACTCGACACAGCGTCTTTACTGTCTGATTGAGGAGCTGAAAGGGAGCCAAAATAAACAAATAATTACCTTTACAGTTAAATAGAGTGCAAATGATGTTACATTTTACTATAACTTTCCGATATATCCTTACTGGACCTCTTGGTTTCACTCTTTCTATGCCTCATGGTCTCATTCTCTCCCTTTTTTTCTCAGTGCCTCTTGCTGATGTCTTTCATACTATCTCTGCTGTCTTGTAGTCTCTCTGTCATGATTTATCTATGCCATGCTTACTCTCCTTGGGTTTTTTTCTGTCTTTTTCTCTCTTGTCTAATTAATCAGTTTTTTTTGTTTAATTGAATTACTATTATTCTTTCATTACAAATTATAATTAATCATATTTTTATTCAAATGCTAGAACTGTTTGACATTACAGCAGAAATGTAAAAGAAACAAACCAAAAAAAAAATCAACTAGTCTGTTATGGAAGACATCTGTTACAACTGCTGAAATCCAGAGGTGAATTTAAACAAAGTAAAGTAAAATAAGTGGCGCAATCCGTCACTATCTGTCTTGAATGTATGTTAAAAACTTATAAATTATGAATGCATCTAATATAGGAGAATTTGTAGTTTTAAGCAAATTGTTGTGCATGAAAAAATCCCCAAATAAACATTAATAAACTTAAACTATAGTTTGCATAATTTCTTTTAGATTTCTGTCATTTGAATTGGAGAAGAAAAGCTCCTGAAATTTTTAGCTAAATTAGCAAGCTTCTGTGGCTCAAAGTTTTGCCCACACTTTAACTGCAGTTGCCATTTCCTGGAATAGAATATCACATATAATAGTTGTCAAACTACGAATCGTCGTCACGCTTTGCGAGCATGCAAAGCCAGCTCGCAAGAACTGCGTCCCTCGCAAAGCAAGGGACGCAGTTTGGTCGCAAGGGTTTGCATTTGTGGAGGTGGAGGCTCCCACGTCGGCTGCAATGAGCCGGGGCTGCATTTGCGGAGGTGGAGGCTCTACGGTGCCTCACACGCGGTTACAAACACCCACACAAGCAGCACTTTACCAAAATACATCTAACACGCAATCACTATATACAAACTTACACAAAAAAAATGAACCGCGGGACGACCTTGCAAAAATACGACCTTAACGGCAGAGCTGCTCGCACCTGAAAACATTAAAAACTCAATAAATGCACACAAAAAAATAGATAAAAAGCTTACCCACAGCAAGGGGGGGCACCCAGGACCTCTGCAAGTGAAGTTACACCTCAAGTTAAGTCCAATTTCCTGAGGTTTAGGCACACGAAAATCCCCTAAGCTACAGAAAAAAATTAGACGCTGAAGAAAACAAGGCTACAGGACCCTAAAGAGACAAAACACCACCAAGCACATACTCAAAATATTATAAAATTTCAAAAAAGCCGTACAAGATACACTTTTAGCAAGGACGCTAAATCATCCACACCCGCGTACCACATACACATTCGCCGCCATTTTACAACACTAACTTACACAATGCGGAAGTACACAGCTACACTAACGGCTTTCCCTCGCGCACGCAGCCTTTTTACACTACACACTGCACACATTGCTGACACTTACACCTCCGCTCCAAAACACTGCAAACCTACATTGTATGTGGCAGGAACATCAAAACCTATTGCCATCTCTTCAGCACAATGCTTCTTGCATATATTACTTCCAAATAGGTAAATTATATTCATTTATTAATTATTTAATTTGCATACAAAAAACATATACACAAAAAAAAACACTCACAATAAACCCAAAAGCCATTCACCGCGCGACTCTCAACGACCGCCAACGCTGCTCATAGCACACAAAGCCTTGCAATAAGCACAAAAAGCAGTTCACCGCCGACCAAACAATAACAGCAAAAGCGCCTAAAACAACCAACAGCCTCGCAATGAGCGCTGAAGGATCTCGGACCACCAACAAAATTAATGTCTGGCCCAAACAGCATTACCTGCCTTACAATTTTTTGCCCCATCATTTTTGACAGGCAAGTGACTAGTAGCATTATATTTCTCACATTGGTGTGGCAACGTTTAGAACTCCATGTTCCCTTTTCCTGGCTAAACATTGATGTTCCATTTCTGTGGTTAGAGGTTGCCAATGCATTTTTTCTTTTGGTAAGGATATACATATTAGGATCTAAAAAGAGGAATAAGCCTTTCTGTAAGATGAAGAGAGCAAATAGAGCAGTATTTACCATTAGTTTTCTGCTGACATCTATTTCTAAGCAGTGTTTGGCAGGACCTGTAATGATATTTTCCAGCTGTTCGGTCTGTATCTCTGCAGGATTTTCATTAGTTTCGTGAGTCACAAATGAAAATGTTTTTCCTTTAAAAGTTCAATGGGAAAGGTGTGACGCAAAATGAATCAAACCCTTTAGAATGCAAGTTTGCGAGTTTTCAATCTTGTGGGTGCTTTAGGGAAAGCACTGTGTATATCTGACTGAAAGCTCAATAACAGGGTCTTCCATTATTTTCATTGTGGGGAAATTGTTTCTACTTATACCTAACCCCTGTATAGCGCTAAAAATAACACCTACCACATAATAGCACGTACCCCACATCTGTAAAGACTATACATGCTCACCATACATTTTTGCAAGCACATACATTCACAATATGAAGCCAGTTAAAAGGTTTGGGATTTGAGCTCTCCATCACCACCTAGTGGCAGGAATCTGCACTGTTGAGCACGCTGCTCTTTTCGGAGATAGGGACAAACTCTTTAGCCACCTCTAATTCTTTTGAAACTTCCCTTAATTCACTGATCAATATTTTAAAGAGATATGTAAGGTTTCTGTATTTTCTTCAGGTATATAATATACATCTGGTACTATTTTCTTTTATGCACTTTATTTTATTAAGAAGATTGGTTATACACTCAAAACAAAATAATTTTACTCTGTCTCTATCATTTCTGATTAAAGGGATATGCAAGTTTTTTTTATTTTTTACTAGGTATATAATATACCTTTTGTATAGATTTGCCATATACTGTAGGAACTTTATTTTGTTAAGAAGCTCTTATAAGCTCTGTTTTTACTGCCTAAAACTAAACCAATCTTATCTACTTGGGTCTTCCCTCTGCAGCTCACTAAGACACAACATCTGTAGTATTGTCTGTGTAGTGTCTCATACTAACCAATCGGTGACTTTGATCAACAACATGCTGCTGAGATGTGGTCCTTGACAGTCTAAGTCAATTATACTGCACATCCAGCCCTGTATACAGTGGGACCTTGCTTCTCAACCTTAATCCGTTCCTGGACAGCCGGGTGAGTACCAGACTCGCATAAGGAATAATGTCAATTGGATTTAGCAAATATAAGTACCAAGGGAGCGCGATGAGTACCATCCAGACAATGTTGAATTTCCGAGTAGTTTGAGAACCAAGGTACCACTGTACTTTATTTTTTTTTGTTTTAGTGTATGACCACCTTAAAGGGACACTGTGGCCATTTCTTTCGGTTTGATCTTGTGAATATACAGGATTTTCAACAACAACAAAAAAACTGCAACTTTTGGCAGATTCTACTTTCCTTTTGTAATTAAACCAGTTTTCCTTATTTGAAAATGTAGTTCTTCAAACATAGTATATTTTAAATATTTAATTACTGTGGTCCTTTAAGACCAGTTAAGATAAAGGCAGTTAAAAAAAAAAACATTTTACTATTGGAAATAGTCAGCCAAATGTTACTTAAACAAAGCAAAGTTTCTTATATATGATTGAAAGTAGCCACTATTTTACTATGTAGTTTACCATCTGCCTAAACCCTAACTCTTACTAATTGAACAAAGTCTTGGCATTCAATGCTCCAGTTTTATCAAATTGTCTTCAATAGGCTCTTTGCCATAGTAAATTATGTTGACCCTTGCTGTTAAAACTGTAATAATTACACTTGCCCTCTAATAACATTTTTTAGATTTGGAAAGCATAGTAATTCGGGCCAAGTGTCTAAATCCTGAGACTAACTTAGATACTTTTTTCCTCAGAGATCCCTCCAGTCTTTTATTTGAGATGTAGTTCTGAACAGTCTTGCAGAGGACAGTGAGTGGGTGGTACAGAGACATTGTAAAGTAAGCATCAGGCAAAATAAAATAGACATCAATATAAATGGTAGAAAAAATGTTTTTAAAAATTATAAACATACTTTGAAGCACTGAATACATTCTGCCTCATTCACCTAGTCTATCAAGATACCTCTACCACTTATTCCAGTAATTGGCTGAGCACTGACATACTGTATATAGAACACATTTGCTGTAAGTTTTATTTTAAAAACGTATGTGTTGCTTGTGGGTTCACTATTGATGTATACATTTGAAATTACATACCTGTCTTGTTATTGTGATTTGGCTAATCTACATAAAACAATTTTTTGTTATATTATTTTGGAAACACTTTAAACCCTAAATACAAGTTTGTGGTTGTTAGTGGATTCTGAAATTGATAAAATGTTTCCTTTCTACCGTCTAATTAAAGCAGCGTTTTACAAGTTAACTTATGGTTGTTTATTGGATGTGTGCTGTGGGTATGGGATGTTCTGCTTATGATTTGTTTTAAAATATTTGACATGTTTTGTAAAAAGATCAGCAATGTAAACCAAATGTTAATAAGTAAACTTATTTACTAGTTTATTGATCAATAAAATTAACATAAAGTACACAACATAGCAAACCTCTTATATTGCGCCATTAGACAGTTTCTAAATTTCCACCTGTATATCATTTTTTATCTTGTTGTTGTTCAGTCAGTCGTGCCCAACTCTTTGTGGCCCACAGCATGCCAGGCACCTATTGTGTCTGGCCATGCTTATCCATAAGATTATCTTGGCAGAGATGCTGGAGTGGGTTGCCAGTTCCTCTTCCAGTGGACCACGACTTTTCTGACATCTCTGCTATGACCTGCACATCTCGGGTGACCATACATGGTATAGCTCACTGCACCAATGAGTTACACAAGCCCATTAACCACGACAAGGTAGTGATCCTGAAGGGGTCTCTAAATTAGGGGTGGGTAAAAAAATCACCCAAATAAGATATATATAGAAATATCAATAATAATACTGTATATACTCGAGTATAAGCAGAGTTTTTCAGCCCTTTTTTTAAGGCTGAAAAGTGCCCCCTTGGCTTATACTCGAGACACCACCCCTATGGCTTTCTTCTCTCCCCCTTCCTTATCATCCTCAACCCCCTATCCTCATCTTAAACCCCCCATCCTCATCCTAAACCCCGCTCCTCACTTTACTCCTTTAATTACCTCCCCCTCTCCCTTTCCCCTCACTTATCTTCCATCTGCAGCTGCTCCTCCGTGCCCCTTCCGTCTGCGTCGGGACCCAACATATGCTAATGACGTGACATCACATGCGCGCCACTTCATTTAGCATTGGCCGGGTCAAGACGCAGCTGGAATGATCGCGGAGGAGCAGTTGCAGATGGAAGGTAAGTGAGGGGAAAGGTAAAGTGAGGAGGGGGGGTTTAGGGTGAGGATGGGGGGGAGGGGGGGGTTTAGGGTGAGGATGGGGGGGAAGGGGGGTTTAGGGTGAGGATGCGGGTGGGGGGAGGGGGGTTTAGGGTGAGGATGCGGGTGTGAAGATGAAGAAGGCAGTTGAGGTTGGGGGGGTGAAGATGAGGATGGGGGGTGAAGAGGAGGAGGGGGGTTCAGGGGGTGAAGATGAGGATGGGGGGGTGAAGATGAGGATAGGGGTGTGAAGATGAAGAAGGCAGTTGAGGTTGGGGGGGGTGAAGAGGAGGAGGGGGTTCAGGGGGTGAAGATGAGGATGGGGTGAAGATGAGGATGGGGGGTGAAGAGGAGGAGGGGAGTTCAGGGGGTGAAGATGAGGAGGGGGGTTGAGGATGGGGGGTGAAGAGGAGGAAGAGGGTTGAGGATGGGGGGGTGAAGAGGAGGAAGAGGGTTGGGGGTGAGAATGAGGAGGGGGTGAGGATGGGGCGGGTTAGGGTGAGGATGGGGCGGGTTAGGGTGAGGATGGGGCGGGTTAGGGTGAGGATGGGGGGGTTAGGGTGAGGATGGGGGGGTTAGGGTGAGGATGGGGGGTTTAGGATGAGGATGGGGGGGTGAAGATGGATGGGGGGGGGGGTGAAGATGGATGGGCGGGTCAGGAGGCGGGGGGTTGAGGTTGAAGAGGGGGTTTGAGGGGGAGATTGAGGTCGGGGTTTGAGGAGGTGGAGGGAAAGAGACACAGGGAAGGGAGGGGGAGGGAAAGAGACACAGGGAAGGGAGGGGGGACACCACAAAGGGGCACAGAGGGAACAAGAGGCAGCACATTTCCCACCCTCGGCTTATACTTGAGTCACTAAGTTTTCCCAGTATTTCGTGGTAAAATAGGTGCCTCTGCTTATACTCGGGTCGGCTTATACTCTAGTATATACAGTAATACCAAATTTGTATTGTTTTTATTTATTCAGGGGGCAAAAATCAAAAATGTTACTCCTCAAGTCCTTTCCTTTTTTAGTTTGCTGAAATTGCTTTTCCTTTGTGAATCTGAGGCTCGAAATGTACCACCTTTTTGTCATAAATGGATAGCTGTTAACTGGTACATTTTGAGCTTCATTTGCATGTCACTGCCCAGAATCCTTGCGGCAGTGACATTTTGTATTTAATTATTTTATTATTATTATCGTTTATTTGTAACGCGCCAACATATTCAGTGCGCTATACAAGCGTTTTGATCAAGGCAAAACAATATTAATACATTACAAAAATGGAGGGCCCTGTCGTTGAGCTTCGAATCCAGTGTCCATAGTGCTTTCCCCACTCGCAAACTTACAATCTAAAATAATGATCAGTTATTTCCTTAAAGGAAAATAGGCAAAGATTGTCATGAGTATTTTGGACTGGCTTGGTTGCTGGAGAGCATACAAAATCTTGAAATCAGTTTGGCAGAATGAGGTGTCTATTTTGTCTGGCCAAAGAAAGACTGGATTGTGACTGTATCCGGGTTTGCCAGTACAGGGAATGATTACTTACTCCATGGAGCTCCATAACTGGTACAGTGCTCTGACATACCTTAGTCGGTAGAAAGTGCTGAATTTGTTGCTAAACTGCATTTCCAGAGTCTTACTGTTAACTTTGAAAACTACTTGAAAGCAAATTGTGACTTCAACACCCTTTTTAAAAGATGACCAATCTATCCAAAGCCCTTGTCTCACTATGTTGCCAAATTACTTTTGTATTGCATCCCCACCCTCCAGTTTTAACTAAAATTGGCTGTCCGGTGTGGCAGCGTTTGCTGGCAAGTTTTATTGGCCCATGTTTCTCTTTGGAGAGAGGTTTGTTCAGCCATGACAGTTAATAGGACCGTTACCAGCCGAGTGAATTTGGTTTTGGACATAACCAATGTGGCTAAATGTATTTTTTGTTGCAGAATTACATTAATAAAGTGTTGAATAGTTTCCTCCATTAAAACTGTAAATAAAACGTCTGTAGTTTCCCTTTGGTTTGAACTCTTTGTAAAGCAGTCAGACCTCACGTTGTGGCAATTCCCGTTGAGGCAATAAATGTCAAACTTTTAAGGTTTCTTGTTTTCATTTATTTATTGAAATCCTTTTATTTGGCTTTGGTTTTTAAGCCATAACATGGTACCAGGTTCTGTTTAAATGGCCTCTTCATTCATACCTAATATTTGTGTACACAAAGTTACAATGCATTTTATGTACCAAATAATTGGCACTGTAAAATAAAAAAAAAAGTTATTTTTTTAAAAACTATAAACCAAATTGCTTTTGGGATTTCAAGTTTCCATTTACCCTCCCCCAAGTATATAAAACCTTGGTAAATGGAGAGCTTGGAGTCTGGCCAGCTCTGGTTCTCTATGGCTTCCTAAGGCCGAGAATTACAATCTGTTGTGAATGTGCTGCTCTACGGGTTGCCATAGCAACAGCAGAAAAAGAGATTTAGACAGGGTGGGCCGCTTGGTCAAATCCACTAGAGAGAGAAAGAAAGGAAAGTTACAAGGGCACAAAACAAACATGATATCAGTGTGTCAAGACCAAATTAAGAAGTTGGCTTTATTTACAAACTGTACATATATTTGATTGGGATAATTATGCTGTTTTTTAAATTTGTTTGGATGGTTGTTTTAATTGGATTTGCTTGGAATTAAGCCCAGTTAAAAACCATGTTTTTCTTTTTTGTTTGTTTTTGACAATTGTACAGTGGAGGCTTTTAAATTGTTTTTGCTTTTCTAGCAACATCCAGGATAATGTTTTGTGTATAGTTAAGTGACAGCGACTATGGTGAACACACATAAACATTGCCTTGGCTGCCTTGCAAATAGCTCAGCTTTTATATAAACACTCTTATTGAAAATTTTAAGCAGCTTAACAAATTTAACGATATCCCTGTAATTAAAAATTAGTCTAAATGTTTTATGTCCTCTGAGTGTAGATGCAGAAAAATGAGAAATGCATAACATACCCTCATAGAGACAAAAAAGGAAGAGGCAAATGTCACGGACCCCTTTTTCTCTGCCTGGGTGTTGGGCCATTGAGCTACCATAAAAGCACAGACTGCTTGGCTCCAGCAATGTATTATCTGCATAAACAACTCCATTGTCTTTGTAAATCTGCTTTTTTCCATTGTTTGCCAGATACATTCAATCCTTTCTGATATTTGCTAGAGACGGCATGATGTGTATTGGAGGTTAAGCCTATTACTCTCAGGAAACTACTGTTAGTCCCCATGTGGAGTTTATCTCTTATGATTGTCTGCCACACCCACTCATTGTTACATTGTGTACACCCCCTATGTGTTTAACTCCTGTAAATATTGCTGTCATTTCAAAAATAAATCAGTTCACTCTGAGGCATATAGAAATTGCATTTTCTTTTAATTTGTTCCTGGTGGCTGCAATACTGAACGGATCCCCACCCTCTAAGTAACCTGTCCTGATCACTACCACAGGAAGGTTACTGGGACACCTGGAAATGCTGATTCCTGATGGAGAGACGGATACAGAAGCCAGATATCAGGCTGCTGGTGCTAGATTTAAAAAAAAAAAAAACAATGGTCTTTGTGGGTAGATAACCTGTAGTCTATAGCAGGTGGCTCTGGGCTTGTATAGCCCCTACCCTCGGATTGTGACAGAAAATAATAAGAATTTCTAACCAGACTATTAATTCCTTGTGACTGTACTACACAGCCACCCCAGATGTGCAAATAGCTATAAATTACCCCTTCTCCCCCCTAATTCTATAAAAGCAGCCAATATTAGAGGGAAGGTCATATAATAAGATGGGCTACATGTGGTCGATGGAGCCAATTATCCCATATCTTCTGAAATCGTTTCATGGCATCAACTCTTCTATGGGAGACTTATTGAACATTTTGGCAACTATCTCCTTAAAGCACTACTGTAGTCAGTTTCTTCTTCACTGCGTTCTTAATGATTACTTTTTTTATTTTTGAATGTCAAAGGTATATCTATTCTTGTTTTTACCTTTTTTTATTCTAACATATGCTGCTTATATCAAAAACACACATTACATTCTCATTCTATACACATAAAGATTTATTTGTTTTAAAAATAAAACTTGTTTTCCACACCAAAGAGCTGCTTTCATAGGCACAGTGTACCTACCAATATAAACACTGCACTTTCGTATGGATTTTAAAACTTTACTAACCTTCAAGCCAGAAGCAATTCAATACAAAAAATGTACACAGCAATGTTTGACTCTTCATTACTTCCTGTTCCAGAGTGAAAGCAGGACTACATATCACATAATTCTCTGGTGCACATACTGACTTTACAGATGGATAGAAGGTGTATGTCATGGCTGAAGCATGCCAATGCACCAGCTGTGCAATACCTTACAGACTGATGCCCTCAGCTTTATAAGTTATTGTGCCAAGGGAAAGGAGCCCGCTGAGATGGGTTAACATTGGGATTTGTTGGGATTTATGTGTTATTAAAGTTGCCTGGGTGCCACTGGGCCCGTACTGTGGCACCCATGTGTATAGTTTGGGTGTGCGTATGAACATGATGGGAGTGATGGGATGTATGTCTGTGTTGTGCTTGGGGGGGGGGGGGGGGTAGCACTTACAAGGGAAATATTGTGTATACCCCAAATTTAATAGTAATGGACTAGTGTCTTATTAACAAGATTAGGGAGATAATTGACCCCTAGGAGTCACATGACACCAGTATCTCTCTTTATGTATGACAAGCCTCAGACTGGTGTCTATATGCCTATTGTATGTACTTGCCCCCTACCAAGCATACAGTGGTGCCAAGGGAAAACAATGTGTGATTGTCTTAGACTGGCAGGCATGGGTAATAATGTGAGCTAGAAGGATTGGGTGTAACCATGGATGCACATTTGAATTGATTGGTCTGTTGTTGCTAAGAATGTGGTATAAATATGTCTGATGGTTTCAGTAATAAAGAGGTTATACTGGTTCACATAATTAAAGTGTGAATTTTGTTATTGATGCTGGGAATTCTGTTTGCTGGAGTAAGTTTGTTTCAGAACTTAGAAAGATCCTTATTCTACACAAGACCACAGACACCTCTCAGTCTAACCTGAGGACTGAAAGTTCTTCCTGCTGTACAGAGGTAAAATGAACCGGGCACACCTGTGGGGAGAGGTTTGGGCAATAGACTCTCAACATACCCCATTCAACATACAGGTTGTGACAGTATAGCTATCTGTGACTGTCCAAAACAAATTATGAATGTTATGCTCATTTTAGCAGGGATATGCAGGGATGTTAGCTCTTAAAATCTACTGATTGCAAACTCAAGAGATTTAGCAAACATCAGATTGTGTTTATTAATGTTTATTTTGGGATATTTTCATGCAAAAAATGTTTTCATACACTACTGATTCTCCTCTATTGAATTCATTCATAATATGCCTTTAAAGAAATGAATGCAACACTTACACTTTTTTCACTTGTATATGGTATTATTCTTTACTGCAAGTTTCACTTTCTTTACATAGTCTGCTTATTGCAGCTTTGTCTGAGGATATGTCCTTGTAAACTAACAAGCGTTCCATTGGACCTAATAAACACGCTATTACAGCATATTTTGTAAAAATAAATCTTTATTTTAGTTGACATTTCTAGTGCATGGAAGCTGCCATATTTTGTTTTCAAGGCACAAGGGGCAAGCAAGGATTGCAAGTATGTTTGCTAACTGCCGCTGCTGAGCCTATGGGAAGGAGGGGGGAGTTGTCCTTTGCTGAAATCTT
The DNA here is from genome assembly GCA_027410445.1 of Discoglossus pictus. Taxonomy (NCBI): domain Eukaryota; kingdom Metazoa; phylum Chordata; class Amphibia; order Anura; family Alytidae; genus Discoglossus; species Discoglossus pictus. The sequence continues at coordinate 44,820,066 of CM050171.1, read as the reverse complement.
CTCTGAATCCATGAAAGTCACACTTGATGCTCCTTCTCCCTCCTCCTACAGTTAAATAGATAATACAATTTAGGCGAACATTCTCACTCTGTCCTAGCCAACAGGTTAGTGTGGAAGAAACAAATGTCATCTTTCAGCCAAAAGCAGTTCCTACTAAAATAAAGATTATAACTATAAAGCTTTTATGCCCCTGGCTTACACAGCTGCTAACATTGTTAATTTATCACAATTATATGTATAAGTTTCTTCCCAAATGACAGTGGCCCTTTCACTTTGAGGAAACTATCATTATTATTATAATTATCCTTTTATTTGTAATGCACGTACAAATCAAAACCATTTTAACAAATTGCAAAATGGAGGGCCCTGTTTTTAAGCTTAAAATCAGATGTACTCCGTGCTTTCCTTAAAGCACCGAAAATATTGAAAACTCGTAAACAAAAGTTATTCTATTTGATCGTGGCTATTTCTCAAAAAACATCCTACTTTTAAAATATTGATAAAATTATTTCGGCATCTTTATGGAACCTCTTTAATGAAAATATTCCTGTAATGTGGTTATATGTAACTTGCATTACAGTTTGTTATAAAGCAACTGTTTGTTTATACCCTTTTCCATTACTGGATTCCAGCGTCTTTGTTTTGTTGTCAACTAATTAGGCTACCTGAGATTTTCTGAGTGCCTATTTTCTAGCTGCTTTTTGCATGTTTTGTGTTCTTCTTGAAGGAACGCTGTACAGTGGAACTGGTATATATGTTTGAAAAGTGAGTCTGACTAAAAGCATAATTAGGCTTGAAAACCTCATAAAACTAGATTGTAATTTGAAAAATAAAGTTTGATGCCTGTGCTTGGCTATATACCGTATATACTCAAGTATAAGCCGAGTTTTTCAGCCCTTTTTTTTAAGGCTAAAAAGGGCCCCCTCGGCTTATACTTGAGTCACTCCCCTGTGTCTCTCTCTAACCCCACCGTGTCTCTTTCCCTCCCCCCTCCTCATCCTCAACCCCCCTCATTCTATGAGGGGGATTTAGAATGAGGAGGGGGGCTGAGGTTGAGGAGGGGGGCTGAGGTTGAGGAGGGGGGCTGAGGTTGAGGAGGGGGGCTGATGAGGAGTGGGGTTGAGGAGGGAGGTTGAGAAGAGACACAGGGAAAGGAGAGGGGGGGAAGAGACACAGGGAAAGGAGAGGGGGGGAAGAGACACAGGGAAAGGAGAAGGGGGGAAGAGAAACAGGGAAGGGAGAGGGGGGGAAGAGACACAGGGAAGGGAGAGGGGGGGGGAAGAGACACAGGGAAGGGAGAGGGGGGGGAAGAGACACAGGGAAGGGAGAGGGGGGGGAAGAGACACAGGGAAGGGAGAGTTGGGGGGAGAGACGCAGGGAAGGGAGAGGGGGGGGAAGAGACACAGGGAAGGGAGAGGGGGGGGGAAGAGACACAGGGAAGGGAGAGGGGGGGGAAGAGACACAGGGAAGGGAGAGGGGGGGGGAGAGACACAGGGAAGGGAGAGGGGGGGGAAGAGACACAGGGAAGGGAGAGGGGGGGGGAAGAGACACGGGAGAGGGTGGCACAGAGGGCACAAGGGGGAAACAGGGGGCATCACATTTCCCACCCTCGGCTTATACTCGAGTCACTCATTTTACCCAGTATTTTGTGGTAAAATAGGTGCTTTCGTCTTATACTCGGGTCGGCTTATACTCGAGTATATACGATAATATTTTAGTGGAATTTTTGTGTGTGAGAATTTTACATTTCTGGTTATTTTTTCTACTGATGTTTGCTATCTTCTTCTGGGCTTAAGGGGTATGGGGGTTGGTGTCAGATTCCATCAGATCAGACTACTCTAAATAAGCTACAAACGGATCCCTTATTAAACTGCCAGGTAGTGACGCCATAAAGACAACATGGAATCCACTTCATAAACAGAATCTTAAAAACAAATTTAGAGAAACCCAGAATGTTCAGATGTTAATGTCATACAGCTGCTAACGTTTTTAGTTTGTTACATACTTCACAAACAAGTATATATTTTTTTTCTTGAAGTATTTTGTTTAGTTGTGTCTGACTCTCCATGACCCTATGGACTGCAGCACACCAGGCTCATCTACCTTTATGTCTCTAGTCGTGCCTATCCATAAGCTTTTCTTGGCAAAGATCCTGGAGTGGGTTGCCAGTTCCTTCTTCGACGGACTGTGATTTGTCTGACCTCTCTACTATCATTTGTCCATCTTTGGTGACCCTACATGGTCTAGCTCACAGCATCATTCAAGTACACAAGCCCCCTACACAACAAGATAGTGGCAAGAAGGTATTCTTGAAGTATAGTGGTCCTTATTAATTTCATTTGTATTACCTGTTTTGGGCATCTGGATATACACATTTTCTATATGATTTTTATACCTCTCCGAATATAATCATACATTACACAAACCCTAGTATTAGCCTTCTTTTTTTTAATCTTATCTCTAGGTAGAACTGCAATAATGATGTAGTCAGTCAGTTTATTTTTTTTTATTTTTTTTTACATAATTTACAAAAAACTACTTTATTATTGACGTTCCAGAAGCTAATTCCCAGCACATTTCTGCTGGAACACATTGTCAAGGTTTTTTAAGGTTAGACTGCGATGGAAGAATGCAACATTAATTGCTGTGTGCAGCCGAGGAAGCTGAAAAAGCAGGGCATTTTACTGCCAGCTCTGTACATGGCTACCCATAAATCTCACAGTGCAGAACATAATAAATTAGATTCAGCTGAAACCAGCTTCTAGATAAAAGACTGGCTTTGTTCCCATTTGATATATAAAAGCCATGCACAGGGATTGTCTCTTAAACAGGAAATGTTGTGTTTTGTAGGCTAGTATACCAAGGAAAGATGTTAGTGATACTCTTTAAATATAAGATTGAAACTTCTAATACAATGGCAAACGCTTTCTGTCAATTGGTGGCTTTTATTTAATTATAAAAATAATTTATTTTTTATTTTTAGAACATATAACATATTGCATAGTAAAGAAACACTTAACACCAGAGTGTGCAATATATCAATGAGTCTTTAGATTGTTGGCTCCAAAACAGGGTGCTCCAATATACATTTTGTTTATAGTTTTGTTGTTCAGTCGGGTCTGTCTCTCTCTGACCATATGGACCGCAGCACGCCAGTCATATTGTTATGTCTCTGGTTGTGCTTATCCAGAAGTTTATCTTGCCGGAGATACTGGAGTGAATTTCCGTTCCTCCTCCAGTGGACTGCAATTTGTCTGACCTCTCTGCTATGACCTGCCCCTCTTGGGTGACCCTACGTAGTATATCTCACAGCTTGATTAAGGTACAGCCCCATCACCACAACAAGGTAGTGATCCAGAAGTGGAGAGCTTCTATCACTCTTCTGCCAAACATAAGTTAATGATTGTTGTGGTAAACTACTTCCCACAAAATTTACTGTACAAGTAATGAACCAGCTCGTCACTGATGAGATCCATTTTAAGATCGAAACGGTGACTATTTGTGGTTAGGTCTCCAGGCTTGTGCATAATCCATCCTATGCTATCATATGACTAAAGAGCCAAGTAAGTGGTTTTGGATTTAAGAGTAGAAATTGTGGTCTCATTTGCATGTACTTAACGTATTCTGAGACATTCAAATAGGAACGCAAATGTACTATTCATTTTCTGTACTCGTGTGTGTATGTATGTATGTATATATGTATTTATGTGGGTGTACACACACACATTTATGTGGGGCCCAGAAGGGCTAATAGCTACTTCGAGAGAGTGCAAAACGACCAAAGGAGAGACCAAGCTAATATATAATAATTTAAAATCTCTCATAATTTAATGCAGATGTAGAAATAATCAAAACCACAAACTGAAAATGTAGATAGCTCATGGTGGAATATATTAAAATAAGTTTAGCTTGGGAGAGGAGTTGTGACAGCCAGTGAGTATTAGTAGATCTGGATGAGCCAAAATGTAGCAGCATTTGTTCTCAGACATTTTTTGCAAATTTAAGCATGTTTTATGTAATTTATACATAACAAAACCCAACCATACAGTAATGCTTAAGCATTAAGAAGTGTTATTATATGAAAATATATTACATAAACCATGCAAGCATATATAAGAAATGCTGTTGGCTTTTTGTGTCAATTTAATGCATGATAGAAAATATTTATAATTCAACACTCCCCTTTAATGAATGGACTACTGGATCTGGCCAATTTGTTTTACCTTTGTTGTGCTGTTACAGTTGCTTTAACAGTAACATACCCCTTTGTAATTGAGCCCTCAGAACTGCAAATTTGTTCTTGTTTCTCACATCTCCTACAGCTTGAGATCACCAATCATTGTCAACTGAAACAGAATGTTTTGTGTGTTTGTGCGTGTTTTCTTTAATTTAATATGCACTTTGATATTGAAATTTCAAATTTAGATTATAAAATTATAAGACAAGCTGGAAAAAAAAATCTAGGAAAAGCAGTTTGTTCTTCTGTACATTTCCTTAATTTAAATGTGTTTTTCAAAATGGCAGCAACATCTTGTAGTTTGACAAAAACTGTAAAGGAACACTGGAAGCATGTAATTGTTGCATCTGAAATGAAGATATTTCATAATGTGCCACTTTGTGTTTTTATTTTGCCAATGGTGCTCTCAAAGCAGAAAACAATGATTTCAATATTTGCCCCTTTTCGTAAGTAATATAGATGTAGGAGTCATACTTATCTGCCAATGAAATCTGCAGCTGTATATATGCTTTGTGCATTTCCTGTTGGTTTCAATGACGTTTAGGAGGTTTAACTTAATTTTCTGTGCAAAACACAATTTTGGTAATGTTTTAAAGCATGAAAAAATGTGTTGCAAGTTCTTTAATGGATAATTAATAGGAAAGGGCTATTAATAGTAATATTAATATTTGAAGACATACACTGGATAATGGAAAATAATAAGTACAGGCTTTAATTGTATTGCATCAAGATCATATGCTGCTTGCAGGTAATGGAGTGCAGGAAAAAAACTGGCTCTCAACAGACTAATGGAATCTTATCTGTCTTTATGGCCGTACCTTATTGATAAAGCGCCTCAACAAACAAGTCGGTGGCTTTCTTCTGTAAAGAAAGGGATGAACTTTTAGGCATCATTTAACAAAGAAAGGGAATTGTGTCTACCTGTGTAAAAGCTAGAATTGGTTTTAAGTCTACCTTTTTTACCTTAAATGCAGGCGTAACTACCAAGTAACATGAAGAGTTATACATAAATGATTTGTCTACTTTAGTGTATTTGCTGTGCTGCTATGGTTGCATAGTAACTTCTATATATATTTCTCCCTTATACATTAGGCTCGTATTTGGAATGCTGTACCCAGCGTACTACTCATACAAGGCTGTGAAGACGAAAAATGTTAAAGAATATGTAAGTATGACTTCATGTCTTATAAATTGATCATAAATCTAATGCAAAACTTTAAATTGACACAGAAAGTAAGCTTATTTGAAACTTTTTATAAATATATCCTACATGTTTAAAAATGTTGCTTTTTTACTGTGAATGACAGTATTTTATTATATATATATATATATATATATATATATATATATATATATATATATATATATATATATATATATATATATATATATATATATATATTAAGCAAGTTAAAAAACCTGCTTCCGGCTCAGAATTCCGAAAAAAAAACAGTTATTACACTGCATTCTGGAAAGCTGAGCTGGGACATGCAAATGTGCCCACAAATGCCAGGCTCTTCAAACCATAGCCATTTTCAAATATTCCTTTAAGCTCATGCCTGCTGTATTACACAGCTTTAATTAAAACAAATAATACATTAATAAGCCCATTTGCATGTCTAAAAGACAGGGACATGCAAATGAGAATACAATCTACCTCACTCTTTTTTTAATCTCAAATTAGCAACTTTATACATTACTCACTGAAAGCATATGCCCGCCGTATTAAACAGCTTTTAAGCAAAGCACCAGGTTGGATTTTACACAAATCAAGAATCACTCATATACAGGCCTGTTTCAAGCTTTTGGCTATCATCAGTATGAGCTTTAATGCAATGGATTTTACACAGGCTGAGAATCCTATCCATGTACTTCTGTTTCAAGCTTACTGGCTATCATCAGCATGGAGCGGGATCTCCGCTTGTGTTGTGGACCTTATGAGTAGGTAGTTCACCACAACAATCATTTAATATATGGTGGGCAAAAGAGCGATAGAAGCCCTCCACCATACAGTAGTACAGTAAATAAATAGTACATCTGAGTTCACATTTAAATTTATTAATTTTTTTTTTTTTTAAGCTATAATAAGTAAATGCTTTACTAGCTCTTTTATTTTGTCATTTCTGTATCCTTTTTAAATAAGTGGTTTGTGTACATTTCCCAGTTTAAGCATTGGCATCTGAGTTGTTCTGTTTCTTGTTAATCTCATTTCTGGCCTCCCTCCTCCATGCAGTCTCCCTCACTGAGTAAGGATAATGATTTCACTTCATGGTTTGCAAGATCATCAAGATCATTTGTCCACTGGGAAGCCACAACTGGTTGTGTTGCAGTAATGTTCCTCTTTTTTAGTTTGTTGGATTTTTTTTCCCTTGAAGAGAAGTTTCTGGTATCTATAATGATTAATGTCTCTGGAAACATGAAGCTGAATATTAAAGCTTTTCAGCTTTGTAATACCTGCTGATTCCCATCCTGTGCGAATATAAAAATCAAGCAGAGTGCTCTTTTAAGCTTTTTGTCTTTTTTTATTTTGAACGGTCTACATTGCTGGATAATACTGATTTTAAAATGTTAGCCATAGAAATATATTCTACACAATCTGAGGTATGGAGACTGGATGTCCCAGTTTTCAAGGGTCAGCCCACTGACTAAGGTTTTTGTCCCCGGAAAGATTCACAGCTGGCAATATATAAAGACATTCAGGTCTATCATCGGAATATAGCTGATGGGATTTATATATATTTAATTTTCACGTCCTATGTTTTGTGGTAGACTGCTGTTCCTGCCTCCTTCCTTCTGCTACAAAAATAGCTGTTCAATTCATTGTGTGAATGTGTCCATTGTATTTGTAGGTAGTTTTGAGCTCAATCCATCGTGTGTATTTAGTGTGCATTTTGTCCAGTCTTGTGATTGTAATGTCCAGTACTCCTCCCGTGTATGCTCCCTCTGTATGGGGGCGGGGGTTGTTCTGTCCAGTCCTTTGTATGTCTGCTCTATCCTTCCCTGTGTGTGTGTGCACGCAGCTTCATTGTGTCTGCTGTGTGTGTGCGCGTGCATGCTTCATTGTGTGTGCGCGTGCATGCTTCATTGTGTCTGCTGCGTGTGCGCGTGCATGCTTCATTGTGTCTGCTGCGTGTGCGCGCACGCATGCTTCATTGTGTCTGCTGCGTGTGCGCGCACGCATGCTTCATTGTGTCAGCTGCGTGTGCGCGCACGCATGCTTCATTGTGTCTGCTGCGTGTGCGCGCACGCATGCTTCATTGTGTCTGCTGCGTGCGCGCGCACGCATGCTTCATTGTGTCTGCTGCGTGCGCGCGCACGCATGCTTCATTGTGTCTGCTGCGTGCGCGCGCACGCATGCTTCATTGTGTCTGCTGCGTGCGCGCGCACGCATGCTTCATTGTGTCTGCTGCGTGCGCGCGCACGCATGCTTCATTGTGTCTGCTGCGTGCACGAGCACTCATCCTTCATTGTGTCTGCTGCGTGTGCGCTCTATCCTGTCTGGTGCGTTTTCTTGTGGGCTCATTCCATTATATGTGCTTAGTTAAACCATTATGTTTTGTGTACAGCTTCCTTTTGACTGAACAGTTAGAAATCCATATACATGGGGCTCCTTCATTAATACACAATCCCAATAAGGATTTTTAAAAGCAATATAAATGTATAACTCAATAAATTATGCTCCCCCCTGTTATTTGGTAAAAATGTCACATGCTTCTAATAAATGTAGCTAAATAACAAGATCAGCTGGTATGCAAGATAGGATCCTAAAATAATTTCAGAGAAATCTTTGATTTAGATGACTCTGATAATGGCATGGCATCATCCATTTGAGACTATTAGGCTTTGTAACTTGATGGGTTAGACTCCTTAGAGTCCTTATTTTGCCACTGACTGCTTTTGTCAAGGGGCTATTAAAGAGGACCTTTTGTAACAGAAGTCAAAACAAACCTCTTTATCCCACTCCTCCAAGGTTTCTAATCCTTTTACAAACAAAGACACAATGCCAGTCATCATTAAAGCAAAACTGAAAACAAAGGTTAAAAATGACTGGCTGTTTTTTTTCATTTTTTCTAACCGTGTAAACACATTTTTACATTAAGTTAAGTTTTTCAAAAGAGCAAATTATAAATATTACACTGTAGTGGCCCTTTAATAATACTATTTATATAATTTCTTCTTCATTCCTATTAATATTATGAGTTTATCTAAAGCAGTCACCCTTCGTATTCTTATAGCTTTTTTTTTCATCTCGCTTATTTAATTAGAACAAACCAGTACAAAGTTTGTGAATATGATAGTTTGCTTGTCTTTTAAAAAAATGCACATATGGCTTTCCCATTGCTCTTTCAAATCATAGTGACATGGGTAAGCGTGTATGCCACGCAGCATAAGTGCAACAGAGATTGAAAAGATTTTAGTGGAGCTCTTATCCAAAAACTGCTTATAAGCTCGCTCTTTCTTTCTTTCTTTCTTTTTTTCTTTCTTTCTTTTTTTCTTTCTTTCTTTTCTTCTTTCTTTCTTTTTTTCTTTCTTTCTTTCTTTCTTTCATTTATACTTGCAAGCGCCAAAAGTAAACCTAGTATTTCCACAAAGAGTAAATTAGATTGCATAATTACATATAGTGCTAATGCACACAGCTGAATGACTAGTTGGCATACAAACAATATTAGTTGTATTTGGCTACTTCCAAGGTCTTGTATGACTGGAGAATAGCCAACTTCACGGTGCTCTAGGTACGTACATTGACATTTCTATAGACCAGTGCAGATCCAGTGAGCAATATTTTGTTTGTTTTAATAAACATGGGGAAAAAAAACATATTCCATAAAATGTGACTTAGTTTTTTAACTTAGGAACAAATTATTAATGACCTTTTTATATAATGTAATTTTGCATTTACAAGATCTTTTGATATATATATCTGTCAAAAGCAAAATTGGTGTAAGTTAGAGATGAATACTAGTATTTTTGTTTTCTCATTGAAGTATGTTTTTCTTATGATCAATAGCGTTAGTAACTGCCCCATCATGTATAAAACCAATTCCAAAAATGTTAGTGTTGCATCTCACATGAAACACTGGACACTCCTGGTCTAATTTAATATATCTGTTTAATTATAATAGTTTTGTGCTAGCAATCGTAAGTATGTTGCAGGCCGTTTTAGCAACCATAGGGTTAATGCCCTACACACATGGTTATGTAGACTTTCGATTATTCTAAATAAATGAGCACATAGAATTCCCAAGGATAAGGAAGCCAGATGGTCTTTTTCTCATATGTGAATCTTATGGCAGCAGTAACATTCATACATGGACAAATGCGCTTGCCAACAATAATTTCAGTGAAACTCCCTTTCGGGCCTCTGAGTCATAATTTTAGATCAAAATTGCGTCCCATATCCCATCTTGTCTGTGTCTTGGCAGTACATTTGTTGGGTCTGAAGAAAAACTGCTGTAGGATTAAACTGATTTCATAAACATGAATTTGTGCATTTTGATGTGTAATGTTAGCAGTGTTCTATTTTAAAGGTGGTAAGGCTCCTAGACTGAAATTGAAAGGCAATGTGGGAATCCTGCCACCAATAATAATTTCCGTTGTGGGAAACTGAGCAGGAAGGAGGGTTAGGCTGATTTTATGTCAAGCAAGTCGGCGTATCCTGCAGTTATTGGGAAGGCTGAGACCTGCTTCTTGATTTTGGGGCATTGTCCATTGCCTAAGACATTTTGCTATTTTATATACCTTACAAACATATATATATAGATAGATAGATAGATATACAGTAGATAGAGATAATTATTATTACTACTACCACCACCACTACCTGGCAACATTGTATAGAGTAGAGTATATTAATAATTACTATACTATGTAGTTTCTCTGTTGTATTTAATAAAACCTATGTATGTAGCCCACCTCAACAGTTCACAAAATCCCTTCACATGCACAAGTGACATAATGTAAATTTTAGATCAATAATTCTGCCTAACAGCAATGAGTGTTTGCACATAAAACATTCAGAGTGGCAATACTAGATTATTCCCATGTGTTGTCATTCTGCATTTTTTAAATAAGAATAGCTCCCCCATCCCCAAACAAAGGGCTTCTGGTTAACAGTAAATCAACTTAATTTTACATACATTGTTATGCAGATGAGTTGCTCCAATCCAAGGGAGGCGCCCCCGGTCGGCTGCTTTTTTGTAACCCCCCAACATTTTCCGTAGCGATATACATGGGCTAAGTTCAAGGCAAAAAACAATTGCAATATTAACACATTGCAAAGGATGGAGGGCCTTGTCTTTTAGCTGAGAATCCAGTGACCAAAGCACGTTGCAAGATTGAAAATGTCCATTATTATTATCCGTTATTTGTAATGCGCCAACATATTCCGTAGCGCTATACAGGGGTTAAGTACAAGTTAAAAACAATTTGAACACAATGCAAAAGATTGCGGGGCCATGTTATTGAGCTTAAAATCAAACGTACATAGTGCTTCCCCAAAGCACCTAATATGTTACACATTAAGTACGTGTACTCAATACCTTTTTTTAACTCAACAGTGCTGTCGTTAATTTTCTTATTATATTAAAATGTCTCATTTTAATATAAAAATCAAAAATAAATCACTAGCATTGTCAATATTCTTGGTATTTTGAAATCCTTTGTGAGGAAATGAATATCCATTATGTATAATAACCAATATAAACATATATACTTATACAAAAACAGGGCTGTATCTTTTACAAGAAAGACATGCCATCAAATTTTGCACACATAATTCTATAATTTGTATTTTAATATAGAGACCTTATAATGTAAATGTTGTTAGGCGTTTGATCAAAAGAAAAAGTGTTTTCTGTTCTTGGATCCCTGTTTGTCTCATTTGGTGAACCAGTCCATGGAAAATAGTAATATATAAATTCATACACCAATTTGACGGAATAACTTTTTTCAAGAGCTTAAACCATGTTTCTGGATGTCCTGCGTTATTGCCCCATTTACCTCTGTACAGAACTGCAGAAACTTCCTTTTGTGCACTTTTATATTGGCGAAAGGGGAGCAACATACACATAGACCAAATCATAATTTGAATAAAACAATACAGTTAATAATAAAATAAAAACTGCCAAACCTGAATAAATATGAGTAGCACTTAAATCAAATAGAGATTTTCACAGTGTTTAAATAAAGTCTTGAGTGCAGACCGTTTTTATCAAGTGATCCTTCAGGACTTCTGACAAAGTCAATAGTTGGTGAAACATGTAGAGTGAGGCTGGGTAGATAATTTGATACAAGAAGTGCAAACTCATGTTGAAGTTTGAACTTTAAGTATGATAAACAATAACATTGGAGGTTTGCAAATACATGTCCGTTTTAAAGAAATGTTTCCTTTCTTAAGTTTTAATGTGTTTGAAAATTTGCTTTGCATACACAATTTAGCTCTGTTTAGCTTGCTGCGAGGCCATATTGTCATTTTTCAGACAAAATGGGATTAGCATAGTGTTTTCTATGGGGGCTGTGAAAGTTGGAAATAGAGAAAAATTAATAAGATGTAGTTTAGCAGAAGAAGGTGAGAAAAGCAAAGTAAATGTGTAAATTGTTGGCTAAGTGTTTTTTGGTAAATGCGTTTTATTAAAGAGATTTGTCTTGAAACCAGAGAAAATCTTAAGGTATGCAGGCCAACTTTCTTACTTAAATACCAGGCATATATGCGATGGGGAAATGTAAAATACTTCCAGCAAGCCAAGTAGAAAAAGTAATTCATTTACATATAAATAGTTTTAGAATCCAGGTCCAGAATCTCCGACAGATGGCATGATTGATGAATCCTCTAGCTGTCTATATAATAAGTAGATATGTATAGCAGAGACTGATTACTGCAATGTAGTGAGTGTTTTTATCTCATTTTTTATTTGGCACTTCGATTGACTTAATTAAATATACTTGCTTTACTAAGAATTTTTAAATATTTTAATACAAAATACTTGCGGGAAAACTGTTTACCTAGCGAAACATTTATTTTTTGGCCTGTTCTAAACAGTTAACATTTTTGATCATGGTTTTGTATGAATAAAACAAGTGGGCTAAAAGAGGCTGCTCTCTGAGTACGTAACCAGACATATATAGAACAAACCTACTTAGGTGTTTGTTTTCACGAGTGCCTCTGACTCTATTTGCATGGTTTTCAATACACTGATTTAAGGAGAGCTAATTCTGATAAATATTGAGTATTACAGGGCCACTGAAATCACCAAATATGTTCTCTACCATAAAACAGATTGTAAAAAAGCATGTGGAAAAAGTGTTTTTCCTTTTTAAGATGTTGAATTAATGGTTATACCCTGACCAGTATAAGGTGAGGGTTTAAGTGTGTCTCTTCTGTTCTTAAGTCTCTAATGAGCCTTGAACTTGTATATGTAAAATGTATACGTAAATACATAAGTTAATGAGGAGGGGGAGTGGCGCTTAGTTGATTTGAACCAATGTCTTTAAGATGAACAAACTGTTAAGCTGTATCTTTAACCATTACTCTAATAATGATAACATGGTAAAGATGAGCTTAAAAAGTAATATATCTAAAATAAAATGTATCCGTTACAGACTCCAAATTTAACTATGCAGTTTCTTGTGGGAAGACCATACAAACAATCACATATAATAGTTGTAAAACTACGAATCGTCGTCGCGCTTTGCGAGCTCGCAAAGCTTCGCGAGTGCCGCAGTTCGGGCCCAATTGCGGCATTTGCAGAAGGTGGAGGCTCAAACGTCGGTTGCAATGAGCCAAAGGCTCATTGCAGGCCGCAAATGCGCACCCTCGCAAAGCGGTTACAAACACCCACAGAAGCAGTACAGCTAACACGCAATCACTAAATACGGACTTACACAAAAAAATATGAGCCGCGGGACTTAGAAAAAGAACACATTACGACCTCGCAAAAATACGACCTTAACGGCCGAACCTTAAGTGAAGTTACACCTCAATTTAAGTCCAAATGACTGAGTTTAGACACATGAAAATCCCCTAAGCGAGAAAAAAAGTGGCCACCAAAAAAAACGAAAACGAGGCTACACGACCCTAATACCGCAAAACACCACCAAGCACATACAGCTTTTCCAAAAGCCATACAAAGTACAAGATACACTTTTATCAAGGACGCTAAATCATCCACAAACGCGTACCACATACACATTCGCCGCCATTTTACAAAACTAACTTACACAATGCTGAAGTACATAGCTACACCAATAGCTTCCACTCGCGCACGCATTCTATTTACACTACACACTGCACACATTGCTGACACTTACACCTCAGCAACACAACAGTGCAAACCTACATTGTATGCTGCAGGAACATTAAAACAGATTGTCCGCTCTTCTGCACAATGCTTCCTGCATATATTACTTCCAAATAGGTAAAGTATATTAATTTGTTCATTATTTAATTATTATACAAAAGTACATACACACAAAAAAAAAATATCGCAATAAACACAAAAGACATTCACAGCACGCCTCACAACGAGCGCCAACGCTGCTCATAGCACACAAACTACACCAGGGGACAGCCTTTCAATAACCGCAAAATGCAGATCAGCGCCGACCTTACAATGACAGCAAAAGCGCCTCTCGTAAAAAAAAGTACAACATCCAAGAGCCTCGCAATGAGCGGCGAAAAAAATGAATGTCTGTGGCAAACAGCATTACCTGCCCCACAATTTTATTGCTCCGTCATTTTTGACGTGCAATTCACTAGTATATAATAATAGTTAATATTAACTTAATTCTTGATCATTTCAAAAACTGACCACATTTTCAACCATCTACCCGATGGTACAGAACACACACGGCGACTCTGTATCTCTTTAGGGGATACTAAAACAGCTATACATTAAAAAAAATAAAAAAGAGCGCAAGACCTAAAACATATTGCGGTCTTTTAGGGTATTTTGCATCCAATTAAATCAGACTGATGTTTTTTTTACCACTCCATTTTTGGATAGGTTTTTGTATCATGGTTATTGCAACAGTCTTATATGAGCTAGTATATAGTGACTGAGAAGCTCCTTGGAGATACCCAGTGGAGACATGAACACGATATATGGAAAATGCAGGCTTATTTTATAACTTTGGTAGTCTTTTTTTTTTTTTACCCTTTAAGTTGCCTTTTCTTCATTGTTTGTGCTGCAATATTATGCAAATGTAGAGCTTAAAAATACCTGTTAGTTATTTATGAAGTAAACCATGATGCACTGTTTTTGTAAACAAATGAACAAGCAGGCACAACCTAATCCCACTGTCATCATTCAGTTAGATCACCTTCCCCACTTTAATAAAGCACAGTGAGACTCAAATTTGCATACTAAGACATACATTGGCATAATACAGTACACACTATGCTGAATATCTCAAGAATGATTTACTGTATAGAAGTTATGCTGCAGAATTGATCCAGTTTGTTGGAATGTTGAAATCCCTAAAGATCCATCTGGTAAATCGCATCAGTATTTTCTATGGTGATAATCAAATGTGGAAAGGATACTGAGATTGTTTCTTTGAAGTTATAGTTTTTGGAGGCAGTTTAATCACTATATTCCATACATATCCTCCAATCCTTTGTTACCCAAAGTGGAACGAGCCAGTATTGTATAATGGTCTATAAACCAGTCAATCCTATTTAAGATGTGTAATCAATACTGCTAATATGTTAGAGCTGTCAGTTTGCCATCAGCAGCATATGAGCACAGATTGGTGGTAAAATAACCAACCGATGATGGTAAAGATTCACTAAACCGTATTATACACGATGTAGGAATATGGCTACACCTCACCCTTGCAGTATGTACTGAGATTATTCTTGATAAAGTTATTCAGTGATGTGTTGAAAAAGAAAGGTGTTCTTATAAACCGCATCTTACTGTCAGAACTAAAAATATATATTTTTTATTTTCAATACATTTGATCATTTTTACATCCTGGGGTGTGTTAAGAGTTAAATTCAAATATATGTCCATATTGAAAAGACTTGTGCCAGAGCTTCATAATCCTGCCCTGTTTTAACTGGCATTTGCATTGAGATTGTGTAATTATCTTGTCATTTGAAATCTGTACGAATGTTGAATTCCTTATGAGCTGGTACTGAAGACGGGTAGGCTCATGTTATGCACCAATCTTCTCTGATCTAGTGGAGACCACTTGCTCTGATCAGTCTGGCTATCGGTCAGTTGCTTCTAAATTAACCCCTTGACCTCAATCAACTCTTCTGAGGGGAGAGAACACTCTTAATAATTTTTCACCGGGCTTAATGTTATGTTTTGATTGAGATTTTACATTAATCATTTTATTTTACTAATCTTCTAGCATTCATAGGTAATTTACTTTACTTGTCAGTTAGTGTTTATAGGTTAAGAAAACAAAATATGGAAATTAAGGCATTTTTAAACAATATGCTTTGCAGTGGAGCTTATGTAGTAATTGAAGACATTCGTTTACAATAAAAAAAAAAAAAAAAAAAACATGAATGCAAATTTATAAAATGTTTAGAGCATATATCGATATCAGATTGGGTTAAATTTGTTTTTTATACACCAGTAATACAGGAAACATACTCACAGACAGCATCTTAGACTATTAAATAAAAACTGTAAGTCCTAACACATT
The DNA here is from genome assembly GCA_027410445.1 of Discoglossus pictus. Classification (NCBI taxonomy): domain Eukaryota; kingdom Metazoa; phylum Chordata; class Amphibia; order Anura; family Alytidae; genus Discoglossus; species Discoglossus pictus. The sequence goes on along the minus strand of CM050171.1, from coordinate 44,804,171 downwards.
TTTAACAGTCTAAGACCACATTTTAAGTTTATTTATTTTGTTCTTGAGGTAGTGACCCACATGCCCCTTTGAAAGATATTTAATTTTTTGTTTACGTTTTATCATTAAATATGGATTGAATGTTGAAATACTTATAAATTGGTGAGGTTTTATGTTGAATCAAGTAGAAAGTTTGTCCAAACTACCATTTATTGGTACAGGGCAAGTATGGCATCTGGATTTCTCTCCAATTCTGATCATTTGTAACATGGGTCCCATAAAATGTTTTTTTTATTTTTTTAAATTCTGTAATAAATTAAACTATCAAGATAAGTAAGTCAAATGCCATACTTTTGACTTCATATAGATCTGACAAATTTATATGTGGAATACCTTTGTGGGATCGGAGGAAGGAGGCTGTTTCTCAGTATTTCACAATATACTGTGGTATCCATTAATCAAATAAAGGATTAAGGTATGTTTATAAATCTGAAATTAAATGAAGTTTAATTAGATTATAGATCTCTGTTATGTGCATTTTACTTCTTTTTAAATAGTGAGGGAAATAAAGCCTTTCTTGCGCTGGTTCTGCATGCCAACATTCTGCCCTGGCGCAGTAAAAAATTTTGCCCCTACTTCGTTTGCTGCAGGTATCAAAGTGATTACACTGCAGCTCTGCCAAACAATAACAATGCTTTATATATATATATATATATATATATATATATATATATATATATATATATATATATATATATTGTATTAGCCATATTCTGTTTTATTTGTTCTGTTCTTTCTATACTTATGACCAGAAAGGACACTCTTCATTTATACCGTTTCATATCTTGTTAGAATAATTTGATCCTCTAAAATATAGAAGGGAATGGCAGCATGAAAATAATGTCTGAACATCTCACCATGGAGACTGGATATTTTTTCTATTAAAATTATGAAATTATGTTTTGCTAGGATTCGAAAACAAGATTGAAGAATCTGCTACATTGTTTCCATGGAAACTAGCGTAAAAGTAGCTTGATGTACAGGTGAAAATGAACCTTCTCGCTAGTATTGTCTGCGGGCCTTTGAAATAATGGATAATTTAAAAGGATCTTGTAAACAGAAATAAATGATTACTTTTTTTGTCGCTAATGCTTTGCTGTTTTACAATTTTAAAGCTTTATTTTAGACTAGGATTATTGGGTGAACGAAAGGCTGGCGTTCTGGTATTATCAGCAAAGTCCTTCTACATCAACTGATATTGCTGTAAAAATCAGACTTGTATAAAATACTCTACTTAACTCTCTCATCGGAATATTTAAGTGCTATTTATATATTTGTTTAAATATTTGCAAATACAACGCTCAACACATTTATAAAAACGTGTGTAATATTAAAATGCAGTAGGAATATTGTAAATTTGCAAGATTGCTCAATTCCTTATTGGTTGATTTTAATGTGAAATCTCTACTAACCAAATAAGTGTAGATTTTAAAACTTACATTTGAGTGTTAGTATTTCAGACTTCAGCGTGTTAGCTGGTTTCAGGATCTGCCAGGAGGCTGTCCTGATAGACTGGTCTTAAAAACAGAAAAAGAAGAGCCTCCTGGCAGATACTCTCCCACCCTGTACATATTTAATAGGGGACGCTGGTCTATTAGTGCCTGACACTGTGTAAAGTTCAAAAGCTACTAAAAAACAAAGCTACTAAATTAACAAGTAAAGTATGGCACTTTAATAAAATCAATAACTATTATAAAGAAGAGAGTAATATGTTATTGCCTTTATAAATGTTTACTACTTTTTTGTTGGTTATGTAGAAAATGTTGTAAAATTCACAAGATAAACAAGCGCTCTTGTTAGTCTATTTTCCTGCCAAAAATTAGTTTATGTACTACATAAGATCTACTACTCTTTCTCACTTTAGTGAACAAGGTGATTGTAAAATAAACACTTAGTACAGAGGTTCCAGACTAAACCTGTTAAGGAACCTTTTTTTGGTCTACAAAAGTATTGAGAAAGCCCAGGTCTGATGTGAGATGGTAACATGTAGAAATTAGCCATGGTTACTACCGAAAGGGTTGACACATCTTGGACATCCCCAGTTATTCACACTTTAGTGGCTCTGGGCTAGTGTGATATATAATGGACACAAAAAAAATATTTGATTTTAGAGAAATATTCAGAAGCTGAAAGGACATTTATGGCAGCAGTATACAACAGATCCTAGAAATACTGTGGTCACTTTATTCTTTATACTTAAATAATAAATCTGGAAGAACAGCTTTTTTTTATTAAAACCAGTAACCTGAAATGACCTTTTTTTTTGTCCACTCCCATAGAGAATGTGGTTTCAAATAAAAAAAAAATTGTACTACATAGCTTAATGTAAATTTCTTCCGTTTTTTTTGTTCTACTTTACATTCAAAGGTTTTATGTGGACTGACTTCATGTCTCTTGAGAATTTAGTTGGCTGGTCATTGTAAAGAGAGCCTTTATTGTTCAGCATAATTGCAAAATAAGTGTTTATGAATTGACATTACCATTTAGTGAGCTATAGATAAAGCTTTGATTACTGAAAGAGCAATTAAAGGCCTCTGTACTGCAGGAAAAACAAATATGTAAAAGACTAAAGACATTCATAGATATGTAAGTTAAGAGCATAAAATAATTTTATAGAAGATCTTAATTTCAGAAGCTGACATGCTTTGTTATTTTTCCTTTCCAGTGCTTCAGGGGGTGGGTATAGAGCATGTAAAGAAGATTATCTCATGTTCTTGGAGGGGGAAGGGGGGGGGGGTAATGTGTCCATTACCAAAAGGTGTCAAGTTCTTCACCAATGAGACCACAATGTACTTGCCCTCCTCGGCAGAATTACTCCCCAATGTCCATGCCAGCAGGAAATGCTAATAAGATGCAACACTGAAGGCCTTAACACACAAGCAAAATCTGCTAGAACTAATACTATATCTAAAAAGCTGCTAATATTTTAAACTACAATGGTTGTATTGCACAGACAGTTATAGTTTCTATACTGTTTCATTTATAATTGTATTTTGCTGATTACATGGTGTGACATCTCTAAATGTTTTGTTCTATGAATGCTGGTAGGATAAAGGGAATTCAAACAAGATTTCTAGTAAATTTGTGTATACCAGATTATATTTGTGTTAAATAAATCAAATAATGTTGGGCTAGTACATACAACATTAATTCTTAAATATTTATGTCAGTATTTACCAGTTAATATATATTCTCATATACATAAATAGCATGGTTATAGAATGTGACTTAACAAACCCCCGGGAGCCATGGAGGCACATTTTCTCCCTTCTTAGATGATGATCATATATTTCTGAATATAATCTATAACCTAGCTCCTACAAAATATTCGGCTGGCCCCCGATTAAACTATCTGGCTTAGAAGTTTCAGATACATTTGTCATATCTGTGTTCTAGAATAAACATTGTTCAGAGAAAATGATTGGGTTGATGCCATAATAGGAGTTGTAGAGAACATGTGTTATGCCTTTCTTGCTAACAATGGCATTTTTTAATTAGAAGATTTGGATTTTGTTGCATTTTAGTATCATATAGCACAACGATTACTGTTGCAAGTGATTATGCCTTGGAATCGTTTCAGAACTAAGGGATGGATGTGAATTGACCTCTATGGCGGTTGCTATGTGCGGCCTACTCTGGTTACTGTTGCTAAGGCTTTGGAGCCTAAGGGGAAAACTAATGCAGTATATCCGCTTCTGAATACTGCTGCTAAAACACAGAGACAAGGAATAACATTTTCAGTTCAGTTAGTGGGTAAGAAGTAAACTCATTACTACAGTTTTGCTCTTTTAGACAAACACAGTTGGATCATTTTTTGGATTATGAATGCATCTGATAGGGGAGAATCAGTAGTGCATGATAAAATACCAAAATAAACCTTTAAAAACTTATGTTGAAGTTAGCAAAAATATATATATTTTTTTTTCTGCCATTGAATTTTAGAGTAAACGCTCCCTCAAAACTCTGGCTAAATTAGCATAAAATTCATAATTTTATTTTTGGCGAATCCGGTGCAATCAGAGGCAGTTGCAACATTTGTATCAAAGTCTGGGAATCCTGTCTGTGCTGCAAAGCTGCCTGTATCACATATATAGTTGTCAGTGTATGTAATGTTGGTCTTGCATTTGTGCCCTTGCAAAGCGAGGGCGCAACCGCAAAGCGAGCCAGTGGCGCCGTGACACCTGCGAGCCTCGCAAACAGGGGGAGACACAGGGAGTCTGGGAGTGAGGCTGCAAGCAAATTACTCCCATATTTGGTGTTTTTCGTCACTCGAAAATCGCCCAAGCGAGAGGGGAAAAAATGGCGGATGAAAAAACGCAACATTTCAGAAACGGCATGAAAACTAGGCTCAGCAACGCCAGGCTCGCAAAACGTAGAAAATACACCAAACCGAACACACTAACACTTACAACAACAACACCAGGCACGCAGGACTTTGAAAATAAAACCAACTGCAGTCACTGTGTGCCACGCACAGAGGAGAAAGACACAGGGGGGGGAGATGCTGGAAATCGATCCGATGGCACTCATTGCGAGCCCTGAGCGCCGAAGGTGATCAGTGCAAAGCAGGAAACTTGAAGTACACGGGGGGAGGGTGGGGTGGGGGGAAGGCTCGCAATGAGTGACAAAGGTGCTCAGAGGACCAAAAGCCTCAATTTGGGTGTCAAACATTGCCAGCCTTACAATTTTAATCCCGTCATTTTTGACGGGCAATTTCATAGTTTTCCTCACTTTACTACCACCCCTGCTGGTAATCCATTCTGGGTATCTACTGCTGCCGTTTATTTTCCTCTCTCTGTTCGGAAGAGCTACGAAAAATAACATAGGAACTCAACATGTATCCTCATACAAGAAAAGAGATCAGGGTAGGTAATTTATTTGGAAAAACAAGTAGTTATAGGTCTATTATTAAGATAATTACCCCTAATCATAGTCCCAGATGTGGAAATGCTCTCTAGTATAACTATACAATTCATACTTTATTATCTGTCCCTTTTAATTAATTGTATGAACAAAACAGAGGTAAGGTGTAGAACTTGAAAAACTATCACCAAATTATGTGAGGTTTTACAGGGCAATTTTAGTAAATTAATCCCTGACAATTTTGATGGTTTTTGTGAGCTACAAAAACCATTAAATAACCTCTTAAAATTGGATTTTGTGTTATGGTGAATTAAACAATCTAGTATTTTCCCAGTGGTACTTAATTTTTTCCAGACAACCAAAGGCTGATTCGGTTGAGGTGTAGAATATCAATATACTTTATTTCTCATTCTCTTTGATTATTCTTTACTATCCCATATAGCAAATATATAATTTTCTTGCTTGAAATTTTAATTAAGTGCTTGTCAGGTGATGTCATGAAGAATTCAAAACATGCCACGGTTTGATGAATGAGTTGTCCCTGAAAGAAATAAAGATATAATTATATTGGGCGATTTTTATAATACAGTTGAGCATTCACATTTTCCCCTATTCAACACACCATTATTGTGTCTGGTTTTCAATTTGCTTCCAGCAGTACGAGCCAATGTATAATGAATTCCTGAGGACAGACCACATGTCTGTAGATTGGCTCTGCAATTCTATTTCCCGGTACAAGCTGTGCTATTTATGTAATATGCTTCCCAAGCCAGTTAGGTTGTACAGTTTTTAGGGGAGTAACCTATTCTTATTGTTAAAATTGTACTATATTCTATTCCCTATTTGTTATAATTACTAGCAAATTATACAGTATAACATTATGTCAGTGCATGCACAGGGAATAAATAGAATCCTACATAAATATATAATCCACATAGCAGTGCACATTTTTAAAACTATATTGTGTTTTTCTTGATTTTGTAACAAAAAAGGCAGTTTTTACACTGCATATCCCCATTCTCTTCAAAGAAAGGCCATGCAGAAGGAAAAAACAAAGGAAGCATGTCTGCTTCTTCTGTTAGCTCATGAGGATAATGAAACCACATTCATATGATTCTTATGATGGTTCATGAAAAAGGAAAACCATGAGTGGAGGAGCCTACTTTATCTCTGACACGCGTACAGAAAAGACACACACATAGTTTATATTAAAGCCTAATCATGCACACAGTTACACACCAAAAAAGACACACACCCATACACATTTCATTACATGTATGCAGACACACACAGACTAAATCTCTTGAGTCTCTGAACACACCCTTCCTCTGCTCTTGCATGCTCTGCCGTTTTGAACTCTGTGCCCTCTACTCTCTTATTTCAATGTGATCTTGTTTGCCCTTATCCACATTATTTTGAACACTAGTCGTTTACCCGTCCATAAATGACAGTATAATATTACGTGTGTCTTCTCCCCCCTTTGTCTCTCTTTCACCCCTCTCCCTCCCCTGTGTCTCTCCCCCTCTCTCCCCTGTGTCTCTTTATCCCCTCTCCCTCCTTTTTGTCAATTTATCCCCTCTTTCTCCTCTTTGTCTCTTTCCCCCCTCTCCCACCCCTGTCTCTTTCCCCCCTCTCCCTCCCCTGTCTCTTTCCCCCCTCTCCCTCCCCTGTCTCTTTCCCCCTCTCCCTCCCCTGTCTCTTTCCACCCTTTCCTTCCCCGTGTCTCCCCCCTCTCCCTTCCCCGTGTCTCCCCCCTCTCCCTTCCCCGTGTCTCCCCCCTCTCCCTTCCCTGTGTCTCCACCCTCTCCCTTCCCTGTGTCTCCCCCCTCTCCCTTCCCCGTGTCTCCCCCCTCTCCCTTCCCCGTGTCTCCCCCCTCTCCCTTCCCTGTGTCTCCCCCCTCTCCCTTCCCCGTGTCTCCCCCCTCTCCCTTCCCCGTGTCTCTCCCGCCTCTCCCTTCCCCGTGTCTCTCCCGCCTCTCCCTTCCCCGTGTCTCTCCCGCCTCTCCCTTCCCCGTGTCTCTCCTGCCTCTCCCTTCCCCGTGTCTCTCCCGCCTCTCCCTTCCCCGTGTCTCTCCCCCTCTCCCTTCCCCGTGTCTCTCCCCCTCTCCCTTCCCTGTGTCTCTCCCCCCTCTCCCTTCCCCGTGTCTCTCCCCCCTCTCCCTTCCCCGTGTCTCTCCCCCCTCTCCCTTCCCCGTGTCTCTCCCCCCTCTCCCTTCCCCGTGTCTCTCCCCCCTCTCCCTTCCCCGTGTCTCTCCCCCCTCTCCCTTCCCCGTGTCTCTCCCCCCTCTCCCTTCCCCGTGTCTCTCCCCCCTCTCCCTTCCCCGTGTCTCTCCCCCCTCTCCCTTCCCCGTGTCTCTCCCCCCTCTCCCTTCCCCGTGTCTCTCCCCCCTCTCCCTTCCCCGTGTCTCTCCCCCCTCTCCCTTCCCTGTGTCTCTCTCCCTTCCCCGTGTCTCTCTCCCTTCCCCGTGTCTCTCTCCCTTCCCCGTGTCTCTCTCCCTTCCCCGTGTCTCTCTCCCTTCCCCGTGTCTCTCTCCCTTCCCCGTGTCTCTCTCCCTTCCCCGTGTCTCTCTCCCTTCCCCGTGTCTCTCTCCCTTCCCCGTGTCTCTCTCCCTTCCCCGTGTCTCTCTCCCTTCCCCGTGTCTCTCTCCCTTCCCCGTGTCTCTCTCCCTTCCCCGTGTCTCTCTCCCTTCCCCGTGTCTCTCTCCCTTCCCCGTGTCTCTCTCCCTTCCCCGTGTCTCTCTCCCTTCCCCGTGTCTCTCTCCCGTCCCCGTGTCTCTCTCCCTTCCCCGTGTCTCTCTCCCTTCCCCGTGTCTCTCTCCCTTCCCTGTGTCTCTCTCCCTTCCCCGTGTCTCTCTCCCTTCCCCGTGTCTCTCTCCCTTCCCCGTGTCTCTCTCCCTTCCCCGTGTCTCTCTCCCTTCCCCGTGTCTCTCTCCCTTCCCCGTGTCTCTCTCCCTTCCCCGTGTCTCTCCCCCCTCTCCCTTCCCCGTGTCTCTCCCCCCTCTCCCTTCCCCGTGTCTCTCCCCCCTCTCCCTTCCCCGTGTCTCTCTCCCTTCCCCGTGTCTCTCCCCCTCTCCCTTCCGCGTGTCTCTCCCCCCTCTCCCCTCCCCGTGTCTCTCCCCCCTCTCCCTTCCCCGTGTCTCTCTCCCTTCCCCGTGTCTCTCTCCCTTCCCCGTGTCTCTCTCCCTTCCCCGTGTCTCTCTCCCTTCCCCGTGTCTCTCTCCCTTCCCCGTGTCTCTCTCCCTTCCCCGTGTCTCTCTCCCTTCCCCGTGTCTCTCCCCCCTCTCTCTTCCCCGTGTCTCTCTCCCTTCCCCGTGTCTCTCTCCCTTCCCCGTGTCTCTCTCCCTTCCCCGTGTCTCTCTCCCTTCCCCGTGTCTCTCCCCCCTCTCCCTTCCCCGTGTCTCTCCCCCCTCTCTCTTCCCCGTGTCTCTCTCTCTTCCCCGTGTCTCTCTCCCTTCCCCGTGTCTCTCTCCCTTCCCCGTGTCTCTCTCCCTTCCCCGTGTCTCTCTCCCTTCCCCGTGTCTCTCTCCCTTCCCCGTGTCTCTCTCCCTTCCCCGTGTCTCTCTCCCTTCCCTGTGTCTCTCTCCCTTCCCCGTGTCTCTCTCCCTTCCCCGTGTCTCTCTCCCTTCCCCGTGTCTCTCTCCCTTCCCCGTGTCTCTCTCCCTTCCCCGTGTCTCTCCCCCCTCTCCCTTCCCTGTGTCTCTCTCCCTTCCTCTTGTCTCTCTCCCTTCCCCGTGTCTCACCAAAAAAGACACACACCCATACACATTTCATTACATGTATGCAGACACACACAGACTAAATCTCTTGAGTCTCTGAACACACCCTTCCTCTGCTCTTGCATGCTCTGCCGTTTTGAACTCTGTGCCCTCTACTCTCTTATTTCAATGTGATCTTGTTTGCCCTTATCCACATTATTTTGAACACTAGTCGTTTACCCGTCCATAAATGACAGTATAATATTACGTGTGTATCTTCTCCCCCCTTTGTCTCTCTTTCACCCCTCTCCCTCCCCTGTGTCTCTCCCCCTCTCTCCCCTGTGTCTCTTTATCCCCTCTCCCTCCTTTTTGTCAATTTATCCCCTCTTTCTCCTCTTTGTCTCTTTCCCCCCTCTCCCACCCCTGTCTCTTTCCCCCCTCTCCCTCCCCTGTCTCTTTCCCCCCTCTCCCTCCCCTGTCTCTTTCCCCCTCTCCCTCCCCTGTCTCTTTCCACCCTTTCCTTCCTCGTGTCTCCCCCCTCTCCCTTCCCCGTGTCTCCCCCCTCTCCCTTCCCCGTGTCTCCCCCCTCTCCCTTCCCCGTGTCTCCCCCCTCTCCCTTCCCCGTGTCTCCCCCCTCTCCCTTCCCCGTGTCTCCCCCCTCTCCCTTCCCTGTGTCTCCCCCCTCTCCCTTCCCTGTGTCTCCCCCCTCTCCCTTCCCCGTGTCTCCCCCCTCTCCCTTCCCCGTGTCTCCCCCCTCTCCCTTCCCCGTGTCTCCCCCCTCTCCCTTCCCTGTGTCTCCCCCCTCTCCCTTCCCCGTGTCTCCCCCCTCTCCCTTCCCCGTGTCTCCCCCCTCTCCCTTCCCCGTGTCTCCCCCCTCTCCCTTCCCCGTGTCTCTCCCCCCTCTCCCTTCCCCGTGTCTCTCCCCCCCTCTCCCTTCCCCGTGTCTCTCCCCCCTCTCCCTTCCCCGTGTCTCTCCCCCCTCTCCCTTCCCCGTGTCTCTCCCGCCTCTCCCTTCCCCGTGTCTCTCCCGCCTCTCCCTTCCCCGTGTCTCTCCCGCCTCTCCCTTCCCCGTGTCTCTCCCGCCTCTCCCTTCCCCGTGTCTCTCCCGCCTCTCCCTTCCCCCTGTCTCTCCCCCCTCTCCCTTCCCCGTGTCTCTCCCCCCTCTCCCTTCCCCGTGTCTCTCCCCCCTCTCCCTTCCCCGTTTCTCTCCCCCCTCTCCCTTCCCCGTGTCTCTCCCCCCTCTCCCTTCCCCGTGTCTCTCCCCCCTCTCCCTTCCCCGTGTCTCTCCCCCCTCTCCCTTCCCTGTGTCTCTCTCCCTTCCCTGTGTCTCTCTCCCTTCCCTGTGTCTCTCTCCCTTCCCTGTGTCTCTCTCCCTTCCCTGTGTCTCTCTCCCTTCCCCGTGTCTCTCTCCCTTCCCCGTGTCTCTCTCCCTTCCCCGTGTCTCTCTCCCTTCCCCGTGTCTCTCTCCCTTCCCCGTGTCTCTCTCCCTTCCCCGTGTCTCTCTCCCTTCCCCGTGTCTCTCTCCCTTCCCCGTGTCTCTCTCCCTTCCCCGTGTCTCTCTCCCTTCCCCGTGTCTCTCTCCCTTCCCCGTGTCTCTCCCGCCTCTCCCTTCCCCGTGTCTCTCCCGCCTCTCCCTTCCTCGTGTCTCTCCCGCCTCTCCCTTCCTCGTGTCTCTCCCGCCTCTCCCTTCCCCCTGTCTCTCCCCCCTCTCCCTTCCCCCTGTCTCTCCCCCCTCTCCCTTCCCCCTGTCTCTCCCCCCTCTCCCTTCCCCGTGTCTCTCCCCCCTCTCCCTTCCCCGTGTCTCTCCCCCCTCTCCCTTCCCCGTGTCTCTTCCCCCTCTCCCTTCCCCGTGGCTCTCCCCCCTCTCCCTTCCCCGTGGCTCTCCCCCCTCTCCCTTCCCCGTGGCTCTCCCCCCTCTCCCTTCCCCGTGTCTCTCCCCCCTCTCCCTTCCCCGTGGCTCTCCCCCCTCTCCCTTCCCCGTGGCTCTCCCCCCTCTCCCTTCCCCGTGGCTCTCCCCCCTCTCCCTTCCCCGTGGCTCTCCCCCCTCTCCCTTCCCCGTGGCTCTCTCCCTTCCCCGTGTCTCTCTCCCTTCCCCGTGTCTCTCTCCCTTCCCCGTGTCTCTCTCCCTTCCCCGTGTCTCTCTCCCTTCCCCGTGTCTCTCTCCCTTCCCCGTGTCTCTCTCCCTTCCCCGTGTCTCTCTCCCTTCCCCGTGTCTCTCTCCCTTCCCCGTGTCTCTCTCCCTTCCCCGTGTCTCTCCCCCCTCTCCCTTCCCTGTGTCTCTCTCCCTTCCCCGTGTCTCTCTCCCTTCCCCGTGTCTCTCTCCCTTCCCCGTGTCTCTCTCCCTTCCCCGTGTCTCTCTCCCTTCCCCGTGTCTCTCTCCCTTCCCCGTGTCTCTCTCCCTTCCCCGTGTCTCTCTCCCTTCCCCGTGTCTCTCTCCCTTCCCCGTGTCTCTCTCCCTTCCCCGTGTCTCTCTCCCTTCCCCGTGTCTCTCTCCCGTCCCCGTGTCTCGCTCCCGTCCCCGTGTCTCGCTCCCGTCCCCGTGTCTCGCTCCCGTCCCCGTGTCTCGCTCCCGTCCCCGTGTCTCGCTCCCGTCGCCGTGTCTCGCTCCCGTCCCCGTGTCTCGCTCCCGTCCCCGTGTCTCGCTCCCGTCCCCGTGTCTCGCTCCCGTCCCCGTGTCTCGCTCCCGTCCCCGTGTCTCGCTCCCGTCCCCGTGTCTCGCTCCCTTCCCCGTGTCTCGCTCCCTTCCCCCGTGTCTCGCTCCCTTCCCCCGTGTCTCGCTCCCTTCCCCGTGTCTCGCCCCCCGCTCCCTTCCCCGTGTCTCGCCCCCCTCTCCCTTCCCCTTGTTTCCCTCCCCTTACACACGCTTTAGAAACTATATTAGTGATGAATCCCCTGAGAATAGGGTTTCTGATGCAAATGTATGTGCATGTGAAAATTGTGGTGTTATTTGTATCGGGTCCAAAGACAACTAGAGAGAAAACAATGAACATCTTTAGCTGGCTCAAAGAAAATCAGCTTTTATCTAATCACAGAGACTAGAAACATAATGCAACAAGCCGCAATACACATTTATATTTTAAAACAAAGGAAATTTCCACAAAATTCATATACAAGAACATGTATTAAATTAAAAAATATAATGGTGCTTTTCACATGGAGAATTAACTTTCATGCTATGGTTACCATTATATTGATGACTTAACATCACATATATAGTTGTGAGCAGGCGAGCTTGCTTAAGCCGTTGCTCACGCTAGCGGGCTCGCATAGCGAGCCCGCGGCCCTCGCGAAGCGAGGGTCGCAGTTGCTGGCAAGGAGCGCCGCAGGCGCTCCTTGCCAGCAACTGCAGCCCTCGCGAAGAGGGCTGCAGCCCTCGCAGCAACTGCAGCCCTCGCGCTCCTTGACAGCATTTGCGGCCTTTGCGAAGAGAGGGAGCTGTGCGTGCACGCCCCTGGAGAGAGGGAACTGTGCGTGCACGCCCCTGGAGAGAGGGAACTGTGCGTGCACGCCCCTGGCGAGAGGGAACTGTGCGTGCACGCCCCTGGAGAGAGGGAGCTGTGCATGCACGCTGCTGGAGAGAGGGAGCAGAACTCCATGCCCCATTAGACTACTTACATTCATTGGAGCATTTCAATTCACCTCCGCCATGTCTCCCCTGCCTGCACATTTTCTGCAGAGGCAGGGAGTTTCAGAATTACGTCACATGCATGCAAAGTCATTCAGGAAGTCCCTGCCTCTGCAGAAAAACGTACAGGCAGGAGATGCATAGTGGTGGATAATTGAACAGCTTCGATGAATGTAAGTAGTCTGATGGGTCTGACTGATAGTGACAGATCTGACTGATCGGGACCATGAAGGCCTGGCCTTGGGGGACATGAAGGCTTAGCCTGGGGGGACATGGCATCATGGGCTGGAGGCCATAAACTAATAAAAAAAAAATACATATATACAACAAAATGTGCACTGGGACATTATTTATATATATATATATATATATATATATATATATATATATATATATATATATACTGTATATATTATAAATATATTATAGATTTTATACACACTTATATTATACAGATTATAAGTATATAATATATTATATGTATTGTGTGTGTGTGTGTGTAATGTGCAGTGTGTATACATATATATATATATATAATGATGTATTGTGTGTGTGTGTGTGAGGTGTGTGTGTATGTGCAGTGTGTATACATATATATATATATAATGATGTATTGTGTGTGTGTGTGAGGTGTGTGTGTAATGTGCAGTGTGTATACATATATATATATAATGATGTATTGTGTGTGTGTGTGAGGTGTGTGTGTAATGTGCAGTGTGTATACATATATATATAATGATGTATTGTGTGTGTGTGTGAGGTGTGTGTGTAATGTGCAGTGTGTATACATATATATATAATGATGTATTGTGTGTGTGTGTGAGGTGTGTGTGTAATGTGCAGTGTGTATACATATATATATATATATATAATGATGTATTGTGTGTGTGTGTGAGGTGTGTGTGTAATGTGCAGTGTGTATACATATATATATATATATAATGATGTATTGTGTGTGTGTGAGGTGTGTGTGTAATGTGCAGTGTGTATACATATATATATATATATATATAATGATGTATTGTGTGTGTGTGAGGTGTGTGTGTGAGGTGTGTGTGTAATGTGCAGTGTGTATACATATATATATATATATATAATGATGTATTGTGTGTGTGTGTGAGGTGTGTGTGTAATGTGCAGTGTGTATACATATATATATATAATGATGTGTTGTGTGTGTGTGAGGTGTGTGTGTGTAATGTGCAGTGTGTATACATATATATATATATATATACGGTGTATATATATATATATATATATATAATGATGTATTGTGTGTGTGTAATGTGCAGTGTGTATACATATATATATATATCACATATATAGTTGTGAGCGTACGAGTTGTTGCTAACGCTGCGGGCTCGCTACGCGAGTCGCGGCCCTCGCAAAGCGAGGGCCGCGACTCGCGTAGCGAGCTGCGGCCCTCGCGTAGCGAGGGCCGCGGCTCGCAAAGCGAGCCGAGGCCCTCGCAAAGCGAGGGCACTGCCCGAGGGTCTCAGTTGCTGGCATGGAGCGCCGAAGGCGCTCCATGCCAGCAACTGAGGACCCTCGCGTAGCGCGGGCCTCAGTTGCTGGCATGGAGCGCCGTAGGCGCTCCATGCCAACACCTGAGGACCTCGCAAAGCGAGGGCCGCAGTTGCTGGCATGGAGTGCCGAAGGCGCTCCTTGCCAGCAACTGCGACCCTCGCAAACTTCACGTCGCAACCCAAACACTACGACACACACATTACGACACTCGCAAACAACATACGACACACGTTCACACAGATTACGGACTCGCAACACTCGGACGCAACTCGCGAACATTACAAAATGTAAAACACAATACATACACACACCACATACATAAAAAACTTACCTACACCAAGAGGGAGCACCCAGCACCTCAAAAATACAACTTACACCTCGATTTTACTTCAAATAAAACAGTTTAGAGACTAAAAAAAAAACGAAGCGAGAGAAAAAATGGCCGCCGAACAAAACGAAAACGAGGCTACAGCACTCTAAACTCGCAAAACACCACAAGAAACTCGCAAAACACCACAAAACACCTACGGATATTCCGATACAGACGTATAACACACATTACTCGCCATTTGACGCCAATGCGGAAGTACACGACAACGGTTTCGGCTCGCGCACGCACAGTGTTACACTGCACACATTCAGCATGCTTACACAGCAGATCCACACCACTAATGCTGCAGCAACATCAAAACACATTCACAGCTCTTCCACGCAATGCTTTAAAATAGGTAAAGTATATTCATTTATTAATGTATTATATATTTCATTATTACACACTAAACAGCATTAGCTACCTTACAATTTCATTGCCGTCATTTTTTGACGGGCAATATTCTAGTATGATATAAAGTACAATTGATGACCTTCATCAATGGCTCTTTGCTTTGTTTTGCTTATTAGATACAATGACATTAGATATAGTCCACTAAGTTGCATATAATATTACAAATATTTAAAAGTATTATTACTTTTGTTGGAAACTATAGTCAATGTTCTGCAAGTGGTTGTAGCTATTATAGTTTTACCATCTTTCAAGGTTCAAATGGAACCTTTAAATTACAAGAGCATTTTTTTGCAAGCTGATACAGTGTGTTATTGATATAAAACAATTTGATAGCCATTTTACATAGTTGCATAGTAATTTAGGTTGAAAAAATACTTTAGTCCTTCAAGTTCAACCTTTTTAGATCTTATCTGATCTGCAATACGCAGATTTATTGTTAATTGATCCAGAGGAAGGCAAACAGAAAAAAAAAACCCCAGTGAAACTTTGCCAATTGTCTCAACAGGGAAAAAAATATAAAATTCCTTACTGACCCCAGATACCTGAGATAGGATTCATCCCTGGATCAATACTTCCTCTCTCTTTATACAGGATAGCCCTTAATGCTCTTTTTATTTAAAAATATATACAATCCCTTGTTAAAGTTATCGATCAAATCCGATGTCACCAACTCCTTTGGTGGAGAATTCCACAGATTAACCACCCTTACTGTGAAAAACCCTTTTCTTTCTTTAAGGTGAAATCTTTTTACTTCTAATATCAAAGGATGTCCCCATGTCAGTTGAAAACCTCTTGGCACAAAAGGTTCCCTTAACAAAGCCTTGTATTGACCCTGGATGTATTTATATAAGGTAATCATATCTCCTCTTAGACGCCTTTTCATCTAGAGTAAATAAGTTGAATTTGGTTAGTCTTTCTTCATACCTTAGCCCAACCATTCACATCATTAGTTTTGTTGCCCTTCTCTTTACTTTTTCCAGCTCTAAAATGTACTTTTTATGAAGTGGTGCCCAAAATTGTACTCCATATTCCAAATAAGGGCATACTAGGGATTTGTATAGTGGCAGAATTATATTTGCTTCCCTTGCTTCTATACCCTTCTTAATACATGCTAATATGTTACTTGCCTTTGCAGCTGCTGCTTGGCATTGATCACTGTTACCTAGGTGGTTGTCCAAAAGTACTCCCAAATCCCTTTCAATATATTATACCCCTAGATTTGCTTCATTAAGATTATAAATTGTATGGCTATTTTTCCTTCCCAGATGCATAACTTTACATTTATTTTTTATTAAATCTCATCTGCCATTTAGATGCCCATTCCTCTAATTTATGCAAATCCCTTTGAAGGGAAAGTACATTATTTTCTGATTTAATTACCTTGCACAACTTTGTGTCATCAGCAAAAATGGAGACACCACACTCCATTCCTACCTCTAAGTCATTAATAAATATGTGAAAAAGGAGGGGACTAATTCTGAGGCCTGAGTAACCCCACTTACCACATTAGTCCAATCGGAGTATGTTCCATTTACAACAACCCTTTGATTCCTGTCTAAAACATGTTTATTTGCACAGTACAGTGCTTGTTTTTCCCCCCAGACATATAGCTTCTGTTTGCATGGAGTAGTCATGTCACCTGAAACTTATTGAATGATTGTATTCTGATCACATTTAAAAATATCCAAACTTGTTATTCGCACTTGGTGAATAATCGATATTTATGTGATTTTGCGCTTCCATCTTGGATATTACTGAATTCCCTCATTGTATTTGTCCAAACTACATCCTCCAAGGAAGAAGCCTCGTGTTATATCTTACCCATTGTTTATAAAGTAGTACTTAAAGGGGGATTGAAGGCATTTTTTTTCTTTATTTCATTTGAAAAAGGTAATTTCAAAATGTTGAACAGTGTGGTTATTTTTGGGAAATGGAATGAAGCTCCTAGGGAGTAATATCCTGTCTTGAATGTGTTTGGGGACTTTTCCCTGTCTGCCAATGTGCAGCAATATAGCTGTATGGCTCATTAGATCTCATTGGATCTCATTATGCATACTGTATCTGTACTCGCACACTTATGACTTATGTGTCCCTGCAAGGGTAATTGTGTTTGTGTTTTTCTTACAATGTACTTCTCTAACATAATTGGTCAACTTCATTTTTTTCTTTTTTTTCTTGTGATCAGGATTCTGTCAGAACAACTGCACATTTTCAGTCTCCGGAGCCTTTTTATGTAAACCTCTCTTGACCCTTGCTTTGAGCTCAACTTTTATGTGCAGTAGATAGACCAGCGATCCAGTTGGTGCTTTGCTTTGACACAGATGTGAACAGATTGCTTTTGTAAGTGCATTTTCATTTGGGGTGTAGCCACAACATTTTTATGGTACAGGATAGATTTTTTTAAAATCTTCATTACAAAGAAGCAGTATCATGTCTGCGTACAGTATATGTGACACGTTTTGGAAATAGACTAGAATCTGTCACCTTAATTTTCATCAGCATAACCTGAAGATGATCTCTCAATTGTTGCAGAAATGAAAAGCACAAATAAATATAAACATAATTGCAACTGATCAGGAGTCATAATGGACATAAACGTTATTTTATGCATAGATAGCCGAACCGAGAAAGGTGACAGCAAGAAAATTTGAAGGCTGGAAATGCTGTTTGCCACACAATGTGATGCTCTGCCCCCTCTGATGCTCTGCCCCCTCTGAGCACCTTCGGCGCTCATCGCAAGTCTTTCCCCCCCATCTACTTTGGGTTCTTTGTAATGATCACCTTCGGCGCTCATTGAGAGCTGCCCCCCATCCCACGGGTCGTTTAGGTGCCTCGCGATGAGTGTTTACTGCCTTAGGTTAAATGTTACTGGCTTTGTGATAGGTTTTTACTGCCTTCGGCCTCGTTTTCATCCATTTACGTTTTTTCGGCCATCATTTTTGTTCTTGCTTAGTTGAATTTCGAATGCCAAAAAATGCCAAATATACCTAAAATTAACTTGCAACCTGGCTCTCCCCTTGTTCTGTGTGTGAGTGTGTCAGGTATTTTTTATTAAGTATTTGGTGGGTTTTTTTGCTGGTCTTTCGAGTTCAGAGGTTCGGCTGTTAAAGTTGTAAAGTATTGCGTGCCGGCGCTCATCTCCACCCCTACAATGAGCGCCTATGGAGCTCATTGCTGCTAAGCCCCGCGGGCCTCCACCAGCAACTGCATCCCTCGCTTCAGCACTCATTGCAGCTAAGTCTTGCGGGACTCAACTGTGTCCCTCGCTTTGCGCAATCGTGAAAACAACTCGCAGTCAATCAACTATTAAAGTTGATTATCTTATCATCCCTAAACTGCCTTTCATGAAACCATTAGCCAGGTAAGATGTTTTTGTTTTAGAAGACTTTCCTGTAGTTTTGCAGCATAATGTTTTCAAGTTATATGTGCAGATACTGGAAACTTTTCAAAATTGAGTGTTCCCTCTTAATTTCCCTTCCAAAAATATTTGATTTATTAGTGAAAAGTGCTTTTATGGTCTGGAAAGTGTGATATTTTTAGAATTACCTTCCACTGGGGTAATCTACATGTAGCTAAGGTGCAAATAAATAGTTCAGAGCCCTTGAATAGAGTTAATATTTTTTAAACACGTGCATATTTATTGAGCTGCAAGTATTTTATTATTGTCCTTTTATAGTATGGCTGTGCACATTGATAGTGGCAGTACACTTTTTGAATGCCCTTAAATTAGTAAAAGATGTGTCTACAGGAGATACTGTTACTGTGAGAAAAAAGATAAGATAGGAGGAAGAAATATAGAATCATGCAATATTATAAAGAGACTGCAAAGAGAATTGTAGAAGGCCAGTTTAAAATACATACATCTAAAGATTTAGTTACTTCAAATCTATAGACGTTAAACTTCCACAAAAGGGTATTCCCTCTTTCCTGTATCTTATGAATCCTACTCACATTTTATTACTCCTTGTTTAAATGACACAGGCTTTCTTCAGCACACTAATTCATGTGTTTGTTTATAGTATACAGAGGCAATGGCCATAATGTATAATTTGCTATATTTTACTGATAGAAATGTGGATTAGTGGATTAAAGCACCAAAATGTTAATGAACAAGTAGTACCATACATGCTGGTTTAGACCTTAATGGCCCTTTGCCATGACATTATGTTGAGTGACAGCTGTATCCATCCAATTAGATTAGGCATCCAGGGACTTTGTATCAGTGAGTTTTGCATTAGTCATGTCTTATCTCTCTGATGGGGGGGGGGGGGGGGGGGTTAGATTGAGGGTGTTTCCTTTTTTCTCTATCCAATTGTTTTCCCCAAAGAGATTTTGTTACTGGGTTTTTTCGCTTCTTTTGAGACACAAGAGTTTGTATTTTCCAATTAAATTAGTTTAAACCTAAAGGTATTTAAAGGAAAATCTCATGAGTAAGAACAGTGCATGAATATAAACTGTAAAGACTAACCTTTAATATGAGCTTTAAAATAGCCAACACTAATGTATAAGACATTGGAATAACATTAAAAATCTTGACATCCCTTGAAATAAAAACTGTAAAATAAACACAGCATACATGTTGTACATATTGCTAACTTTAATTCCTTGTCATGTGAGATCACTTTGCAGAAAGCAGGGGATTAAATGAGTGGTGGTGCAGTCATTTAAGTGATATTTTTAGATTTTAATATTTAAATTTTCAGCTAGAATGCAAAACCGATCATTTGAACGTTGAGGTTCACTGATTTGAGATCTTTAATTTTATTAATCACATTTACCATAAGACCTGAAGTAGTCTTACAAGTGTTTTATTATCCCTGACCATAAGTTCATAGACAAATCCGATTAAATTCACAAGGTGCTTGTCCTTTGGGAATATACATACCTGAAAAACTGCTAAAACTATAACAAGATAATTTCTGGAGGTGTAGCCATTATGATGAACTTTGGCAAGTACAATAAAACAGAAATTTTAAACCAACTCTTGGTAGCTGATTTTTGAAAAATAAACAGACAGTATTTATATTGAATTAAATATAGTTATTAAAAGGATTTTGAAGTCGTCCAACACAAGAGTTTTTTTCATATACAATTTTAAGATGGAAAGCATATTTTCCATATGCTTTTCCATCCTCCATCTGATGGTGCAGAGCAAATATAATGAGTTTAGGGTTAATTCAATATGCATCTTCTGCTTTGTAGGATATGAAGAACTCAACAGCAGGTCAGAATTTTTTCTTTTTTATATAAATTTAGTTGCTAGAGATTAAGAAAAACATCACACAATAAAGACACATATTTGCTATCTGCCATGGATATTTTTTTTATCTAACTTGGAAGTCTTGCATGAATTTACTTTTTGAAGAGCACATTTTGCTAATGTCCATCATTTGCCCATATTAAACTACTTTGCAATACTGTTGTCTCTGCTAAGGCAGTATTCTTTTTAAGATCTCTCTTTTAGGCATATTAAATATCAAACTGTAAAAACTGTTAAAATAAATATTTTAAGTAGATGAAAATCTGTTTTTATCTGCATTCTGGTAATATCCAAGTTAATTACCTTTTTTGCTTTTCTTGCTCTGACCTGTTTTCTTTTGTTGTTGTATACTAATGTCAGAACTGTGAACCATTAGCCCAATTTAATGCTCATTATGCAGTGTTACTTGATTAGAACAGAAGTGTGCTTAGTGAATATACAACTGAAGCATTAGTATTCGCATAAACATGTGAGTTTACTGAGCATAGCTAATATCAAATTATATTTTTTTCTATTTATTTAAAGTTAAAAAAAAAATGCTGATGTTTGTTTGTGTTAAAGAATAAGTTATTGTATTATCTATATTGAGAATGTGAGATTGCTCAAGAAATGTACTAATAATCTATTTCTCTAGTTCTGAGAGCTGAGTGCAGCATTTTTTAAAGGTTGCATTCCAAGTAGTATTTTCAAAGTTTTATATTCTTTATTTTTGATATATACTGCCAACAAACAATTTTTCATTTTCAAGCAGAATAATTTAAGACATATTTTTTCTTTCAAGAAGCTTACTCTTGGCACTGACCTCTTTATTTCGATTACACCCTTATTTTGTTCTCACAAATGGTACTGTGTGTTCTTCAGTTCTACAGCTGATTTGTGTCCTTGGTTTTTGAAAGTAACCTCTTCAGAATTAATAGAATAGAAAAACAGGTCTTTTGTGAAGAAGTTTGGAGGAGGGGGGTAATAATATGTGTTTAAAGGACCACTTCACAATGAAAACAAAAATATATCTAAAAAAATAATCCGCTAAAAACTTTTAATGAGACAAAATACATTTTGTTGCCTCTGTTGGACCGTGTAGGAATTCATAATTCATAGGTTGAAGTTGTGGGTGTGAGAAGGGTGTTTACATTTGTGGTTGCATTGAATGATGCAAGATGCCGGCTTCTGAGCCAGTGAGTGGGAATGAGAGTCCATCTTAATTTCAGTGTCAAAAACTCTAGACTTTTGCATGTTCACTCCTTCCATACCTCTCCTTCCATACCTCTCCTTCCATACCTCTCCTTCCACTTAACCCCTGTATATTGCAGTTGGATTTAAAGTAGTGGAAAATAGTGTCATTACATTGATGATTGTTCATGCTCAACTCTAGGGGCCTCATTCTATTAGTGGCCGTAAATCGGCCGTAAGGCTGCGATTTCTTGCGGGGGTTCAGTTAACTCGCGATTCTATTATACGGCCCCGCAAGGATCTCCTTTTACGGCCGGCCGCATATCCTGGAACCGGCCGTAAGCTGTGAAATATAAAAACTCAAAAATAAATTCAAGCCTGCACTGTACAGCTCTGTAAATGCTAGGGATCATATTGGGGGACATGAGGATTAAAAGGAACCCACTCTCAAGCTTGCACATCAGCCCAAACCCGAGTTCAAATTAACTGTTTATTTTCCGGCTGCGGCGTGGGCATGTCTGAGGTGCTCCAAGCACTCTGGACTTTTTACATGGATATTTTACGGATATTAAAAATAAAATATTTTACGGATTTGAGTAAAGGAGAATTATGTGCTATTTTTTCTAACACCTAAAATCCCTTTATAGTCTTCTCAAAGTGCAGGATGGCTTTATTTGAGCTATTTTATGTTCTTAATTGGTGCTAGCGGGACCTCTTTCCTGCAAGTAAGCAGCGGCTCGCTTTTAGCCTTGCAGAGAGGTTTCCCGGAGCAATTGAATTGCAAATAGGAATTTCTTACGGCCGAAACTCTTGCGGCCGTTTTAGATCAAAGGATTTCCTCTGGCGCGAGCGGCCGCAAGAGATAGCAAGGCACCGGCCGCAAGCCTGCCGGAGCCTCCGGCCGTAAGGGAATAGAATAGCCGAATAGCTTGCGGCCGGTCCTTGCGGCCCCGCAACGGCTGCGGCCGCTAATAGAATGAGGCCCTAGGTCTTTGTTTAGCTGCTGGTTTGTTTACCAGAGTGAGTAACCAATTATCACCTGTAGCACGTTATTAACATTAAAGAAGGGCATACATTTTGATTCCACATTTTATTGATTTATATTGAAAATATATAAAAATATTGTACTTTATCAAATCCACAGGCTATGTTAAGGATCATTGCATTTGATAAAATTAATATTCAACATTAAACAAATACATTTTCAGTATAAAATTAACATACAGATATCACCTTCAGCTTCCGATATCAACCAATTAAAAGATCAGTGGGGGTGGGTAGCTTTTTGTACCAAAGCACTGCCATTTGTTTCATGCACACAAATATACCATTAGATAGTGCATTGCTGTTTTTAAAGTAGCTTCTCCTGGCAACAAGATTTTAGCTGTGTGGCAGCCATTAAGGATTGTTGACCTATAATCTAATTGTTAAAACAGGACTCTATCACCAAGATTTATTGTAGCCTTGTGAATGGTGCCTATGAAACATGTTTGAAAGTAGCTACAAAACTGCAAAGATGCCACAGTTGTGCACATTTTTATCCCATGTCAATGATACACAGAGCTCCTCTTGCAGTGCTATTAGCGACTCACTGCCTAGACGCAAAGGCATGAAAACCATGCACCAGAAACATTTTTCAGTCGCCATGGCAACCTGGCACCCCGTATTTGTCAAGCCCGGTCTTAAAACCATTTAGACCTCTAACCCCCTTTCCCCCCTGAGGATTTTACCAGGATAAAGGCAATCGGCTCGACTGGAGGCTGAATCTCTAACCTGTAAAAATGATAATATTGCTGTAAGAAGTAATAAAATAGTAATCACAGTGCATAATTAAAAGAAGCTTTTGTCAGAGCATTAGAGTGGTCCTTTAGGGGTGATATATTGGAGATTTCATGCAAATGTCAAAGGTTAGTATAGGATAATGTAGGAATGGAGAGGCTCTGCAAATCTTTAGTGCATCTGGCTCTGTTAATTTCACCAGAAATAGACCATGAAACAAAACAACAAATGATAAAACAGGCCAGACATGGAGAATAACGTGTAATATCCTCTTTAACCTTCTTCTTATGTAGTGATTCTGTTTTGCTTACAGTAGGCTCTAAAATGAACCAGTTCATAGGAGGGTCACCAATTAATTACGGACTCGCAGGGTGGTCATTTTTAAATGCGTATGTTCATTTTATTCTGCTCACTGAGGCTTAAAATATCCTTTAATTCCTTTGAGAGACTGAAGCAAAAAAAAAAAAAAAAACAACAAAAACACAACTCCATCACATGACTGTCTGGCTCAGATTGGAATGCTAAGAAGTCTGTTTATACATGAGGGATTTAAAGTGATAAAGCGAGCGCAGACATGCTGTATGTACTATGGCACACGCATGGAGCAGAGATTATTATGATTCTATACATGTTATTCTATATTTGATTTCCATTTTGGTATTTTTTCTATAATTTCTAATTATGAATTTGTTTTCATACAAGATGACGGACAGCCAAAATGTATCCATTATTTTTCTGTAAAAATCAAGCAACATTTAGATAATGGTACTATTGCAAAATAAAACATGGAATCTGTTTAAGTTTAGCTATATTTGGAACAGTCATTATGAATTAAAGAGGCATGGAATACATCTATTTAAAAGAGTATGTTTGTAATGTTGCATGAAAAACATATTAAATGAAACCTGTTTAAATATCATTCCAACTAACAGGAGGTATAGAAATCATACTTTAGCCTGTACATATTATTGACTGACTGAGGACAAGCTTTCAAGAGCAGTTAAACTTGTAAATATTTTTTTGTGCTTATTTGAAAAAAGAAAACACACAGACACCTAGCCAAAGACTCCTCTTTCTGAAGTGACAAATTCATGTCCCTTTAATGGAGTTTGTTTGCTGCTCGTTGGATATTGAGGTACTTGAAAAACAATCAGAGAGTAATTTCATGCCAGGTAAGCTCAGTTGCTGGGAAGCAAATACAACAAAATTAATTAATGTAAGATTAGGAGAACAGATGCTGTAAATGCATCTGAAAGAAAAGGGGCAACCTCCTACAAGGAATAGGCCAAAGTGATATTTAACCAGCACTACGAGTGACTTTATCTCTGGATTCAATTTCTGCGTTGGTCTGGAAGTTGTAGCTTAGTACCAAAGAGTATATTTGCACTATTTTGTTTTCTCTCTTTGAGGCACCAAATCTCCGCAATTGAAACCAATCTTATTCATTAAGAGGGTGTTTTTAAATTAGAGCAGTTTGATTAAACAACAACTTCAAGTTATGGAAAATACACTTGTTTGTGATTTATACAACAAACTAAGAACATAGCAGCTATGTAAACCATATACATGAAACATTTAAAGATTCTGTTTAGAGAAATCTAGTTTGTCTTTCTTACATCATTTCTGAGAGCTGGATCATGCAGTCATGTTTTTATGTATTAATAAAGGGAGGGGAAGAAGGAACAATGATCGGTCAAGAAGATGTGATTGGAAACCTACCTGATAGTATGATGTTTGCATCAGTAGTTGTCTCCAGAAATGTTTCTCTGCTCCCACACAACTTCCACCAAAGTATCATGGATGCCTTCAAAATCCAGAAGAGCATAACATTTTTTTTTTTTCTACTTAAAAAATAACTTTATGCCTGTTACCCTGCTTTAAAACACTCTTTGGGTTGAATTTTATACACACAATTTTATACACACAATTTTATACACACAATTTTATACCCACAAACACACACATGTTTTTGTTTTTGCTTCAAGCGGCACTGAAGTATATTAAAGGTACCAAGCAACACCTCCAGCAGCACAAATTGCATTTAATAGACATTTTTCTCAACTTCCCTTATTATATAGCTATGATCAAATAACATTCAAATCATACAATTAAAGGGACTCAAAAGAGGTTCAAAATATAGTACGATTTTAAACTATAGGTGATACTAGTACTTTACAATGCATGTTTATTGAAAAATTTCCTCCAGTAAATAAACAAATAAGTATACAACTTGTAGCTTTGGGTACATTTTTCTGATTCACCCACAAATATTGGTAAATCTTGTTAATTAGAAATCCTTACCAATATTTGTGGGAGTATGTCCAGTCTTTTGTTCTGCAGATGTCTTGCACTGAAGACGATGAACTCCGAACCACAGGGTAGTAAGTAATTATTGATCTTATGCTAAATTTGGAACGTCCGCTGTGTCATTTTGGAGTGGACCAGTTAGTCGTCAGTTTCTATGTTTATTTTAAAGAGCTATAAAAACTAATAAACAGTTCTTGCTTCCCAAGGAGTAAAAATGTATAAATAATTATTTAAAAGAGAATAAATTAAGATACGCCCATGTAACATTGGTGCAATGGTTAAGCCCTGTTGCGCAATACTACTATAATATGAAAGATTTGTTCTGACATCCCGGCTAATACAGTATATGCGTGATCTATCTGTGAGAAATTTGAAGATATGCGAGACCCAATAAATGGCTTGGAGCATGAAGGCTGTATAAAAAAAACATGGAATGATTGACAGAGCATTTAAATGTAAATGGGATTTCTCCGCTCCAGGAAGTGTTATCAGCCAATGTGCTGTACTTTTTATTGCTGTGCAATTATTGGTTTTTGTAGCATTGTTGGAAATGTCTACCTTTCATCCTTCGCATTACATGATTATCAGATCTGCTCTCTTTCCATTTGTTGTAGTTTTGAAATAACTGGGGTGGAACAGGAGAGGATGCTCTATTACATTAAGAACGTGATATTAACCCCTGTCGAAAACGGGGGATTGTTACAGATTGTCGTCACACAGATTGATTTTTCTATCCATGTTGATGTAAATCACTTCTTCTATATATGGTTTTAATATTCTATTTGAATGTCTAAATTAGCTTGATAATGGTGACTTTATTTATTGATATTCTATAGTTAAGAAAATGTTGTGCCTTGTTGCATATGCAATTTATTTTAGTATTTTGCTTATCCGTAAAGAGCGAATTTTTATATAGGAATCCTACAGTCAGTCATATGCCAAATGACAGATGAACATACTGATCCTGCCAGGGTTACCATAGCAACATCAGCATCTTGTCATTTGACAAGGGAGAATGCCGACAGACCATTTAGCCAGCTGAGAAGATGGATTGAAATGAGATGCAGGAAGTACTGGATGTGATCAATAGTGCAGTGCTATTATACATTAAATAATGCCATTTTTTTTTTTTTTCATTTTGACTGAGGGCTTAAGTCCATTGACTTTTTCTTCACGAATGGAATAAAATATTTGAGTTTTGAAAGGGAAATCTTGATGTAGGTGATCTTTGCTTTCCAGAATAGGCTCCCTGGGGTTATTTTCATAAGTCCAATACTCCAACCCATGCCGCTTCTTCTTTGGACTGATTAGTTGTTTTCAAAATACTTTTTTTATATGGGTACCTGCTATAGAATACCACTGCTTTAAGTAATTTAAATTATATATTTTCAGCAACAGTTCACCTAACCTTGATAGCCAACTTGAATATTTCAGATATGTTGAGAATGTTGACATCCAGTGCAACGCTGCTTTTTGGTCTTTGGTGCATCAATTGAGAATAGATGCCATATGGAAAGAGCTGAAAAGATATAATTACATAGTTTTTTAGGTTGAAAAAAGACTGTAGTCCATCAAGTTCAACCTTTTTAGATCTCTACTGATCTGCAATACAGAGATTTATTGTTAATTGATCCAGAGAAAACCCAGAGAAACTTTGCCAATTGTCTCTACAGGGAAAAAAATATAAAATTCCTTTCTGACCCCAGATACTGGCGATCAGAAACATCCCTGGATCAATACTCCCTCTCTATTTATTTATCCAGGATAGCCCTTAATGCCCTTTTTATTTAAAAATATATCCAATCCCTTGTTAAAGTTATCTATTGAATCCACTGTCACTATGAAGAACCCTTTTCTTTCTTTAAGGTGAAATCTTTTTACTTCTAATCGCAAAGGATGTTCCCATGTCAGTTGAAAACCTCTTTGCACAAAAGTTCCCTTAACAAAGTCTTGTATTGACCCTGGATATATTTATATAAGGTAATCATATCTCCTCTTGGACGCCTTTTTTCTAGTAAATAAGTTTAATTTCCTTCTCTGAACTTTTTCCAGCTCTAAAATGTCCTTTTTATGTAGTGGTGCCCAAAATTGTACTCCATATTCCAAATGAGGGCGTACTAGGGATTTGTATAGTGGGAGGATTATACTTGCTTCCCTTGCTTCTATACCCTTCTTAATACATGCTAATATTTTACTTGCTTTAGCAGATGCTGCTGGGCATTGAGCACTGTTACCTAGGCGGTTGTCCACAAGTACTCCGAAATCCCTTAATATCTGATACCCTTAGATGTGCTCCATTTATGATTATAAATTGCATGACTATTTTTTCCTTCCTAAATGCATAACTTAACATTTATTCATATTAAATCTCATCTGCCACTTAGATGCCCATTTGTCTAATTTATGCAAATCCCTTTGGAGGGAAAGTACATAATTTTCTGATTGAATTACCTTGCACAACTTTGTGTCATCAGCAAAAATGGAGACACCACACTCCAATCCCACTTCCAAGTCATTAATAAATATGTTAAAAAGGAGGGGACCTAATACTGAGCCATGAGGAACCCCACTTACCACATTAGTCCAATTGCAGTATATTCCATTTACAACAACTCTTTGCTTTGTGTCTTTTAGCCAGCAAATATTTATGGCAATTCCTATATCCCTTAGTTTGCTCAATAGTCTCCCATGTGGTACTGTATCAAAAGCCTTTGCAGAATCCAAATAGACATCCTCTTATTTGCCTTGATCCAAGTTCCTACTAACCTCCTCATAGAAACTAATTAGATTTGTTTGACATGATCTATCCTTCATAAATACATGTTGGCTTCTACTTATAATCCTGTTTGAATAGACATATTCCTGTATATTATCCCTTATTAACCCTTCTAAAAGCTTTCCCACTTCCGAAGTGAGACTCACTGGTTTATAATTCCCTGGATTTGCTCTTGCTCCCTTCTTAAATATAGGTATCACCTCTGCCTTTCTCCAGTCATCTGGTATATGAATTAGGAACAAAATAACAGTCATCCTTTTTGTAAGATTTGTTGGATTTTTTTTGATTCAGCGATACTATAAATTCTAAGATTTTTAAAGAGCTATATAATTCCTTTAAAGAGTCATTCAGGGCAAAGATGATGCATACTCTTGAGTTTAGTGAATGCTGATAAAGTGTCCCATGATTCCACTGCACAGACTCTGGCATGATAATCAGGGTTAAAACCCATACCACCATTGTATATGGGTATAATAACTTGCATGTGAACTTAGTTTAGCCATACATCTTGCAGCCAGATATGCCCACTTGCCAGACAATGGGATACAATTGATTGGTGCTTTTTTTTTTTATGAATATTAGTTTTCCACTAGTACACAATGTTGTTTAATAATTCAAAGAAAATATCCTTAAATACATGTTTTGTATTATGTGATTTGAATACCTTGAGGTCTCTGTGACAAAGACACTTCTAGAGGCTAATTGCATTGGCAGGTTACAATGTTGTTGTTGTATGTTCTATGTGTACCTTGCATGTAATGTGCCTTCTCTTTTGTGTTTAAGGGAAACAAGAAAGGAAAACCTATTCCTACAGAATAATATCAAATATTCTTATATTTAAACAAGGTCAAATTGCCTTCATAGATTAGACATTTTTAATGTTATCCCAGGTACTATGTAAGTTTATAAATATATACAGACCTTAACAGTGAGGATAATTTGTTTAAAATATGTTAATATCAGAAAATTACCAGAATTACCAGATGTTGATATTTAGTTTTAAATGTCAGGTGAAATTTATGGCCATGTGATATCTACAGTACCTTCATTTTACAGGTCCCTGGGCCATCAATTTAAAATATTGCACACTGTTTTATTTCATTCCTCACATACAATCATACCATTTTCACATAAAAACATCGCCAAAATATGTAATTGTCTTACACAATACACAACTAAAATTATAATCCATTCCCTCATAGTATCTCTCCTTGACTATTGCAACTTACTCCTTGATGGCCTCCCCGTAACCCATCTGTCCACTCAAATCCAGAATGAACGCTTCCATTAGACTCCATCTACCATATTTAATGCTCAGTGTCTGCAGCGCCTCTCTGTCAGTCACTCCACTGGCTTCCAGTAGCCTCCAGAATAACATTTGAACCCAAACATACCAAGTCCTTAGCAACAGTCATGGCCCGGATTACCCATTAAACCAACTAAGCAGCGCCCAAGGGCGCTTGCCCGTAAAGGGCGCCACCTGGCTTAAAAAAAAAAGGAAATGTTGCCGTTCATAGACTGGCTACTAGGGGGTAACCACCTAGAACAAGACAGCTACAACAGGAAAGGGAACTTACACGTACAAAAAAGGCAAAAATGTGTCGGTGCAGGGGCTCCTCCACTTCCCTGCCTAAGGGCTCCAAAAAGCTAGATATGGCCCTGGCAACAGTGTATAGCCTTATATTTTTGCTCTTATATCAAAATACTCCCCCAGCCTCCCTCTTCACTGTGCTAATGACCTTCCGCTTTCCTCCTCTCACTCACCCTTCAGGACTTCACTTGAGCTGCTCCAGCACTGTGGAACTCCTTGCCTTGCTCCACCAGAAAATCTGAAAATCTTAAAAAACTCTCTAAAAGTGCATCTTATCACCTTCGGCCTTAACGGGCACAAGTGCACACTCGGCAAAATTACTTCCTACAATGTAATACACTGGCTACAGCCCCTGCCTTAATCCCGGTCATGCTTTTTTTCTGTTGCACCAAGCTGTGTGATGACCCCATCACATGTGCATTGTATTGTAGCCAACAATATAGTTTTTATATATAGATATAATTATATATATATAGATATACAGCTATTTATTGCTTGACCAATCAACTGGACAGTTTTACTATGGAAAATTAAAAGTCCTGTATCATTATTCTGTGGTAGATCTAATTTCTGCTTCTTAATCGGGAAAAGTCTTAAGATACAATTAGCGGATCCAGATTTATTTGCTGATAAATTGTTGACCTTTATATTCTTAATTGAGGAATCTTGCTTATATTATAATCCATTTTTAAAGCATTATAAATACCTTTGTTTAAAAATGGAGGGATTGTAAAAAGAAGTCACTACATTCTCTAGGGCGGTGGATTTATTATTATTATTATTATTATTATTATTATTAAGTACTGCAACATTCTCCATATTTTTCATATGACCATTGGCTAAGAATTTGTCAAAAATGTTTTTGTTTTTTTTGTTTAATAGAAGGATAAAAAATGCCTGTTAAACAGTCAAAACATATTTTGTGACATTTTAAGGTTTATTTAACAACAAAAAAAAGCTTTGTAAATGTACATTGATTGTTATTCAGCTGCTCCTTTGTACATACTTTCTTCCACCAATTGATCTATGGTTCATTTAGCTTTATCTCTTTTTATTAAACTAGAACAAAGGAGGCCAAATTATTGTCAATGTATATATGCTGTAAACACAAAACTCCTATAATAAACAATCTCCTATAATACAACTAGACAAGGAGTCTAGTTGATGCTGGTATAAACAAAGACAAGTATCTGCAGGCAAGACTAACTAGGTGATAGATGGACAACATGATCAAATTTAGTAAAAAATAAATAAAAAAAAATACTATTCTATACATACTTTTAAATTTCTGCATTAACTTTTAATTATATTTTTAAAAGGGACACAATCATTACAGATTTCCCATTATGCATTTTAAGAGCATGTTTAACAATGCAAAAGCTTTTGCTATTTTGCATGAAAATGAGCCATTGATAGTTTAGAAAATGTTTCCTTAGTATGACATGGGGGAATTTTGCTTTTCCTCTTGCTCGGACCAGTTAAAGGACCACTGTACAAAAAGAAAATATTTTTGGAGTCCAACTACGAGCATAATTATTCAGGAAAACAATCATACAGCTAGTTTTTAATTGGAAAACAATTTTTTGATGCCTCAGCTGGGTTTCGTGGAAACAATGGTATATTGATGAAAGTCATGTGTCAGAGGGGAGTTATGGCTGCATTTCCTGAATCAAGGAGTCTCTTACAATTTTAACAAAGGCTCTCCTTCCTCAACCTACTCTCCACTGATAACCAAAACAAAACATACCCCTCATGATTTAATTCTGAGGAAGTGATGTAACAAACATAAAATCGATGCCTGTAGTAATAAATGTGAGTCCCCCAAAAAAATGTTTATTTTTTGCTGTCTAATTACATTTGTTTAGTTAAACAAAAGATCATATAGAACAAATATTGACCATAATGATCCTTCAAATGAAATTAATGGATGGATTCACTAAACATGACTGCAAGAGCTGTGAAGGAGCTGATTGTCATTTCTCTCAAAGAAAATATAGATTGCAGTCTTATACAATGCTATTTGCAGCCCTTAAGATGCTTATTGAATTTATTGGAAAGTGAGATGAAGTTTATGGAAGCAATATTAAATTCTCACTCCTATAAAAGATACCATCCTTTTGAATTACAAATGGGAAAGCAAACACAATCAATTTACAATCTCTTATAAATGCTTCCATCCATTAAAATCTTTTTTTTCTTCACATAACCGTTTTGGTATTTTAATATTATTTCTTCAACACTTTGAAAACATTTTAGTTGTTACAACTATAATACAAACGTGTTCACTATCTACTGTTCTCCTTGACTACTGAATGGTTTGAACTTTCAGATCTCCACTTTCTTGCTTATAATCCTCTTTTGCCATCAAATAGTTCACTGATAAATGAAAAAACAAATAAATTATATCTCTGCACATAATTTGTTTCATGAATATTTAATTATTTGAAGCCCAGTGCCTGGAACTCATGCTTCTAAACAAGGCTGGATAATAGATTTGTAAATAATTGATAAGGCAATCAAGATATACATAAAGATTAACATATACCTTATTTCTCATCTATTTTCAGATTTTTTAAGATGTGTTTACAAATGTGTTTCCTCATGCAAATAGCTTATATATTGCTCAATGGAAAAATAAAACTAGTATATTCTATTTTTTATTAGTGGAGACCAGTGTACAATCAACGTTTTAATAATCATATCCAAGCAAAATAAACAGAAACTTAATGTGTGTTATCAATTTGTAAAAATGTAATAATAGTCAATCAAAAATTAAACACATTTTGAAGAGCAAAACACTTCTGATTAGCAATTTATTATATTAACCAAAAATCAACAAAACAGCAAAACAAATAAAAGGAAACTTAAACACCAAGTTAAAATAGAATTTTTGATTTTGTAGCTGTGACAAGCTTTCAATCACCATTGGATTTGTGCCATTTTTCCAGCACTTTTGATGCAGGATGCTTTTTAAAATGTTACTATATAATATATTAATTAGTATTACAAAATTATACACCAAAGAAAATGACAAGAATAGCTCCTACTGGTCCAACACTTTGATTTTAATTACTGACTATACTTTAGAGTCCAAGTTTCCATTCTTCTTTTGCAGATCGCTCATGAGCTCCACAGATCTGTAACTTTGTGTCTTTCTTCAGCTTTCAGACACCAGTATGGACACTTCTTCTCTAGGTGTCATTTTTCCAAGCAAGTCTTTGCACTCCGTTTCTTTCACCACCTTTCCCAGGCCTTAGGCCTCAAAAACAGCCTCTCACACTGCTCGCATAAACGGCCATGTTGAATTCCCAGCTTCAGTCTTCTATCAGCTGCACTCAACTGGAGATAATCAAACTGTTTCATGAGTTGACGCTCTTACACCTACTGGGGAAAGGGTGCTTTCGCCCTACTGGGGAAACAAATGGCGGACGAAAAACGTAAAAATTCTGAAACTGGATGAAAATGAGGCTGAGCAAAGCCAGGCACGCGGGACTTAGAAATAACACAACAGCAAAAACAGTAACACACACCAACAACGCCAGGCATGCGGGACTTTGAAAATAAAACCAACAGCAGTCAGCATGCAATACTCAAACATTCAGCAGACACACAGAGGAGAAACACACAGGGATGGGACAGGGGGGAGATGGTGGAAAGAGACACATGGCACAAAACTTGCAGGTTAACAAAACCTACAATGAGCAGCCCATACAGTAGGTGGGAGGAAAGGGTCGCAATGAACGCTGAAGGCTCACGGAGAGCACCGCGAGCGGGAGAGGCTTGTAATGAGCGCCAGAAGCGCTCATTGAGAGCTCTGCGTGGGACTCGTGATGAGCACAGAAGGTAATCCGTGCAAAGCAGGGAAGTTGAAGTACATGGGGGGAGAGGCTCGCATGAGTGCTGAAGGTGCTCAGAGGAGCAAAAGCCTCACATTGTGTGGCAAACAGCATTTCCAGCATTACAATTTTAATCCCGTATTTTTTGACGGGCAATTTTCTAGTGTCCTTATATTTTTATGACTTAGTATTTTACTATGAACAAGACCAATCGTTTTTCATTTATAAGCTTATCTCCCTCTTTGTATTATCAGTTAAATATTACCTTGTTTAGCTAAGCCAACTGAATTAGTTAATTATACATTGGTACAGCCACTGTATTCGCACATACAACTGTGTTTTCCTTAGGAAAGGAGCCCAATCCTGTCATTTTTCATAAACCATTGTCTCTCATTTACATATATTCAATAGCTCAGAAATTTGCATGGACTCCACATGTCTGCTTTTCTGAGTATTCTGGCTCTGCAGGATATTGGGATTGAAACCAATTAACTTGCAGGACTCATTCTCAGCCATGTGTAAAACATGTCTAACTAATGGCAGGTAGCCAATCCGATTGTAGTAAAGTAGCTTGAAATATCATGAACCAAATTAGACTTGTTCAAGATGTCTTAAATGTAAACCGCTTTTCTGCCAAAGAGGCCAAGAATGGTTTTCATGTGATCTATTAGTTATGCTTCCGTAGTTGAATGCTATATATAGCGTATTGCATATGAAAGCCAAGAAGATGCACACTAAATATTGTTTTGTAAAATGATTAAACTCTGATTAAATGTATTAAATCTATTGAAAAGACAGGTTTGTAAACCAAATTCACATTACACATTATCTGACAGGTACAGCTCATGATGCTGTATTTGTGTTTACTGGGTGACAGACACAACTTTTACAGCCCACTGGTTGAATACAAAATTCTGGTTATTGGTTAAAGTGGGCAAAATATTTTTAGAAAACTAAAGATAGAAATATAGTACATAAAGTTAGATTTTGGAGTAGACCATGATGTTATACATACAAAAAGCTACAATGCAGAAAATTGTAATACAAAAAAAAAAAAAGTATGCCATACAGAACAGTCTGGTCATATGTATTAAGGAATAATTACGTTTTTGTATTATTTTCCAGGTACGGTGGATGATGTACTGGATTGTATTTGCTCTTTACACTGTGACGGAAACAATTGCAGATTTAACAATATCCTGGTATGGAAGACAACCTTTTTTTGTGTTTTTTAAGCTCCCACTATACTTATAGTTAAAATATATTGTTTACTATTTACTATTATTACTCTTGATTTGCTGCTTTTGTGTTATGTTCCTCTGACTTATTTCACTCATCACAATAGCCATATCTTGTCCTGTTAACATTGTCATCTGAGATTTTTACTTTGTGTTTTCTTAACCACCTCCTTATCACATACAGATCATTATAGGTTCAGGATTATTATTATTTTTTTCTATGAAAAAATGCTAAAGCAATATGTTTTAAGGGGTCATTAGAAAAAAACAAGAGTGAGGAATACTCAACGGAGGCTTTGAGAGCTTCTTCTGTGGGATAAAGAACACTTAAAAGCTTCTGAAACGAGCTCTCTTGTGGCATTACAGAGGAAAAATGTCCATCAACACAGCTGATAACCCATCCATTAGGACAGTCCAATAACCTTTCAAGTTTCTTCTGCAGAAGTTTATGGTGTAATCCCACATGTATGTTTTTGACTTTCTCCCAGGGAGAGAGCAAAAGGTTTGTCTGAAGTACCTTTTACCCTTAAGGAGTTAAAAGCATGAAACAAAGTCAAAATTCAAAGAAATGCTTAATTATGAACCAAACATGCCATTTAGAGGCTGTTCTACAGGGCAAACTTAGGAATATC
The DNA here is from genome assembly GCA_027410445.1 of Discoglossus pictus. Classification (NCBI taxonomy): domain Eukaryota; kingdom Metazoa; phylum Chordata; class Amphibia; order Anura; family Alytidae; genus Discoglossus; species Discoglossus pictus. The sequence continues at coordinate 44,769,049 of CM050171.1, read as the reverse complement.
ACTGTCCAGTTTTTGTTGCCTTTTACCTTTACTAAGGGAAATGACATTTGTATGTCGGTACAGTCAAAATGTGGGGAAACTTTGTGGGTCAGCAGTTTAATCTGACTTGGTTGGGCATTAAGTAATGTTGTTGTATGTTATGTCAACAACTAAACACAAGGTTCAAATATGACTAGAAATTATATTTCTTTCTGTGATATTTGCAAAATATGCATTTTATATTATTTGCGGTCCATTTTTTTAATTTTTTTCTCCTTTCTCATTTTTTTCTTCTCCACAATGCAGGTTTCCACTGTATTATGAATTGAAGATTGCTTTTGTAGTCTGGTTACTATCCCCTTACACAAGAGGAGCAAGTCTACTATACAGGAAATTTCTGCATCCTCTTCTTTCATCCCGTGAGAGGGTAAGATAATAAATATTAAAATGTGTTTTGTGATTTAATAAAGATTTTATTGAAAAATAAAATCCAGATATTTATACTTAAAAGTTATGTTTTTTACCTTTTTCTTCTTTCTCATTGCAACTTATGAATATCTTTTGCTAATAGATAAAATAAGCGATGCTCTCTTTTTCAGGAGATTGATGACTATATTGTTCAAGCGAAAGAAAGAGGATATGAAACGATGGTGAACTTTGGAAAGCAAGGATTGAATCTAGCTGCTACTGCTGCTGTAACTGCTGCTGTAAAGGTAACAGTCACACCATTCTTTTTAAGACAATGTATAATGTGCCCTTAATGCTATGTTCTGTATCTTCTTATATGATATGTTTTGTATATGTTCAAAGTTACCATTAATTAATAAAAGAAAAATCAAATGTAGACTTTCTTTGTGCATAATTCTCTTAATATTATCTGCTGTCATCTTCATGTTAATTTAATGGAAGTTATATTTATCAAAGATCCTACTTTTGAAGCATATTCATGTTTTTTCATTTTGTTCGTGCAGAAATTGGAATTGGTAAAAGGATTGCATTTAACCAAGTCTGCAATCTTGATTCATGCATTTTGAGAATGTATCTCAAATATAGTACATTATTAAATAGGCCTTGGTATGTGGTCCAAAATACATTATTTAAGACTGGTTTATTATTGATTAAGTAAAATAGTTTTCATTTTTAAATAAAAGTATAATACAGAGTTGTGACAGACTTGTGAATGTTATGGCAGTGATTAATAGCTTAAGCAATTAATTAAAGGACTATAGTGAAGCTTGTTGGCATAGGGAGATGATGGCTTGAGTAATAAATCATATGTTGGTTTCAGAAATAAGTGATGTGTCCGCCTCTGTTTAAATGTTGATCATTGTAATGTTGTTTAGAACTACAAAATTGTTTACAGTACCTATTAACTTAATGATGGTGACATGTTTGTGTTTTCTTTTGCATCTGAGTAAATTACTAGGGAGTTGTAAAAATATTGTGTGTGAGAAACATGTGAGTGATCTCAGGAAAAGAAAAAACTTAAACCCATTCAGTGGGTTAAAACAACTAGAAAGTTTGTATTATTCATAGACAGTGATATTAAGAGCTGTAAATGCATCTAAAAAATAGAGGGGACAATACTCTTGCTAGTTTAGGAAAAATAGGGGTGATGTTAAAAAATAACAAACAAAAAACAATCCAACATTTTAAAGTAAGAACATTCATCATGCTCACCTGCTTACTTGGATACTTAAGCAGATGGTCCTTCTCTTTCCCACAGTGTTGGTAGTGTTTCTGCCTAGGTCCATGAGGCCCATGTTATGGGACAGCAAGCTATGTAAATATGTAGGTGCACACAAATGCCTATATGCAGTGACATCTTTGTCTGAAAACGTACCTGACATTTTAACACATTATATGTGTACATAAACAAACTTTTGATTTGGGATATGTCAAGGACAAAGGTTGAGTTGTAAGTGGGGTGTAGGGAGGTACACAAATATGGTCTAGGGCAGCATAAAACATAGTGTCATAGTGGTGAATTATGTCACTTTATCTAGTTTGTGACATATATGACTGCTTGATATCAATTAAAATCTTTAAATCCTCCTTTACAAAGTCTACATGAAATAATGTAATATTTGCAGGTTGAGCTAAAACTCCTAAATGGAGTGATCTTAAGCATTAATAAATATAGCAAAAATAATAGTTTTATATAATGGATACACTACACTTGTCTATGCGATCCTTCAAGGATTAACCACAAAACAAAGCCAGTTTATTTCTTCTCATTATTGATTTCTTTTATTGATTATTTATTACATACTTGGTAAAACCTAAACATTTCTCAAGTCAAATGACATTATACATCATGTCATGCAATCTTCTTTTCTTTTTTTTTTTCATTTTCTTCTTTTTTTCCCATTCTTTTTCCCCACCTACTTCCCTCTTCTTGCAACATTACTACAAAATATCAACAAACAAAGCCAGTTAATTTCTATTACATATATCGGCATATCTTTTTTAAAAGTCGTTCAATGGTAAAATATCAGATTTTGCAAGATTTGTGCCAATATTTCAGGAAAACAATTGCCCAGTTATTAGTTAAGTGCACTGATTTTCTTTCAAAAGGTGAAATATATAAGTGTAATGAAAAAAGATCACTTAAATGGACAATGAAGTTTTCTGGATTTCACTAGGAATATAATAAACCAAAATATGTATGTATTTTATGTATTAAGTAGTGCCTAAAATGATAAAATTTGTAACTGTTTGGGTCTGCCCTCTGTAGCAGATCCTGACACTGTGAAGTACAGTGTTTTAATTTAACCTGTCAGTGTCCTCTCTGTAGCGGCATGTGGCAGGATCTTGTTACTGGTTATATCCTGTACTTAAAAGTACACTATCTTCATGAGCTGCAGATATAGCCATATACTATTCTTCTTCTATATACTATGGCTATCTACCTCCCAGTCCCGTTGTCTTGGGGTTCTACTGGATCCCGCCCTCTCTTTTATTCCTCACATCCAATCGATAACTAAATCTTGTCAGTTTCACCTAAAAAACATCTCCAAAATTCGTCATTATCTTACACAAGACACAGCTAAAATTCTAATACACTCTCTCATCATATCTCGACTTGACTACTGCAATTCCCTTCTTGCTGGCCTGCCCATCTCTTGTCTGTCTCCCCTCCAATCCATAATGAACGCCTCCGCGTTCATTCACGTTGCCATTTTGTATTTGTCACCCTCTTGTATCACACCTAAACCCTTAGATTGTGAGTTTGCGAGTTTTCAATTGTGTGTCCGTGTCTTGGAAACAAGCTCTATGTACATTTGATTATATGCTCAAGGACAGGGCCCTCCATTCTTTAAGGTGTTAAGTTTGTTTTTTGCCATGTACTAACCCCATGTCCAGCCCTACGGAATATGTTGGCGCAATATAAATAAAGATAATAATAATAATAATAATTAGTTCGAACCTTCCATGTTTCTTTGTGTAGTAATGCTGATATAAATAGGTTTTTGTTTATTTCATTGGACAAAGCTGAGCCAGTAATAGTATTCAAATCCATAAAATATAGTCATAATCCAGGGTTTGACAAATCCTGAGAGCCAAGGAGCAACAGCAAATACTATTTTACTCTTGGCTTTTAACTATTTTGTGTTCTTAACTATACTTCCATATATATAATGCCTTCCCTGAAAAGGTTGTTTCCTAGGGTTCACATTGATTTATCAACCTTCTTCTTCAATCCTAATAACAGCCTCCAGCCGTGTCTCTTATTCCACCATTTTTAGACTGTTTCTTGAGTTAAGAGAGGTGCTGGCTTGAGGCTGTTGTAAGGGTATGCACGCACTGGCACATGAGCATTGCATGCAGTGACATCACTGTGTTATCTCCTCATATGTAGGTGTTATTAGGTAGATTTATAGAGCATGTAAAGAGCATTGTTCTTTGTTCGTTCTATGAGGAAGCTGTGAGTCACGTCCCTTGGCAACAGGCATCTCTCTCTATCCGATCTGACTGCAGCTTCCATTCACACCACTCATCCCACTAAATGCAGCCAAGAGAGGGACAGATGTTCATTGCCAGGAGAGACGAGACGCTCCGCCTCAGCAAGAAACAATGGACGAGCAGTGATGTGCTTGCACTGCTCCTGTCATCATGATAGGTGTGAGCACGCCTTCAGTGTGCGTGTGTTGACTCGTGCAATTCAACTATAAAACAGAAATTTATCTTAGAGCTCTTTGGTTAGCCTCCAACTAGGGCTGCTCAAAACTGGAACCATTTTTTTTAACAGTCTCCAAGATCCAAATGTATTCTTAAAAATAATCTCAAAGTCCAAAACCCATCTTTTTTTATGACACTCACAAATGTATAGATACTATTGCATTTACAATGGCATTGGTAGGAAGTTTATCTAGTGAAAGAAACTTATGGAAATAACACAATTTAAAGCACAATTGTACTTAAAAATAAATAAAATAATAAGACCTGTATGGTATGAATCATACAAACAATATCCGCAGTGCCATAAGACATGGACATAACATTTTTTTGTGGAAAATAGTAACAACATATTTATTAAAACCAAACTGTATAACAAAAATTCACCTCATGCAGACATGTTATGTGCCATATGGGTGTAATTCACAAGAACGAAATCTACAGATTAATAATCTATTAATATACAAAGGGAGCTGTATATATATTTTTTCTTTTTAAAAACAAACTGTAATTCCAGCATAAGGAAACAGCGTCACAATTTGCTGCTCTTGATTTCTGCACTGTGCTGCTGTTGGCTTGAAGGTTAGTATAGGGATATATATATATATATATATATATATATATATATATATATATGTATATGTATATGTATATATATATATATATATATATATGTATATGTATATATATACAGACATACATTCTGTTTAATGACGCCAGCAGGAGAAATTGTATTGAGTTACGAATAGCGTAGCCAGATTCTTATATATATAATCTGTCTACGCCATTCGTGACTTAATTCAATTTCTCCTGCTGGCATCATCAAGCAGAATGTAAAGCATTCTGTTCTACTTCAGATGTCTGTTGCAATCAGAGCAAATAATGGCTGAGAATGCCATGCCTTTATGTTAAGAACTCAAGGAACAGTGTGCTTGTTTGTCCTTGAGACAATGCTTTTTTAGCTTTCTTTTTATCCAAGTCCAAATGTGATTCTTTAGTAGCAAAGAGCCACTTGTCATTACTTTATATTACCATTATGTTTACATGAAATTATTTGTACATCTAACTTACTATACAAAACATGTTCAAATTGCAACCAGCTATAGTCAAACCGACCCTGTAATGGATTTTATTTTGTTATTTATCCCCTAAACCCCAAAAATAGGATCATTGCTTTTATTAGAAAAAACGGCCAACATAGTGATAACTTAATACACAATTCTCTTGTCATATCCCCCCAACGTTCGCCTCCCCCATCAATTCCTTATTTGCACTCCAAGCCACATGATCCGCTAGTCAGACATTTATGGCAGTCAGAGGAAACATCCTTTGATTTTTTTTATTTTTTTTTAGTCCCCCCCCTCCATAGTTTCAGGGCCTTTTTCCATAAGGGGGAACAAACTAATTTATCACTAGTGTCCAGCCATTCATGGGTGAGAGATATCATTTTCTAGAAGAGTGAAAATAGGGGAACTAAAGACAGTGTAAGATTGTGTAGTCGTTCAGTCTTGTCCCACTCTCCATGACCCTGTGGATGGCTGCATTCAAGGCACATCTTGTGTTTGGTTGTGCTCATCCATAAGGTTTTCTTGTCAAAGATACTGGAGTGGGTTTCTAGTTCCTCTTCCAGTGTACCTCAATTTGTCTGACCTCTCTGCTATGACCTGCACATCTTGGGTGACTTTACATGGTATAGCTCATTTGAGATAGACAAGCCCCTTCACCACGGCAAGGTATTGATCCAAAAGGGGAGTTTGAGATTACTTAAAAGCAAATTACCACGATTGTTGATACATTTTACTCTAGGATATGTAGTTATCCACCTGTATTTTAAATACAATCGTTAAATGACTGTGAATAAGAAAAGGCTTTCCAATATCTCTTGAAGACACTTTTTCTTTCCTAATTACAAAATGTACATTTTATTTGTGGTGATTTTCTGGAACTTCAGCATCTACATTGCGAATACAATGAAATAAACATATACAAGTTTACATAAATGTGTCATATATCATAGCTAGTATCTACAAAGGATATATTATTTTGCACATATGGATTGTTAGTAGAAAAGTTAATTTAATAAAATCTCTCTCTTTATCTTCCCTTTTTGCTTCCTTTTGATAGTGTTATACTGTCATTTAGGACTTCTGCATCTTTCTACTCTGAAGGTAACCGAACAAAGCATGGAATAGGATACAAGTAATTGTATATTACATTTCTAACATACTTGGATTAATCTACGTAATTGAGGTGTACTGAAACACTGGTGTATTAATACAAAAAAATAATATATGCAACTCAATACAACTTAAAGGGTAAAAATAACAAAAACAAAGAGTGCTGTAAGCTTGCCCTAAATCTGCCCCATACGGGAAACAGTCCAAATGCTTGCTCCAACTCCTGCCAATTCCATTTACAATGAGAACACCATTCCAACTGAATCACATTCTGGGATGATTTTTTCCATGATCCATAAAAAGCTGGCCAAAATCTCAGCTGAGAACTGGCGATAACACTGCAAAAGGGAACTGGCAGGGGATGTAGGCAATACTTTGATATCATTTTATTGTGGGATATCTCTAAGCACTCATAGTGTATGGAATTTCTTTATGTTGCTGTGTCTACTCTATATGAATTATCTCGGCTGACAGAAAAACATTCTCCAAATCTTAATTATCTGTTTAAAAGCTAAAACCTAAACCAGCTAACCTACTCATGCCTCATTTGCACAGCAACTTTTACAAAATACACTAGTGGCCTTTATCAGCACAAATAACACAGTAATAAAACAAAATATATATTCAATTGCAAATTTAAGGCATTGTTTGTTAAAAGATTTATTTCAAAAAGCTCTTCATTTGTATCAATCCGCTTTTTCTACATTATAGTGTTGATCACAAATACGACAAAGCCTTTTGCAGCAAAAGTATTATTCTTCCCTAAACTGTTCTAAAGAAATGTGTTTTCCTTAAATATTAATGTGGACATATCACTTTTTTGAGGGGTTTTAAATGGCTTTGCATTGTATTACACATTTTTTCTGAACTAAATCATTTTAAAAGTCTGCACTTCTTTTTTAGATGAATAGTATTCTCAATTAACAACTAACCGCATAGTTCAGATCAGAGGAGATCTTAAAAGGTTGAACTTGATGGACTGAAAGTATTTTTTTCAACCTAAATTACTATGTAACTATGTAATTAGTGACATAGGGCCTCATTCTATTAGCGGCCACAGCCGTTGCGGGGCCGCAAGGACCGGCCGCAAGCTATTCTGCTATTCTATTCCCTTACGGCCGGAGGCTCCGGCAGGCTTGCGGCCGGTGCCTTGCTATCTCTTGCGGCCGCTCGCGCCAGAGGAAAGCCTTTGATCTAAAACGGCCGCAAGAGTTTCGGCCGTAAGAAATTCCTATTTGCAATTCAATTGCTCCGGGAAACCTCTCTGCAAGGCTAAAAACGAGCCGCTGCTTACTTGCAGGAAAGAGGTCCCGCTAGCACCAATTAAGCACATAAAATAGCTCAAATAAAGCCATCCTGCACTTTGAGAAGACTATAAAGTGATATTCGGTGTTAGAAAAAATAGCACATAATTACCCTAGACTCAAATCCGTAAAATATATATTTTTTAATATCCGTAAAATATCCATGTAAAAAGTCCAGAGTGCTTGGAGCACCTCAGACCCGCCCACGCCGTAGCCGGAAAATAAACAGTTAATTTGAACTCGGGTTTGGGCAGATGTGCAAGCTTGAGAGTGGGTTACTTTAAATCCTCATGTCCCCCAATATGATCCCTAGCATTTACAGAGCTGTACAGTGCAGGCTTGAATTTATTTTTGAGTTTTTATATTTCACAGCTTACGGCCGGTTCCAAGATATGCGGCCGGCCGTAAGATGAGATCCTTGCGGGGCCGTATAATAGAATCGCGAGTTAACTGAACCCCCGCAAGGAATCGCAGCCTTACGGCCGATTTACGGCCGCTAATAGAATGAGGCCCATAGTGTGCTTGTTTGGTGTAGTAGGAAACCTAACTGATTGGTAACCCTGTGATTAGACAGAACATATTTTGCCAATAAATAGCATTGCATGCCACTAATTGAAAATGAAGTATATATCAAGAATAAAAAAAAAACGGTGAGTGCAATGTTTGGTAGTGTTAAACTTTTTAAAAGTAGCAAGGGCTTGTAAAGTGAAAGTGATCTAACACAATGGTCATATATATATTTACTGGGAAATGGAACCATATAACTGTAGTTTGCAATAGCTTTACTACCATCAGTGTATATCATTTAATTTTACCAGACCACTGTTTCCTAAACCAATTCATCCATGTAAAACTCAGACTCAAAAAGTGTTGATGGAAGTCGAGAATGTCTTCCAATGGACCCACTAGCCCTTCCAAATAGCCAAACATGGCTCCACATTGCTCAGAAGCATTCCCCAAGATTCTGAAACCTAAAACAGGACCTCTTAAGTTCATTGAAAAATACTTATCAGCAAGAAAAAAAAAAATAGAAAGGTATTTGACCTGTAACATGTCATTTAGTCCTAATAATTAGCATTGATAATTTGAGTGATATGTTATTTTTTATAAATTTCTGTTAATGTGACTTACAGTATAAAGGAACACTAAAATCTCATGATTTTACATGTAGTCTTTGTTCCATTTTAGATAGAGGCTTAAAGAGTGCACTGCTAAAATGCATGACATTCAAACATGGTAAATTAGTTATAGCTGTTTAAACTAATTTCACAGTTTTAAATGAATAATCATATGACAATGTAGAAGACTGTGCACCTGTCATGCAAGATTAATCAAGTAGGATTAAGATTTTCTTTACATAGCCATTGTAATTTGAGCTTCATTTTAAACATGTTAGTAATTGTAATATCTCTGTAAATACATCAAAATGTGTTATGAAAATCACACCACCATATAATATATGTCATGCATAACAATATTTTGTTATCCTTTTTGTCAACAGAAAATCCCTTTATGGGACTCTGGTGCTTCCCCTCTTCCAACGGAATCAGCAAAATAATTTAAAATAAACTCACCAATGTAGTTAAGAAAATAAATGGTATTGGATGCAAATGAGCCGACAAAGGCTTCACTTTCAATCCAATACCATTTTAAACATGGCTCATTTTAAGCATTTGCTTGCTGTATTAAACCGCTTTAAAGCATAGCCTAGGATGGATTTTGCAGGAGTTAGGAGACCTACCCACTGACAGCTCTCTTGAGCTTAAATGGCTCTCATCAGTGGGAGGCTGAATAATTTGAGAACTTCAAAACGGCTTTCCGTGGGTAGGATTCCCAGCATGTGTATAATCCAACCTTGGCTTTGCATAAGAGCTATGTAATGCAGAGGGCATAAGCTTAAAGGAAGCCATGTTTAAAATGGTTATGGATAGAAAAAAGAAGCATTTGTGGGCACGTTTGCATGTCCCTGCTCAGCTTACCAGTGTGCAGCATATATATATATATAATGGGCTAGGTTTCTGATTTTTAAACAATAAAGAAAACAATATAGGCTTTTGGAGGATTTGAACCTAGAACCTTCACCAACTGTACCTACTGTGCTGATTCAAATTCAAAGCCTCAACACTATACTACACTCTTCATTACATCCCACGCTCATTACTCATTCAAGCAGAGGCAACACACTGAAAAAGCCTGATCATAACTCCATGAATTCAACATCACTTTTGAAAAGGAAAACACTTTTGTAGTCCTTTAAGAACATGTTGTAAACTTCAGAAGCTTCCTCAACTCCTCATTTGATTTCATTGTTTTGTTTGTTTTTTGTTGGGGTTGGTTGAAAACTCACAATATGGAATTGTCACTGTAAAGGAGAACTAGTAGGTAGAAAAGGAAGAATTTGGCCCATTATTTGGTAAATTTTGGGAGAGTTTTTAAATCTTTAAAGGGCAGGCTGAGTTTTGTCGTGGTGAAATATCCAAATCCAGGTCAAAAGAAGGTTGCAAACCGGAGCAAAACAAGCAGAGGACCTGAACTGGACAATCCGGAACAATATCCCAACTGTATGGACTCGCCAAAGAGCGTCCCAAGATCTAGAATAAAACTGTTCTCTATTGCAATGATTTGTAATATTAGGTTGCAGGCTGTTTAACATGGCTTCTGGGTTAAATGTCTTTTCTATGGGGCCTAGAAATCCACCCCCTCAATTAATGTCCTTCGACCATGTGGATACAAAACTTAAGCTTTGAAGCAAGTTTATTTCAGAATTTGCTGGAAATATTTTCATAGGTAAGGTATATAAATGTGTAAGGATACATACATATGAAGAAAAAGAGCTTTGCCGCATACAATGATATATTTTTTGGACATTCAGAGTTCCAAGCTTTTAAGATGCAGTATGTTCCTCTTTTTGAAAGAAAAGCCTGTCACTCTTGAAACCTTGTCACTGTAGATAAAAGATAATAACTATATAACAATATCCTTTAATTGTTCAAATGTTTTGCAGGATATTATAGTTACTACAATCATTAGACAGACAGTTAAATACGCTAGAATAATTCTTTAGTAAAAAATTACCTGCTATAAATCATTTTACTCTGGGCCAATGTGACATTCTTTACTTTAAGTCTATAATTAGTTCCTCAGAACTTTTTAATGTTTTTTATATAGATATTTTTGATAATTTTGTTGATTGCATCATATCATTGTAATGATAACATATTGGCTATATTTGTAGAAAGAAAATACAGTAGTGTGGGTAGACCTGAGAGAAAATAACAGTACAATGGGAAAATGACTAATTTATTACAGAAATTGCATTCTAAATGTCAGATTACAGGCTGTTATTTTCTGTCATGCCAGGGAATGCTTACCCCATCCACTGAAGCCTAATTCATTGATTGCAGTCAGGCGATTCTATGTTAGAAAATATAAAAGCAAATGCTGTTGTATAACAAATTGTGTGAAAATTATTTTATCAAATGATTTCTAGTTCTATATACTAGTTCTATATTTTACAATTATACTGTAATGTTTTTGCATCTAAATTGAGTTCTCATTCCCAATTAAATCTTCTAGTTATCAGCACGAGGCAAATATGTGGAAAAGTTACCGGGTCCCGTTACTCCATTATCAAAATAACTGAAAATGTTTTTGTTTTTGTTTTTTATTATATCTGCATTAAATAATTTGGTGCATTCCCAAAATATATTACTAAAACTTTTATAGTTTCTCATTTATATACATTCTTCTTTCTCACAGGTTCGTGAGATAATACAGGTAATTTTGTTTTGCCTTCTAAATCTTGCTTTTTGTACTTTGTCACCCACTGGATTTGGGACTGAGCACAAGTACATTTTCCTTTTTTGTTCTAGCCTGTTGGTTTTGCTTTTTGACAAAAACTTAGATTTGTTCAAATCTGAGATGATTATGTTTACTAATCACCCTATCGCTGATCCTCATTTTTCCATATGATTTCACTTTGGTACACAACTGGCCAGTGCCTTTGTGGTTATTCACTCTAAGTGTTCACTATGTTTTGTGATTGCCATGTCACTTCCTACTCCCATCTGTCAGAGTATCAGTGTGTGAGATAAGTAGCGGGCGGGGAGCTCCATATTGCAGCTGATATGACAGGAGCCAGCACCACATGACTGAATGGACTTGTAGGAAACAGCTGGGTGCACTGGAAACTGGAATATGGAAATTCACAGGTTGTTGCTTGCCCACCTCCTATAGTGACACGCTTTGAGAGACGGCTGCAGGCAGAGGGACCAACGCGTTCGCTTCTTAGAATCCAGGATATGTAATTGGACTCACAGGATTTTCACGGTGCTAGATGCAGTTTATATATTTAAAAAACAGACAAGCTTTCAATCTAGATGTGGAACAATACAGCAAGAGAATGCATCTGGGGTCACCAACAAGTAGCTTTCAAGGTACTGGTAGCTCTCCAGATGCTTTTCGGTATATTTGTAGTGGGCAGACAATAATGTATAATTTGTTTATTTAGTAGCTGATTATTAATAAAATTCGGTATTTAGTATATAAAAAACCCAATATATATTTAACACCAACATTTTAGTTTACCATTTTTAGTTTCCAGCACATGTGCATCTGTCCACCCACGGGCTGGTGTCCATGGGGTGCAAAACTATATGCCTCAATTGTGGATAGAGGCAAATCTGCTGAAGTCCAAAACAAAACTTTAGATACAGTTTTAAATACTTCACAGAGTTTTTTTTTTTTATACTGACTTCATGGCTAATCCGTAAATAAACAAATGAAACCCTATTGTCTGAGCATTACAACACTCCTTTAATGCAGCATGCAGTCTGTTTAGTTCTAGCAGTTGTTGTAATGGAGTAATAATATTGTATGTATGTATGTAAAAAGAGTGTATGTGTGTGTGTATGTATGTATAAATATACATACATAATACATACATACTCTAGTAGAGCTGGTTGGGAAACAAAGTGTAGAGTATTACAAGATTTCTGTTTCCACTGCTATTGGATTATATTTTGCATATCCATAACGAGGATCTACGTGGGTCATGTGGACATGGAGGATTTCTGGTTTATATCTATATGCATGTGGAATACCTCTTATATAGAGGATGTCAAATGTGAGAGTCCATTTTTTATAATGTTGTGTGCGTTCTATTAAAATCCCATTGAATTGTACTAGGAAGTGGCGAGCGCTCTCCTTTCGTCTATTTTTATGTTATCTAGCTTATTTTCTCTGTGGTGACCAGAGTCATTGTGAAGAGCTGCCCCACGACCGAAGAGAGTGATATTTCAAAGTGCAATTATATAGAATTGGAGTAAAACTGCAAGAGGACAGAATTTGATACTCCAATCAAAATTCATTTCACTGTAGACACACTTAAGTATTGCTTCTCCCCCCCCCCCCCTTTTTTTTTTGAAGAAGTCTATATGGACATTCCATTATTGGACTGAGAGTAATGATTTTGTATTTGGATTGCGTTACATTGGTTTATCAGACCTTTTTCAATCTCTTATATCTTCTATACGTTTATTAATTTCACTACTATATTTTATTTAGTCTTAAGATCTATTAACCCTAGTATAGGAGGCGCTATAGTAGGATCTGAGTTTTTCTGTAGTAGAATATCTTTCGGTCCAAATTTGTTTCAATTTACATATGCTATTTTAATAACAAATAAGTCACCCTATGATTAATAAAGAGTTAATGTATAGATGACAAGAACGTTTGGGGAAATTAACAATATCTTACATAATGTAAAGCATATAATAAACTAAACAAAGGTTTCAAAATGTTTCGGTATAGTACTGTGCTCCTTTCTTTTTTTTACAATAGGTACAAAACAGCAGAGGCAGAGTTCATTTAAAGCACCATGCATAACATTGCATTGGATACTAGTGATATGTATGTACAGACCTTGCAATTTTAGATTAACTTCAAGGTTTCCAAAATAGTCATTTAAAATTAATCAATTAACAAAGATCAGCTTGCTTTTTAACTGTACTCTTCAAGGTGCATACATAACCGAATCTGTATCCTGAATTATATCTCTGCTATCTAACCTCACCTCCTATGACTTGTTTACTGCACTGTTTATTAGTGCGTGCCAAGAATAAACTGTACTCGTCTATGAAAAAGAACATTAATGTAAACAGTCTGCCTAATGCTTATGTATTGGAAATATTTAGCATTCTGATCTGTTTTGTTTCCACTTATTTGTTTTGGCTTTGCTGTATATGTTGTGTATAAATAGCAAATTATATATATATATATATATATATATATATATATATATATATATATATATATATATAAACTTTTTATGGAAAGAGAAAAAAATAATAAAATCATGTATTAAGAGTACTTTGTGTTTGCCTTTGGACAGAGCCAAGGAGCCATATCTGAACGTTTACGCAGTTTTAGTGTGCACGACTTGACAGCTATACAAGGCCACGAGGCTGTGGGAGATGCACCTTACCCAGGTTTATTGGAAACCCAGAAGAAACCAAAATCCCGTATTGGTGAGCACTCCGGTAAGTGTCGGCCAGGATTACCAACCATTTTCAATAAAAAAATGTTTGGAAAGCGCCAAATACAGTGTATAGGCATTGTTAGTCTAATTGGCATCATCTCCCTTTTAATAACAAATTAGGGGGCATAGATTTCCATTCCCCCAGAGGTTCACTGAAGTAACCCCTAAAACGTCCAGATTCTAATGTAATGTTTGAAAATAGGGCAGTAAATATGTTTGCTTATGCTTTAAAATGTGCACAGTTGTATGCTATATATTTTGACACGTAACAATTTTCTATATGCGTGGCTCACAGTGATGGAGTACAGAGTAGCCCATCTTCATATAATTTAATCAGTGTTGCATCTGTTAGCAACATTTAGACTTCAGTTTCTTTGTTGAATTATTACATATAATAGTTAATAAATTAAAGGCTATATTCATTCTTTTAACTTTTTTTTTATAATTATGCAGCACTTGGTCCAGTCCAAATTTTAATAATGAGTGTCCCCTTAAAGGGCAATTACAGTTTAAACATTTCTGTCATGCATCAAAAGCTTGTTGTGTTTTTTTAAGATAAAAACAATTGTTAAAACCAGTAAAGATTATCAGCCTTATTAAATTGCGATTCTGCCAATTGAAAAGGGCTCTATATAAGCACATAGCATATTTTTTTTTACAGAAGTTTTTAGTTTGCTCTTGGATAGAAGTTCACAAACTAATAACTTCTGTAACAAAATATGCTCTGTGCTTATATAGAGCCCTATTCAATTGGCTGAATCTCGATTTAATAAGGCTGTATATGTATGCTAATAGTCTCTAATCTCTCCATCTATGTACAGACTCTTCTCTGGTGCTATACTTCCCTCATTTAACCCTCAATATGATTAGTATTCATGTTATGCTCTTTGACATCCCAAACCGATCTACTCATTGAACCTCTCATCACCTGCTGTAAAATTTCTTAAAGTTTGCCTTTACTGGTTGTGAGATGCTGGCACTCATATGGTATAAGTTCCTTCACTTACAGTCAGGTCCATAAATATTGGGACATCGACATAATTCTAATCTTTTTGACTCTATACACCACCACAATGGATTTGAAATGAAACGAACAAGATGTACTTTAACTGCATACTTTCAGCTTTAATTTGAGGGTATTTACATCCAAATCAGGTGCACGGTGTAGGAATTACAACAGTTTGTATATGTGCCTCCCACTTTTTAAAGGACCAAAAGTAATGGGACAGATTAACAGTCATAAAACAAACTTTCACTTTTTAATACTTGGTTGCAAATCCTTTGCAGTCAATTACAGCCTGAAGTCTGGAACGCATAGACATCACCAGACACTGGGTTTCATCCCTGGTGATGCTCTGCCAGACCTCTATTGCAACTGTCTTCAGTTCCTGCTTGTTCTTGGGGCATTTTCCCTTCAGTTTTGTCTTCAGCAACTGAAATGCATGCTCAATCGGATTCAGATCAGGTGATTGACTTGGCCATTTCATAACATTCCACTTCTTTCCCTTAAAAAACTCTTTGGTTGCTTTTGCAGTATGCTTCGGGTCATTGTCCATTTGCACTGTGAAGCTCCGTCCAATGAGTTCTGAAGCATTTGGCTGAATATGAGCAGATAATATTGCCTGAAACACTTCAGAATTCATCCTGCTTTTGTCAGCAGTCACATCATCAATAAATACAAGAGAACCAGTTCCATTGGCAGCCATACGTGCCCACGCCATGACAATACCACCACCATGCTTCACTGATGAGGTGGTATGCTTTGGATCATGAGCAGTTCCTTTCCGTCTCCATACTCTTCTCTTCCTCCCATCACCCTGGTACAAGTTGATCTTAGTCTCATCTGTCCATAGGATGTTGTTCCAGAACTGTGAAGGCTTTTTTAGGTGTTGTTTGGAAAACTCCAATCTGGCCTTCCTGTTTTTGAGGCTCACCAATGGTTTACATCTTGTGGTGAACCCTCTGAAGTTTTCTCTTGATTGTTGACTTTGACACACATACACCTACCTCCTGGAGAGTGTTCTTGATCTGGCCAACTGTTGTGAAGGGTGTTTTCTTCACCAGGGAAATAATTCTTCATCCACCACTATCAATTAACAATAATAATAAATAGTCCAAATTAAAAAGATCAATAGAGATCTAAAAAGGTTGAACTTGATGGACTAACTCTATTCATCCTCCAATACTATACTATTAATAATTATTTAATCAATAATTTAATTAATAACTAATCCGCATATTGCAAATCAGAGGAGATCTTAACAGGTTGAACTTGATGGACTGAAAGTCTTTTTTCAACCTTAATTACTATGTAACTATGTAACCACAGTTGTTTTCCGTGGTCTTCCGGGTCTTTTGGTGTTGCTGAGCTCACCAGTGCATTCTTTCCTTTTAAGTATGTTCCAAACAGTTGATTTGGCCACACCTAATGTTTTTGCTATCTCTCTGATGGTTTTTTTTTTTTTTTTTTTTCAGCCTAATGATGGCTTGCTTCACTGATAGTTACAGCTCTTTGGATCTCATATTGAGAGTTAACAGCAACAAATGCAAATAGCACACTTGAAATGAACACTGGAGCTTGTATCTGCTCTTTGTAAATGGGATAATGAGGGAATAATACACACCTGGCCATGGAACAGCTGAGCAGCCAATTGTCCCATTACTTTTGGTCCCTTAAAAAGTGGGAGGCACATATACAAACTGTTGTAATTCCTACACCGTTCGCTTGATTTGGATGTAAATACCCTCAAATTAAAGCTGAAAGTCTGCAGTTACAGCACATCTTGTTAGTTTCATTTCAAATCCATTGTGGTGGTGTATAGAGCCAAAAAGATTAGAATTGTATTGATGTCCCAATATTTATGAACCTGACTGTATCTACAGCTACCCTAGTTTATATATAAATGTATGTGGGGAGGATTTTCTTACTTGATAATCTAAGTGTGTGTGCAACTGCAAATGTTTAGAACAAAAGAAAGTTGGGTTGTAAGAAACAGCGTTTGCCTGTCTTAAAATATGCATCTTAAGAATCTGACACTGATTTGAATCCACGGTAGTTTTTATTTGGTTATATGTTCTTGTCCATAACTTGCAACCTCTGTTCTATTATATAAAGTTTGAAACTTCCATTCAAATATTGACCAATACAACCATTTATACATAACCAACACTATGGCGAGTTTCTTTTGTAGTCTTTTAATCTGACCTATCAAGTGCAGCGCAATAAAATAAAAAACGTAGTGCTTTGTGTATTTATAATATCTGAAAGCCTCAATCATTAGTCTCATAAAACAGGAAGAAAGGATAATATTTATAACTGGCCAAGGCTCCAGATGTTACCACTATGCTACACCTTCATACCCACTGCTACACATGAGCAGCAGTCACAGTGCTGATAATGCTCCCTGCCCAGATGCTCCTTCTGTATTATCGCATTGTTATTTTTTTTTTTTAGATGGCATCAACATATTCTGTTGTTTATTATATTAGCAGACAACAGAGTGCCAGGAGTAATGACTAATTCTAATTAAACAGATGCATAAACATATGTTGTCAGTGAGGCAGTCTCGATTTACTAGTGTTTACAGCCAAAAGGTTACATTTCAGTATTACCAGAGATTTTTCTTCTTACTGATTCATAAGAAAATTGAGAAATAAGTGGGCATATATACAAACTGTATTATAATGTAATGCTTTATGAAAAGTTTTGACATTGGGAATACTTAATTATTCTGCAAATATCAAAGCCACACATCAACCATAATAAACATGTTTTGTGGTAGTTTCAGAAAGCCCTTACTAATTTATTTTTGAGATATTCATAAATACCCGTTTTATTCATCTCAAAAAGCCCTACCTTGCATTGCACTATTTAATCTGTAAATATACAATGTTTTATTAAATTGCTAGACACAATCATAACCTCATTTGCAAAATGCCTGGTTCATTCAGAATACAGAGATTTGTGTCGGCAGAATGTTTAATAAACTGCACTTTGATAGAACACAATTTAAGCAAACGTGTGTTCAGAAGCCTTTCTGGCACGTCAAAAAATAAGGAAGATAAAAAGATTTCATGGACGGTAGGCTGGAAATCATTTGGCGTTGAAGAAACATGACTGAAATACATAATGGCCACTTCTACTCTAAAGGAATTTTAATGATGCAGCACAGAGACTATAAGCAGTCTGTTTCATCTCTGTTGTAAGGACACCGAATGGAACATTGTTTTTACTAATCAAGAATAAAACAAAACAGATTTTTTGTTTTTTGGAGTCCGGTCCTCTTAGTGATGTAGAAATCATTGCTAACTTATTCAGTTTTTAATATTAGTCATGGAAAAACCTAAACTAATCCCCATACTTACCACTGGGACAATTGTTCCATCAAGTAAAACAATTTCTATGGCTGGCGTAGTTTCAAATAATTTAGAACATTTCATAATAATCTGCGTGTTCATAAGATGTGATGTTCAATAGTTTGTTTTGAATAGAGGCAGGAAGCAGGAAATAATGTAATCCAGATGTCCACATTTAAGGAAGTTTGAAGTCCGCATCTAATGGTGGGTCTTTTGCACCACCTAGTGATAGAATTTGGAACATATTTGTAGAATAAATCTATTCAGGTACAAAACAGTGTCATTTCCTCATTGTCAGAAAAAATGTGTGCAATGTGTTAAAATTATATTGAAGTTAGATACTCTCTCCCACCCTTACCAAACACTTTGATTTGTAGATTACCATACTGTAGAGATACAGTGTTGTTGTGGCAGCTGTCCCTTTAAGGAGAGATGGGCTTTATGGTGCAATTTGCATTATCTGAAACTGGTTAAAGGGACATGGAAGGTTTCTGGATACCTATGTGTCTACTTGTATGTATTGTATTTTATTTTATTTTATTAAAAAGTGCTTAAAATCTCTATTTTCTGCCTAAGATCGTACACTTTTTACTTGTTTAGGTCGTTCCTCCGTAGCCCATGCAGCTCTAGGATGCACAGATTGTGAAGTGCAGTGTTTCAGATTAGCCTGTCAGTGACCCCTCTCAAAGAGCATGTTTCCACTGATTGTTATAAGACAGTACAACCCCTGTACTTATAAGTTCTCTGACTTCATGAGTTGCAGGGGAAACCAGTTCGGAACTATTTGTAAGATTTTACACAGAAAAATACGAGATTTTTAAGCACTTTTTAATAATATAAAGTACACAAAAGTAAATAGATAAATAGGTTTATTATATTCTAAGTGACATTCCAAAACCTTCTGTGACCATTTTTTAAGAGAAACCAACACCTGTAAAATTGGGGGTCATTTAACCAGCACTAATCGGCTAGTGTGGAGTTAAATAACAATAATAATAATGTTGAAGAGTAAAAACATAAACTGTAAAAAATGTACTGAGTAGCCAAATGAGAATGCTGCAAGGACTTCTATAAGGGGATTTGCACATATTCATTTTGATCCTGTTTTACCTATGGTTTGTTTAATAGTCTGTAGGCATTATAAAAATCTTAGATGATGGTGTTGGGTAGATAACCGCAACTATGGTGTAGCACAGGGTTGGTGTGATGTTTCAGATGGCCTCGGATACAGTGGTGGACAAGATGTTCCCACAACTCGTATGCATTCCAATCTTAGATATTCAGGATCTTGATAGTAGTTAAATGTTAAGGTGTCCAGTTGCTTCTTAGAGAAACTGTGTCTCTAGAGTTCCCTCAGTGTTGACGGAGGTGTGCCGCTTTTAATGGGGCTCTGTTCACTTGAGTGCCCAATGTTCTAGTAGAAAAGGATATGGTTATGGAGTGGAAAAAGCACACATTCTCCTGGTGAAAATAAATAAATGAGAGACAGGTGGACACCCCCAATGGAGCAATATGTTTGCTAATGTAGGCTATAATGTATGTGTAGTATTATAAGAGTACAAGACCATGGAACAGCGTCCAATTGGTAAGTCGCTTCTTTGTGTGTCTGTCGTTTTCCCGTTTTGCCAAATATGGAGTTGGTATAGGAGAAATAAAAAATTAGAGTTTCTAATTGGGGGTGTAGCTGGTCCTCCGATATGTAAAAAAAAAAAAAACATATACAAAAAAATACCAGAGCTTGGAGACGTGGATGTATAGAAATGTTTTATTTGTAAGATGCAAAAGTTCAAATTTCCAAAGGCCCACCCTTTGGGTGGAAAAAATCTTATGTTCTCGTCATAAAATCACATATGGTGCTATCGTTGGCACTATTAAAAAAAAAAATGTGTGCACAATTCAAATGTGTACAAATTGAACGCATTTCGTCATTTTTGTACGACTTCCTCAATGATAACGATGCACTGGAATGGATTCCTCAACCTGGGTATTGGCTGAACCCTGCAACAGTCAGCCAATACCCAGGCTGAGGAATCTATTCCAGAACATCGTTATCACTGAGGAAGCTGTACAAAAACGACGAAACAAGTGCACTTTTTCCACTCCATAATTCTAAAAATCTTGGATATTCCACAGTCCTACTCGCTGTTTTTTTTCATGCCAGTCAGTACTACAGAAAGCATCCCTAATACTATTTATTGTTAATTCAACTTTTGTACTATTACCACAAAGCCACATAAGTGGATGTTTAATGTACGAAAATGCATTTTAATAATGCTCCGCTGAGATAATTAGTTATTGCCTACAGTTTTAAATTCTATTTTATCTGGACTGCGTTATGGCCCTTGTAAAGTATAAAACTACTAATGTATTGACATTATAATTGTGTTGCTCAATATTGATAGTCTATAGTGAGTCATGATTAAAGTACAAATACATTTTTGCACTTCACAAATACAAATGTTTGAAGTCATATATTCACATCTCTGCTCCCCAGCTTGTGTTAGTCTTGGCTTTTTGCAATGTTTTATCTTCCTTTTTGGAAGTTACACTATTCCAAATTCAACAAGCCCAGTCCTTATGAAAATATGTTTATACAGCAGACATTCAAATTCTTAAACAATACTCTCTCGTCCAGTAATATTTGCATTGTCTAGTCACTATACTTATACACAGGATATCCAAACACAGCATACCAGTTCCTCTGTAAAGAATATTATTCAGTGGTCTTAGATGAACATTTATATACATATATGGAGTGAATATGAATGCAGTCTGTTTAACTTTGCTGTCTGTGTCCTATGACTAGCTCCAGATTTTAGTTTCCATATGAAAGTGAAATATAATAGTGTGGGTGATTGAAGCATTATGGTTTATGCTAAAGCTTCTTTGTTCTTCGTATTAACATTTGCTACCTTGTATGACCGGGTGTTGCACTTATATACGTCTCTTTATTTTCTGTATAAGGGGCAACTGAAAGGAACACACTAAACACTTTAGTAGAAAACATTTTATTAACACAGGCCATAAATTATTCAACAATAAATGTAACTTACTACAGGAACTTTTGTATTTTAGATTAATTTGTTTAAATGAAGAGTTTCTTTCAATTGAAAAGGGTACAGTTTCTTTAGGAGGTTACATAGTAAATGAGGTTGAAAAAAGACTAGTTCAATCTTTTTAGATCTCCTCTGATCTGCAATATGCAGATTAATTGTTAGTTGATCCAGAGGAAGGCAAGTAGACATATAACTCCATTGAGTTGTTTTCAAACGTCTTAATGAGATAATCTTTTTTTTCTTTTTTTTTTTTTTTTTTTACTGGACAAACATTTTATTCAGAGTGACAAACTTTTGAGAGATGCAGTTAATATTGTGTCTGGATCTTCCGCATTGAATTTTTATAGAGAACTATGTTGGCCTGAATCCTCAGAAGGGGCAATTCTCTTTCTTCTTCTTTTTTTTTTTTTACTTTCTAAAAAGATCAACTTTATCAAAATTGCATACCATAATTATGACACTTCATTGGTCCTTTCGTTCTTAGAGTCCATGACCCATCAAATTATCTCTTTAACAAACACATATCCTGACTAAATTTCTCAAACTGCCAGGCTACAATTGAAGGGAACAAAAATGTGTGTATGTATATGTGTGATTTTATATATATACCGTGTTTATATATATATATATATATGTATATATTTATGTATGTATGTATATATAAAAATTACTTTTAAGTCTCTGCTGGAGCCTGGGAGCACCTATGATACATAGGTGGAAGCTGTGTTTGTGTGCGTGTGACATGGGTGTTAACATATCCAGAGAGCTGTGGTTTGGGGGTTGGTGAAAAGCTGCTATTAAAACACATTAAAAAAAGAATTTTCAATTCATCTGTTTGTTTTTTTCTTTTTAAAATATAATAGTACTAGCGAATTGCCCGTCAAAAAATGACGGCAATGAAATTGTAAGTGAGCTAATGGTATTTGGTGTATAATAATAAGAGAACTAATAGATTAATAAAGTAATATACTTTACCTATTTTCAAGTAATATATGCAGGAAGCATTGTGTTGAAGAGCTGGCAATCTGTTTTGATGTTGCTGCAGCATTAGTGGTGTGGAGCTACTGTGTAAGCGTGATGAATGTGTGCAGTGTAATAGTGTGCGTGCGCGAGACCAAAACGTTAGCGTAGTTGTGTACTTCCGCATTGTTGTAAAATGGCGGGTAATGTGTGGTATACGTCTGTATCGGAATATCCGTAGGTGTTTTGTGGTGTTTTGCGTGTTTCTTGTGGTGTTTTGCGTGTTTCTTGTGGTGTTTTGCGTGTTTAGAGTGCTGTAGCCTTGTTTTCGTTTTGTTCGGTGGCCATTTTTTCTCTCGCTTAGAGATTTTTTTAGTGTCTAAACTCTTTTATTTTGAGTTAAATTGAGATGTAACTTCATTTTTTTGAGGTCCTGGATGCTCCCTAGTGCTGTAGGTAAGCTTTTTATGTATGTGTTGTGTGAATTTATTGTGTTTTTCATTTTTTACTGTCCGCGGGTTGCAGCTGATTTTTTTGCGAGGTCGTAATGTGTGGTAACGTGTCTCGTATGTTGTTTGCGGTACAACGTAAAGTTTGCGAGGGTCGCAGTTGCTGGCAAGGAGCGCCGAAGGCGCTCCATGCCAGCAACTGAGGCCCTCGCTTCGCGAGCCCGCAAGCGTTGGCAACAACTCGTATGCTCACAACTATATATGTGATAGTTTACATGTGACTTGCTATTAACAGTAGTATAGCATTATATTAAGTATTTGCTATTAAGTACTTTTTGTCTCTTTATGTATTCTATTTTTTTTTTGCATTTTGATTCAAAGCTTTAAATACAATGATAACATTGTTGTTCCAATTAGTCCAGTATAATATTATCAAGTCCTAAACCACATGCTAAGTGGTATCATTTAATGTATGCTTGTATTAAATATGCATTTAAAATACCATTCGCTTCCAGTTAGCATTTCCAATTAGTTAGAGGCCTCATATACAATTATGCTATTTTTAATTTGAAAATGTCTTGCAGCGCAGCTAATCTTTTGTAGGTATATTTGTATACAAAACAAGCGCTTAAGTGCTAGGTTGGGTTATACTTTTATTTCTAAAGAATGTTAACGTTTTCTTGGAGTATGTAGTTTTTTTAACAAAACAGTAATACTATATACATTTTGGCTTTAAAAAGAAAAGATTTCTTGCATTTCAAAACTATCAGGGTCATGTCACCCTTCAAATGCCCCCCCCCCCCAAAAAAAAAGGACAACTTAAAGGGCCTAACAGTAAGATTTACTTTATTTAGTAACAGATTATTTAAACAAAAAAGGAAGTATTTGATGAAAATAAATTCAAAGTGGCTTTTAAAACTGAAATTTGAAATTCAAATTGCAGCTTCCAACAGATCTGCCTCTAGCCAGCCATGTAATGTTTCCCAGTGTTGAAAGAGTATCTGCCCAGAAGGCTGTCCTAAATTTTTGTCTGACTGGTATAGACTTGCCTGTAATAGCCATAGCAGAGTAGGATGAGATAAAGACTTGTATCAGGACAACAGGTTGTGACTGCTGTCAGGACAGATCCACTCCCACCCCAGACCAGATAGTGGGTGGAGAAAACAAATTGGCTATAGTTCAAAACACCAAAAATGTAATTTGTTTGAAAAGCTACGCTGACTTTTTAAAAATTTATTAATCATTTTATTTCTAATCCGTTATGAAATAAACAATAGAAGCCCTATTGAAAGAAAAGTATATAATCCTTTAAATCAGTGTTTTTTAAATTTTGCAGAACACTAAGGAATAAATAAAAAACATTATTTATACAGTATTTTGAGTATTGTTTTTTAAATCTAATATTAATATAATAATAGTATTAAAAAATAAATAAGACAAAATACAACCAAAGTAACTTGTGTTTAATGCAAAAAAATCTTAAGTGTGCTTTTTGGCTAAACTGTAAAAAAAAAAAAAAAAAAAAAAAAAAAAAAATGAAATTACTACTCCTCCATTCCTGATAGAAGACTCACTCACTGCCAAACTCTGGCGTGTGACGTCATGGTGTAGCGACACCACCTAGAGACTGCTGGTCTAACTCCCTAATCATGATTTTTTTTTTTTAAGCCTACAGCTCGTTAAGGAAAGATTCTGGTGATGACAAAACAGATGAAGAGACAGAAGGGGCACATTCAGACGACGAAATGTATTCACAGAAGGGGCTCCGAAGATCTCAAAGCATGAGATCTATAAAGGTTGTGAAGGGTCGCAAAGAGGTAATTAATGCATTTTTTGTAATGTGCGTTAATAAACACAGCTGGTTTCTTTTGGAAACAGTATACAATGAAACCACAATGCAACTCAAAGTTCATATGTGTTTTATTAAACCTGAAATGAACTGACTTTTTTTTTTCTCTCTCCATATGGTCTCTTCCCAGAATATGTTGAAATAATTTTAAACATAAATAGTGATAATGTGCTGCTATCAACACACATAGAAGCATTTCAGGACCCTTTGGGAAAACCATTATGCAACACAAGCATATTTACAAAGGATTAACTAATGGCTCTAAGTCCTATTTAGGCGATTCTTTTATAACCCTTTAAACCTTGATATGTTTTTTAAAATGATATAGTTTGTTGCTGGTAAAAAAAATTAAATGTTTAGATAACTGACATATGCAACATGTGTATACAACTTTCATACAATAACATTTTTTATTCAATTGAGCAAATTGAGAGAAATGTAAACTTTTATGTAAACTGACAAATATTTGAATTCACAACGGTATTATGTTGTTCATGTAACTATTCTGCTACATTATTTGCTACTGATACATCTGGATTTTAGACTGGCCACGCCTAAGCAGGAATCTCATTTTATCCTGGCATATTGCACATACAATAAATACAATTACAGTTGGTGCCTATAGTGAAGGTGCCTTAAGATCCCTATAGAATTTAAGGTTATTTTATATATAAGATCCATCTTTTTATCACCAGCAATTAAGATCAATTGTGAGGGTAATAAAGAGGAAAAGTATGCAAAGCTGAAAATACTAGTAGTAATAGAGACCCTTAAAAATGGAACAATAACATGTAATTGTTAAATATCTGTTGTTTTTGTTTTGTTTGTTTGTTTTTTAAACTGGACATGCTTTTCTTATTTATTACACCCACTGCTATTCCTAATACATTGTTGTTGATAATACTGTTCTCTCAGAGAGTTGATTTTTCAGTTAATTTATACATAAAGGAGCACTGTAGTGCATTTAAGTAAATTGCATATGTTTGTATGCTGTATATAGGCTATTAAACACCGTATTCTGTGTAAAATGTTAAAGTGACATAGAAAAGGCATCTTTTATTGAAGAAATGAACAATACACATGAAATAAAGCATAACTGCTGTGGTTGTAATTAAAAAAATCTATGTGGAAGGGGCTTGAAAGTGATATACAGTGCCTTGCAAATGTATTCACCTCCCTTTGCATTTTTCGTAATTTCTTGCCTCACAACCTGGAATTAACCTGGATTGTTTGAGGATTTGCATCATTTAATTTACAGAACATTTAGTTTTTTTTTATTGTGAAGCAAACAACAAATAGGACAAAATAAAAGAAAAAGTCAATGTGCATAACTATTCACCCCCCTAAAGTCAATACTTTGTAGAGCCACCTTTTGCGGCAATCAGAGCTCAAAGTCACTTTGGATAAGTCTCTATGAGCTTACCACTGGGATCTTTGCTCATTCCTCCTGGCAAAATTGCCCCAGCTCCTTCAAGTTGGATGGTAGGTGCTTGTGAACAGCAATCTTTAATTTTGATCACAGATTTTCTATTGGATTGAGGTTTGGGCTTTGACTAGGCCATTCCAACACATTTACATGTTTGCCCTTAAACCACTCAAGTGTTGCTTTAGCAGTGTGTTTGGGGTCATTGTCCTGTTGGAAGGGTAACCTCTGTCCTAGCCTCAAATCACACACAGAGTGATACAGGTTTTGCTCAAGACTATCCCTGTATTTAGTACCATCCATCTTTCCCTCAACTGGAACCATTTTCCCAGTCCCGGCTGCTTAAATACATCCCCACAGCATGCTGCTGCCACCACCATGTTTCACTGTGGGGATGGTGTTCTTTGGGTGATGTGATGTGTTGGGTTTGCGCCAGACATATTGTTTTCTTTGATGGCTGAAAAGTTCATATTTAGTCTCATCAGACCAGAGCACCATCCTCCATACATTTTGTGAATCTCCCACATGCCTTTCCGTAAACTCAAAACGTGCCATTTTGTTTTTTCTAAAAGTAATGGCTTTCTTCTGGCCACTCTACCATAAAGCCCAACTCTATGGAGCGTACGGCTTATTGTCATCCTATGTATAGATTCTTCAGTCTCTGCTGTGGAACTCTGCAGCTCCTCCAGGGTTACCTTAGGTCTCTGTTCTGCCTCTCTGATTAATGCCCTCCTTGCCCGTTCTGTGAGTTTTGGTCGACGTCCGTCTCTCTTGGCAGGTTTGCTGTTGTGCCATGTTCTTTCCATTTGGTTATGATAAATTTGATGGTGCTGCTGGGGATCATCAAAGATTTGGATATTTTTTTATAATCTAACCCTGACTTGTACTTCTCAACAACATTGTCCCTTACTTGTTTGGAGAGTTCCTTGGTCTTCATGGCAGTGTTTGATAAGTGGGGCCTCTTGCTTAGGTTTTGCAGCCTCTGGGGCCTTTAAAAAAAGATGTGTATATGTAATGACAGATCATGTGACACTTATATTGCACACAGGTGGACATCATTTCACTATTTATGTGACTTCTGAAGGTAATTGGTTGTACCAGAGCTTTTTATGGGCTTCATAACAAAGGGGGTGAATACATACGCACATGCCAATTTTCTGTGTTCTATTTCTAAAGAAATGTTTTATTTATATATATTTCTCTTTTCACTTCACCAACTTAGACTATTGTGTTCTGATCCATCACATAAAATTCAGATTAACAAAACATTGAACTCAAGGTTGTAATGTAACAAAATAAGTATAAAAGTCAAGGGGGTGAATACTTTTGCAAGCCACTGTAGAAGTTAAAGGACCACTATATACATTTCTTAGCTTTTAAATTGTTTTCTCATCAAGCAGAGTTGTATATCTCCACTTACTTGTGTCTGTCAGGGGTGTAGCCAGCTCTTCCTGTTTACTGGACTTTAAAATAAAGTCTGACCAGTCTAGGTTCTGAGCATGCTAGGTAAAGTGGGTCAGGGCTATGATGGCTCATACACGATGGAGCAGCTACAAACATCTAATCATAAAGCAATTGTATGCAGTGGAGGTGAAGCTAATGATGTCACTGGCCAAAGCCAGTGACGTCAGCCCTGTCTCCTTCTCCGACACCTCTTCTTCTCCTCACCCCCTGTCTGGTGTACCCCAAGGTTCAGTCCTAGGCCCCCTCCTCCTCTCCATCTACACATCTTCACTTGGTACCCTAATAAACTCTTTTGGGCTTCATTATCATCTCTATGCAGATGACACCAAATCTACCTCTCCTCACCAGATCTATCCCCCTCTCTTCTAACACACGTCTCCAACTGCCTCTCTAGTATATCCTCTTGGATGTCCACCCACCATCTCAAACTCAACATGTCTAAAACTGAACTCCTAATCTTCCCTCCCTCTCCCACAGTGTCTATTCCTCACATCTCTATCACTGTCAACAACAACATCATCACCCCCACCTCCCAAGCCTGTTGTCTTGGAGTTCTACTGGACCCTGTGCTGTCTTTCATCCATCACATAAAATCACTAACTAAATCTGGTCTTCTCCATATAAAAAACATCTCCAGAATTCATCACTATTTTACACAAGACATAACTAAAATTCTTATACACTCTCTCATCATCTCTCGACTAGACTACTGCAACTCTCTTCTTGTTGGCCTACCCACCACCCGACTATCTCCACTTCAATCCATTATGAATGCCTCTGCTAGACTCCTCTTCCATACACAACGTTCAGTGTCGGCATCACCTCTCTGTCAATCACTCCACTGGCTTCCATTAGCCTCTAGAATAAAATTTAAAATTGTGACCCTAACTTACAAAGCCCACAACAATAGCGCTCCCCAGTACATCTCTGCTTTCATATCCAAATACTACCCCACCCACCCTCTTCGTTCTTCTAATGACCTTCTTCTTTCTACAACTATTGTCACCTCCTGTCACTCTCGCCTTCAGGACTTTTCTTGTGCTGCCCCTATTCTCTGGAACTCCTTGCCTCGCTCCACCAGATTATCCTCTTGCCTCAAAACATTCAAAACATCACTTAAAATGCATCTCTTTAAAGAAGCGTATCACCCTCCACCCTGACACCCTCATCACCTCTCTCTTCCTCCTTTACCACTCATAATACCTTTTAGGATGTAAGTCTGCGAGTTTCAATCCTGCAATGTACTTTGAGAATGCACCATCGACATGGGATTCCGAGCTCAAAGACAGGGCTTTCTTTTCTTTGCTATGTGTTAATTTGTATTTATCTTTTTCTGAACTTAACTTATGTACAGCGCTACGGAATATGTTGGCGCGATATTTAATAAATGATAATAATAGTTCATCCCAGGTACAGCTGGCCACATCCCCTAATAGATACAGGTAGGATGAGATGTGCAGCTCTGCTTGAGGACGAAACGGAGAGTTTTCAAGCAAAGAAAAAATTGTAATTTATTTTAAGTTGCGTACTGTGTTTAATAGCATATGCCCAGCAGGGCTTTACTTGTCAATGGCCCTATATATATGTATAGTGGTCCTATAACTTCTATATAACCATTTTACTCGCATCCACCTGCAATTATGTTTATTTTATGTGTATTATTCAGTTCTTCAATGAAAGTGACCATTTCCATGCCACTTTAAATAAAATAGTGAAGTTTATAGCTTTGTAAAAAGAAGCACAAATACTGAGAATACACATTTATTTGTGTTCTCCGTAACCAGTACAGTGTTATATAGCACTAGCTCTTACTTGATGAGGAATAGCTTTTTTCCTTTTGGTTATCAAACTATTTTTATTATGGATAATTCTATCCAACTAAATTCTTAATTTAGCTATCACCTCTGTTATATAGCTTCTGAGTTGAAGCTCCTGGATTGGACACAGTTCTGACGCTTTCCATGCACAAGGTGGCAGTATAGAGCTATTTAAATCTGGGATGTCGTGTTACTAGGGAGAATTTTTGATAAAGAAATTGTATTTTTTTCTTGTATGACTCACGAGCAAATTACCAGACCTGTATATTGAATTTTCAAGGTAGACCTAGATATACATTTTAATTATTTATCACTATTTTTAGCTGTTTTAAGTCTGTATTTTTCACAATTATGTTTTTCAGAATATGTATTGTTTTTCTTAAGGCTTAAATTTATGTTATATTTTTCTTCCTCTGTAAAGCTGGAAAAACATTAGTCCTTTGTGCCAGATTTCCTTAACCATTATTACACTATGCTGACAAAATAATTTTCCCTTTTGACTTGTTAAAACAATGTGGAAATTCTTACGTGGTTAGTTACTAATATTTATGAACTGGAATTGTAATGGTAAAAAAAATAATAGTAATTTACTTTAAAATAGACAAACATGTATTTGCAGAATTACTCAGGACATTCTGTACTATATCATCTGCATTATTTTATCATACAGAAAAGATAACAAATCTGACTTCACTGCCTTAATACTTACCAATAAAAAAAATACATAAATAATAGCAAATAAAGAGTGGAATGTGTATTTGTATTGCTCAATTGGAAAAATAAGATTGGATTACGAAGTATGAGATCTATGTATTTGTATTTATTTTAGAAAAGTGGCAATAAAAGCAGAAAGGTTAGAAAGTATTTACAGGCAGACGACGCCTTCCATGTTTCATACCCGAGATTGCACTTCTTCATGTCATGCCCTTATATAAATTGTGTCTATATAAAATTTGCATTTTTATGGCTAGTACTGTCATACATTTTGAAAATTATTTTATTTATAAACGTATTCTGATCACTTCATTATGTATAATTAGATACTTTATTAAGATTATGTGACGCTTAAAACCTATGTTGTTGTTGTTTTTTTTATTTGAAACAAAACAAACTACAAAGTAATCCTGTTCAGCCAGTGATGAATTAGTAACCCAATGCCGTCATTTTTTTTACATATCTTCAACATTTCACAAAGTTACTACATGATTTCTTATTTTAAATTGGCTTGTTAATAGAACACGTTAACTTTACTGTGACAAAAATATTTAGTTAACAATATATTTATCACTGTACATAGTTGGTAGAAAGAGTTTATAGAAAACCCTTTTAAGTAAAAAAACAAAACAAAAAGACAGCATCATTTTATTGTAATACTCTTAATGTGTAATTATCTAATTTACTTAAACCAACCCTTATTTTCAAAATGTATTGTTTTTAACAACTATGTCTGAAAATAACCCAATTTTACAATACATTTAAGAAAATACAGCTTCTAATTGTATTGTCTTTTATATGCAATTACATTGCTGGGTCTTTAGTAGATAATTTTCCTAAGGCGGTAGGAGACTTTGAATACATTAACTACAGCTCTTAGGAGGACTATAGGGAAGCTTAATAGTGTACAAGGACACACCTACCTGACAAAATAACAGGCAGCACAAGGCCAGAAACTGAAATGGAGGAATGCTGTAAGGAATAATTGCATATAAAAGTTGCAAAATGTAAATAAAGAGCCCATACAGAGATTTGATCACACTTCTTTCAATTTGTTTCAGAATAAAAAACGTAAAATAAGTCATACTATACAAACATTCTTTGAAGTCCCATTTTTTACATGTAAATCTCAAAGTAATCTGCGGTTAATCCAGATTATTTTATATGGTGGTAATTGGTTATTGTCCCCCAGAAAAACGATACACATGTTTTTCACCAAGCTACACTGTAAACTTGTATTCAGATTATTTAATAACATTATTTTCTCTTTCTTACAGGTACGATATGGATCCCTTAAGTATAAGGTGAAAAAGAGGCCACAAGTGTATTTTTAAACAGACATGTCTTCTCCAAAGAACATATCACATGGATTATGAATTCAACCCATCACATTTTTACAGATTGAACATTTCAGAAACCAGCATTAGTATTTGGTATTTGAGTGATAATTTGCTTTGAAGGGTGATAGTATAAATGTGTTTATTTTACTAAGTAAAACATTTTAAGCTTTAAGTCTTATTTTTCTTAATCCAGTGTCTTCTTAAAAATAAGAAAGCAACCACTGCAACTAGTTTTAATTAGAGTGGTGCATGCAGATTCTTCTTAGGTGATAGGCTTTTTGTACAGAGATATTTACTGGGATGGTGGAGGTTCTAAAAAGCTGGATACCCAAACGAAGGTCTTCCATCAGTTTTTATAATATTTTGTACAATTTATTATATGAAATGTTCTATAGCTGTCATTTTCAGAGACAAAAGCCCCATCACAAATCTACAACATGGCTGCCAATTCAGAAAATCTAGGAGAGGTATATATTGATTTGCTGTCAATGTACCAAATCAGAATACAAAATTATGGGTAAAAATTGAGGAATGGTCATAAGTTGTTGAGACAACCTATTTTTAAAGTATATATTTCATATTATTTAACAGTTATCACTGCACATATACAATTTGACAAAAACAATCTAAAAAAAAATAAAAAAAGTACCTTGTAAATAAAGTGTACCAAAAGGCCTGAAATAATAGTAGAAGCTAAAGGTCTGTGCTTTCCTTAGCACTTTGAAAATGTTACTTGTATTAATGAAATTTATACTGATATGTTTCTTCATCAGCCTGGAGCATATTGGATTTCTACAGTTATGTTTTTTTGATCATCTCTCTTTTTTTGTTTCTCTCGGTTTTGCTTACATTTTCATTTTTAATGTTCAGGTTTTGTTATTTTGAACACTCTTGCACTGTACAAAGAAAACCTTTGAGCTTACTTTCAAAAAGAATATTTTCTTTTGAATTTTACAACCACTGCTGGCAGTGGGCTGTGCCCCAGGGTGGGTTTTTGGCACACTCACTAATACTACAATCACAATCATATTTCAATATAGCTGGTTAAAGGTACAATTCTTTGCTCTTTACTCCAATCTCATCTACATTTTTTATTATATTTATTATTAAATACAGACATTCATATTACACACAAAGAAGTAATATGTAAACATGGAGTATTAATTGTTAATAAAATCAGGTGTTGATTTCTATGACTGAAAAAGGCTTTACACTATATTCACATGCTATATTTCCAATATAAATATAATTTTTTAAAGTTATAAAATAGCTATTTTTGTGATATTAGCTTTAATTTGATTTGTTTTTACGTTATCATTATAATGTTTTCTTTCTTTAAGTATTTTCCATAACTATCCCCTTTGCAAAGTTGTTTGCATATTTCATACTTTGTATAACATTTTAGAATTATGGTTGGGGTTTACATTTTTAGGGTTGAAAGTTGTATTAAATGCAATAATAAACTAATGTTCGATATTAGAGTATTTTCAGGCATTGTATTAAATGTTAATAAGAAAAACACAGTGCCATGTGCCTAAAAATTAAATGCAGTTAATCACTATTTATGTACGATGATGTCAGAAAATTCCACAGTGCACTATTTTGCAGCATTATAATCAATATGTACCTTTTTCTATGTGTATAAATGTGTGTAGTTTGATTTGAGTAAAAAAAAATGTGTGTATCACAGCATAAAAGTATAACTTTTTTTTTTTTATAATTTTTATTGAAAACAAATCTTTTATTCGATTTTTCTAAATTTCCTGTAAGAAATTATAAATACATTACAATAGCAAGGATTACGAACACACATATATTTCCAGAGTCAATAATATTTAAACTAGACCTAAAACGTCACACATTACAAGGGATAGACATACAAAGATTCAGAAGGATTGGCGATATTTAGCAATATACCTCATATTATATCAAATTTGTCTTTTTGACAACAAATAATTGCTTACACCTAAAAAATGATGATCATGTTCTATTCTTATCAACTTTCAATAAACTTTTATATTTTTGTCAGATCTAAAACCATTTTTGAATTGTTACGGAAATCATAACTGCTTCCGTGACATGCTAACTTAACACTGCACTTGGACTTTGTATTTGATACAACTATTAAACTTTAGATATTGCGACAAGATGAACTCATTTGAATAACTACATGAATCTCATCTGTCAGTGATAGCAGTGGTTCTCAACAGCCAGTCCCATAGACCTTATCTTCAGAGATGATTAAAGCCAAACATATTATAAATACCATCACCATTAGTCACAATTATAAATAGATTATAGAGGAACGTATAAGCAATTAAACTATAATCTATTGAAGTCAGTGTAAAACTAGATGGAAATTCAGTAAGACACATTACATTTTCTGATTATCACAGCTAGTCCCCATGAGTACTGAATGGTGACCAGCCAGTCTTGACGAGCATTGTTAGGTGATCAGACCAAAAAAGTTTGAAAACACTTGTTTATAGCATTATTTTTATTTTTGAAAACAATGTTGCTTTCAATAGATCTGATTTTTAGTGGGTGTGCGCCGTTTTATCAAAGGTTGGTGAAACCTTGTCATTTAAAATTGTATTTATGTGATACTTTGGTTTTATTTCCATTAATTCTAAAATGTACAAATGTCCTTACTAATTGATATGTTTGTTTTTGCAAGTAGATTTGTGACACTGAATGAAAAACAAGTCAACAAATTGTATGTATTTTACATTTCTTAAACTATAACCATATACATGTTACTGAGTTTCACTTTGCATATAGTTCCAAGTCCGTAAAGGCGGTTTTATTGTTTTCTAAAAAAATGCATATTATCAATTTTAGTTTGTCTAACATGCACAGAAGAGTATGTAACTCACACCACTGGAATATGCATATTTGGAGATTCTTTAAAGGGCTAAATCCCCAGATAGATAAATAGGAGCCTGATTTAATTTAGTAATAATAATGTTTTAATATAGGTCAGATTGATGGATCTTTGCGATATTGTTAAAATGCTGAAACATACAATCCCTATTTGGTATTTCTTTGTTAAATGAAAGCTACAACATTTATTTGTCAGGTGTCCAATGTGAGCAACTTTCAGAACATTGTGGAAAATGGCACTTAGATTATAAACTCAGGCATCTGGAGGAGGTGTACTGGAATTATGGGAGCAGTGGGTGCTATATTGTAATGTAACTTCCGTCCAGCTAGAAGTAGTTCACATATCCCTGTTGTCACATGTATGACTTGAAACTTTATGCAGAGTGATAAATGACCAACTACACCAAGCAGGCTAAAGTAATTATACATTTAATTAACCATAAATCCTTTGAAATATTTAACGTGTCTGTCACTAAAAACAAGTTTAATAAAGTTCAAGAGGAAAGTATCTTCCATAAAAGAGGAATGCAAGAAAAAGTGGTTGTGATTTTAAAGATGGAAAGTGGAATATTTAGGGATTATGTGTGAAAGTACTTAATTCTTTATAGAAAGGGTAATATATAAGTGGGAGTGGTAAAGTCAAAACAAGTTTTGGATTTTAGGCAAGCCAAAGATAAGCATAGGGCTATACTAAGGCTAAATTTAAGCCAAGCTTTTTTGGAAGATTGAGTGGGCGTACAAGATGATGTTTTGCCATCAAATCCGGGCTTCTATAACAAATCATCTTGCAAATATAACATATCAATTAATATGTGAGTGTGTTTTAGAGAGCTAAACATAACCTTGAAAACTTCAATAGCAGTGTATCAATATAATACCGGCTCCAGATTATGCATATATATAAACTGGATTTTAAATAGAAGTTCATGTACTAGATACTTTTTTGTCAGCCATTTTGTATTTTATTCTCTTTTTTTATAATTATATAATTTACAACTTTGTTGTCACATGGCTAAATATTTAAAATTGAAAATTCACTTCTGTTAAAAACATTACATCATGCAAAAATATAATTGTCTCCAGAAAAAATCACCTTTAAATTCTGGAAATGAAACCGAAAACAACAGTATTGTATTTCATTTTAATAATGCCATTTTAAAAATACCAAAGTGCCTATAGGCCATTATTATTATTGTATAATGGGAAGCTTTTTCTCCTTCTTTTAATATTTAATATCACAGCACAAGGTAGATCTTTTGTCATATATTTTTATCAAATGTACATAGAAAAAATGTTTTTAATATTTGCAGTGGATTCTGGGATGTTTTTAATGTGCTGATTGATAAGGTTATACTGGAACAGACCGCCTACTGTGATCTGAGTTCTTTAAGAGGACTTAAAAAGTAAAATCAAGTTTAAGTGACCACATGTTATTACTTGAGAGGAGCGTTAAATAGTCTTCCAAAGAGAATTGTTGTAAATTATGCTACTTTCTCTGCAATAAGTATTTTTTTATTATATGTGTAGTGACATTTCTCCAGTAGTCTAGTTTACAATAGATTAAAAAGATTAATTGCTGACATTAACAGAGAGAGATTCTTTCCTTGGGGTTCCAAGCAAGCAATGCTGAACTTTTTTTTTCTTGAACTTTGAGAACTCATAAACTGAATGCTGGGAATGTTATGCGCCATAGGGCATATTCACTTTGTAAAAAGCTACCAAATATCTTATGTTTAACTGGGATAGGTTCACATGATTAAATGGAGCTTAACACCACACATCTATTTGCTTAATCTTGAACTCTCTTTGTAAAAATACATCCTGAAGCTATCTGGTAGGGTCAGCAGATAAT
This sequence comes from Discoglossus pictus, assembly GCA_027410445.1. NCBI lineage: Eukaryota > Metazoa > Chordata > Amphibia > Anura > Alytidae > Discoglossus > Discoglossus pictus. The sequence continues at coordinate 44,732,709 of CM050171.1, read as the reverse complement.
GCCCATATTTTAATATGTTTACACTAGGTCACTTTAGAGCGGCAGTAGAAACTCTTTTTTCACATCTATGCCCAAGACCATTTTTATTTCTTTCACATCTGTGCTCTACTGTGTACTAACTATTCTCACGCATAGAAACAGGAAATTAGTGGGTGGAGTTTGAAGCCAAAAGCCTGCAAGGCGGTCAGCTTCTTGTAATTGCTTTTCTAAATATTTTTTTCACTTTATTTGATTAAAGGATAGAATTGGATTAAATGGAAATATTTTCACATGATCTAATTAAATTATAAATCCCTTTAGGTAACATATTAGAGAAACGTGGAACTAAAATTAAATATAGTATTTAAACTCTAAACCCAGCAATAATAATATTGTCCCTGGTAGACTAGTGTATTTGGTAGCTTTCATTTTGTGATGTCTTCCTTGAATGATAAAGTGTTTGATTCTATTTTGCATGTAATTGACAAATGCTGTAGCAAATTAAAGTATTTTTATGATTAGTGCTGGACTTTTGATAATGCTTGAATTTTGTAATAGTCATTAACACCAACTGCTTTTCAAGCAGATAAAATGCAAAAATACTGGATCTTTTTGCAAATGAGCCTAATAAAATCTTCTGACAAAAACTTTGCATCTGTTTTCGTTGCTGTGCATTTGCATATTAACTTTTACAAATGGGTTTCTTCTACTGACTGCAGATATTCTCAGCAGTTAAGTGTGATGTATGTTTAACATTAGAAATGTGCAGGCATTCATATTTATTCTGGAGTAGTGAATTTGCCTGTTTAGTTATTATTTTTATGCAAACAAACCAAATACCAAAATAGTTTTGTACAATTTATTTTAACTTCAACCGATTCACAGTTGGGTATTAGCTAAAAATTCCAGCATGAAACTTGTCTCAACAGAGATGACTGTAAATAGCCACAAACATATGACATACTAATGCAAATAAAATAACATTAAAGGGCCACTATCACAATAGATATGCTCTGCACCATTTTAAATGTTTTGGTTTTTGAATTAGCTGCTTAAATTGTAAAATTGATAGTGTTAGAAGCTTTTGTGGTGTTTTAGAGCGCTTTGTATCCAGCCCTGAATCTGCTGAGTATGCGATCAGTTGAGTTAGCACCCCTGAAAATACCTGCAAAAATTAGCATACAATTCAGGATGTGTTTTAGCCAGTCACAGGCAGTAATAACATTGTTTAAATTTGTGAAGTCAGTATGGCAGCAAAGCATCATGGAATGTGTTTTTCCCCAGCACAAAGAAGCAAGGAGGAGTTCAGACATTGCTGTGTGGATCCCTGCACGGTGCTGCTGTTGGTTTGAAGGTTATTATAGGGATAAAAAATATACCCAAATGCAATGTTTCTATTGGTAGGTACCAAGTGCCTATGTAAGCAGCTTTAGGGGTGTGGACATTTTTTCCTAAATAAAATAAATCTGTACGTGTATAGAATGACTCCATGTAATGGTTGTTTCTGATATAACAGCATGTGTTAGATTAGAAAAAAGATAAACACAGGGTAACTTAGATATACATTTACGTTGAACTGGACTAACTGGAACCAGATGTCCATACCAAGTTAAGCAGTTTATATATTTTCTATCGGTCGTATATTCAGTATATAGGTTTCATTCAGTCATGTAGTGAGGTGGCACAGAAGAAAAAAAATCCTCTGATATGTGAGGTTGTCAGTTCAACATCTAAGTCAATTTTGTTCAATTAAAAAAAAAAAAAAATGTAAACCGTTATGCCATATGATTTTCTGTTTGATAGTGTAGAGCTAGTTTTTGTGACTTACATGTTGCTTTAATAAAACATAACAAAGGTTTTACTCCTTTTGAATTTTATTTTTGGGCTTAATAGATTAATGTTTAACTAACTATTTTAACTAAATCAAAATAAGTACATTTAAGAAATCTCCATTAAGATACATAGTTTTGCATTATTTAAAGCCACAAAATGATAAAAGCACATAAGTATTTTCTTACTTTAATTAATCTAAAATACACATGCTTAACCATTTCCATTAAATTAATGAAAATACATTTAGTTCAAGGGTCACAGCCTCATTCATTATTTGCTGGAAGCAATGTTTTTTTATGTGATTCTGTTGAAAGGTTGCAATAATGTCACAAAATCTCACATGCTCATCATAATTATCATAATTATTTTATTGAACATTAAAGGACCACTATATTGCCAGAACAATATAAGATGCTTTAATTAGGCATTGATCATTAATAATATCCATATTCAATTACTTAAAAAAAAAAAACTATTCAATATTAAAAGGGACGAGGCAACATTGTGTTTGAAAATGTTCTAACTGCTAGTGTACAAACACAATGCTCTCCATTGGCTGGATAATTATTGTATTAAATTAGTATCACTTGGCAACAAGCTTTGAATCCTTTTTTTTTTCTCATCAGATCTGATCTGATCTTGAAATCCTTTAGATCCTTCTTTCAGCCAACCCCCACCTCCACCTTAAAGACCTTATCAGGGTGGAGGCAGATTCTTTCATATTTGAAAATGAATTTCATTTTGAATATTGCCATTATGAATTATTAAATTGAAAATGGAATTATAATCAATGCATACTGCATTATATTATATGTGGCATAATTACAATGTCCCTTTAATTATGCCACTCTTGTACTTCCGTGTCACAAAAGAATGATCACCGATGTGCTGAATAAATAGAGACCACACACAATCAACCTTCAGTGTCACTCACTCTTCACTCTTCTTAACAACTGTACAGCCACTTATAACTCTGCTTTTGTCTCCATGTAATCCACCAATAATCCTCTTTTCTGCTCATAACCTTGTTTCCTCTTCTCTTATTCCTGTTTTCAGGACTCTTCCTAAGTTACACCTACTGTGTGGAACCCGATCGTTCTGGCAGACTACCTTCTTGACTCAAAACCTTCAAATACTCGGTTAAACTGCATCGGTTTAACATTTTTTTTTATCACCTTCAGCCTTAACATGCACCACTGCATATACTACAAAATTGTTCACACACACACAATCTATAGTGTAATACACCACTAACTCTGCTTGTAACAGCCTATTGTCTTGGTCATTGCCATGTTGCATCTCTGGCCCCCTGTCTTACACCTTAACTTTTACCTTCTGTTGACCCATTTGTTTTGTGTTTCTACTCGCCTTGAAATGTGTTTATACCATTGTAATTTGTCACTGTACTCTGTTCTATTTGGTACAAAGCCATATGGAAGATGTTGGTACTTTATAAATAAAGTATAATAATAATAATTATCCTGTATATTTCAAGAAATGTTGGGTGGTCATAGCCATTTATTAGTGATTCTGTGGCTCATAAACTGTAAAGTCTCTAACTGGAATTTACTCTGACCTTAATCTATATATACCTTGCATTAGAAGACTTAAAAAAAATATGTAAGCATGTAGGTAAATCCAAAAGCATTGCAAATTAGAGCCTTCTTGCAGCAAAACAATCAGTAAATATTGTATAAATGCTAACAATTATCCGTGCTGGTTACAACAAAAAGTAATTTTAAGATGAATAAATTCCATCCCTAATGTTGTAGCTGGAGTACTGGGCAAGAATTCCTAAGATTTGCCAAAGCTGCTATTTTTATTTTCTTTGGAGAAATAACTTAGAGGTCCACTGTGATCAAACATTTAAAATAGTCTCTACTGACAAACTACACTTGAAAATAGATTTTTTTTTAGGGTGTAAAAATGTATTACTGTAGTTATGCTGCAATGGAATCTAATCTTATCGACTTCCTTTATCTACACAATGTGAAATTTGTAATATAGAACTGTGTGCTTTCAGTGCATTAATTAGTGCAATGCACATTAGTTTACAAAAACACAAGAAGCTGCAGATTCAGTAAAGAAATGGTCAGCAGCAAGCATATAAAAATGAAAAATGTATAGGTTGCGTTTTTTTTTTTTTTACTTTCTAAAAGCATATTGCGAATTATTACACCATTTTGGAAATTGTAGTTCTTCAATTATCCATATAGGCATTACTGCCCTCTTTCATAGTAGACAAACCATCTTAAATCTATTCCATTATATACAACCTAATTAACTGCCTCATTAAACTGAAGCCTCTTAAGTCCTACGTGTAGCTCGTAAGGGCTGCTTGCTAGACATTTGTCAGTTTTACATCGCTATTAAAGTAGAAGTGCTGCGATTTATGAGCAAGAGATGCTAAATTGTAAACCAGCTTGTCAGCTGTCGGAGTTGCGGGCTGGAATGCAAACAATTAAGCAAGCACATAGTTATTTTATTGCGTTCAATTACGAGCTACGAGCGAACCTACATTTCAATCTTAATGGAAAATTAATAAAGCCGCAAATATGGTATTCTATCACATGCGAGTATATGTATTAACACATTGATTGCCAGGATCGATATAACACAATAAAGATACAGTACATGAAATAAAGTATTTTTCAGGTCCGATTTGTGGGTTTGAGAATGTTGTGCTATTAATTCTACGACCTAATATCGCTTTCCCTTTTAATATTAGTACAGTGGTGTGTTTTTATTTGATTTACAAGTTCTACGTATTGGACTTTACACCCCTAGTGGGTCCTCTCGAGCACACGTTGGCCTTTGAGCTTCATTTGTGTGTTACATGCTTGCTCGCATGTGACATCTTTGCAATTTAATAGCTGAATTGAAAACATAACTGGCTTGACGGATCAAAGAATATACAGCCGTGAAGTTGAACGTTGCTCAACACGTAGCATATTCTCGGCCATCTTAGCATGCAATTCCGCTTTAAGCTACATTACAGGGCTGATTTAATAGCCGTAACCCGTAAATTTGGAGTTAAGGGCTACGTTTTAAAACCTAGCCCCAATTTGATCATTCTGTAAGTTATTAGGTAGAGACCTTAGTTAAAGCATAAATAATATGATAACACAACAGGAACCGACTGGTAGTGACGTATTAAATTATAAATTATGACTATATCAAGATATGTTGCCATGTGTCATATTTCCCTCTCTTCCATTTATATATTATGTACACAAATATTTGCTTATCCCTTATGACAAAATTTATGATAGTGACTACATAAAAACTATTGGTAAGACCCTCATAAAGATATGGATTGGCAATACAAGTGCCAGAAGTATAATACATATTCTTGTTTAATAAGTAATATCTTATATGGTTTGATGCTATATGATACTACTGTGAAACCTTAAATTTACACCTATTTCTAGATCTCTGACATGTTTCTCCATAACTTAGGTTTTTTTTTTTTTTTTTTCATATTCCTTTTTTTATTGGTCCCTTAAAGAAAGGGAAAAAAAAAAATATATATATATATTCCACGGTATATCAGTAAGCCATGATACACAGATCAGGCAGCAACATGCTATTTCACATCTTGTATAGGTGGAAATTTTAATTTAACCAGTCCTGAGACCTCCTTAACACCTTTTTCCGTTTTCTAAACATTAAACATTTATAACTGTCGTTTTTTTTTTTTTTTTTTAAACTGTTCAGTATCTATCACAGTAATCCTTAGCTCGCAGGCTAGGAATATGAGGCCTATGTTTCAATTGATAAATCAATGCCCAAACCCACCAGGCCTTCTCTGCTATGACCTCTCCTCCCCCTTTCCTCCTATACATGTACTAATTCTATCCTCCTGGAGCTAGGGCACCTTGTTGAACTTAACTAAACATATAACTGGGTGTAATATTATCTAAAGTTAGGGGAATGTTATCCTTTTTATTTCTTTAGAGTAGGATACTCTATGTGGGGTCTAGGGTCTTCTTTAATGGGCTTCTCAGGAAGCTCCTGTATTAAAGGCCTAAACTTATAGTAGCTTTAAACTTAACCCTTGTCTTTCTTGCCTTTTTCCCTCCCCTTTTCAATTAATAAAATCCCCGTAAAAAACACAAAAACTTAACTCAGTTTGGTCATTTGAATCGATCTGAGTGGAGGGAAAGACCTAATTGCCCTTTTAACGTAGGCTTGTTATCTTACCTCCTTGCTGCGCCCAGGCTCCTCGCCGGCTCCCCCGCCTCCCCATCACCGCCTCCTCCTCCTCCATCTCTTCTTGTTTCCTCTTTATCCTTGATTTTTTTTTTTTTTTTTTTTTGTCTAGGTTTACCCAACCCTTTGTTATCTTAATTGATTCCCATGGGTTCCTCTCTATCCCTGTTTCCAATGTTAGGGCCCTTGTTAACAAGCCAGGGATCCCAAATGTCTCTATACTTCTGAATAGCATCTGCTAGTATATGAGTCATGTGTTCGTTCACCGCTATATAATTTATTTTGTTCCTGATTGCCTGTAGTTCAAGTGTGGCTGACTTCCATTGCCTTGCAATGTGTGATTTAGTGGCTAAGTAGAAATATTGGAGAAGCTTGTTTTGAGCGTAGGATAACCCCAAATCTGGGATTCCTAATAAACAGGTTTCTATTGTGCCCCCTACTCGTGTTCCCAATGTTTCCGAGGCAAGATCTGACACCTCTTTCCACATCTGTGAAACTATGGGGCAGTCCCACCACATATGCTTAAAAGTTCCTAGAGTGAGGCACCCTCTGGTACACATTCTCTCCCCTGACTTGCTCCATTTTGTCAATCTCTCCGGGGTCAAGTATGTTCTATGCAAAACTTTAATAGCAGTTTCTAGGAGTGTTTGGTTTAGGGAGCCTTTGTATATGCTTTTCCATGCTTCCCCCCATCTCTCCTCATCCCATTGTTCGCCTAGATCCCTCTCCCAATCCTCCATATATCGATCCCTTGTTCCCTCTGGTGGTTCATTGTATATATCATAGATCCCCCCAATAATTCCCTTAGTTAAAGGGGCCCTCTGGCATATTACCGATAACCAGGTTTTTTTGGGAGTCCCCCATGTTCTAGATATCTTGTTAACCAGGTGTCTGATTCTACAAAAGTTGAAATGTTGGCTAATGGGAATGTTATGGTGGTCTCTTAAAAATTCAAAAGTCAAAGGGGTCTCGGAGCCCAACCAAGCTCCCAGTCTATCCAGTTTTCTAGATTTCCACCACCAGTTAGCTTCTGAACCTAGTCCCTGCGGCATCCATGGGTGACAAAGGACCGATAACATTGGGGAGGGATGTTTGAAAAGGGATGTATGCTTTTGTGCCCATTTCAAGCTTTGCACTGTGGTGGAGATAACCGGATGTCTAATCCCTCCTATTGTATCTGGAACTTTGTCTAGCCATACCAATGTATCCCAGGAGTAAGGGTGTAGTATTTGATCCTCCATAATCTTCCATAAAGGGTGGTGTATCACTGAGTGGCTTATAGGGATGAAAGCCAGCTGCGCTGCTCTATAATATTTCTTTAAGTCTGGGCATGAGAGTCCGCCTTTATCTTTGTGTTTAAACATTATTTCCTTTTTAATTCTGGGGGGTTTACCCTTCCAAATGAAATGTGACACCTTTCTTTGGAATCCTTTCAGTTCGAGCTGAATGATGGGGACCGGCAAGGTCCTGAACAGGTACAAGAGCTTCGGAAGAATCGTCATTTTGAAGGCATTAATTCTGCCCAGCCAGGAAATAGGATATCTAGTCCATTTCAGCATATCCTCGCTTAGTTTTTTATAAATCGGGGGGTAATTAGCCCTATATATGGAGTTTGTAGACGACGTTAATTTTATCCCAAGGTATTGGATGTAGGTTTTAGCCCAATTCAATTTGTACCTTTCCGTTATTATTTCCTTTGTTTTGGCCTCTACGTTTAATGCTAATGCTTCTGTTTTCTCGACATTTACTAGTAAACCTGATCTCTGGCCAAATTCTGTTAGGGTGTCAAATAGTAGTGGGATTGATTTGCAAGGGTCTGTGATTGTGCATAACATGTCGTCCGCAAATAGGTTGATTTTAAAATGTTGCTGCCCTATTTTAAGCCCCTTAATTCCTGAGTTCGACCGGATCGCCTGAGCGAGGGGTTCTATCGCAATGGCGAACAGCAGTGGGGAAAGAGGGCACCCCTGTCTAGTTCCCCTCTCTATTTTAATAGTCCGATTGTATTTGCCAGGTAGTTTAAGTCGGGCTACTGGGTTTTTATAGTACGTATTTATTAAATTTAAGAAACTCCCCTTAAATCCAAATTTATTTAAGACCTCTTTCAGGTATGGCCATTCCAATGAATCAAAGGCCTTTTCAATGTCTAGTGCTAACATGCAGGCCGGGGTTTTTGTACTATTAGCGTGGTGTATTAAGTTCACCACCCTCCTGATATTATCTCTGGCTTGCCTATGTGGGATAAATCCCACCTGGTCCCTATGTATAATCCTTGGGAGAAATTTTGAAATTCTGTCCGCTATTATTTTTGCCAGTAATTTAATATCCCCATTTAGAAGGGATATGGGTCTATAGTTTTTAATCTCTGAGCTGTCCTTCCCTTCTTTAGGAAATAGGGTGATTTCCGCTAAGTTCATTTCGGAGGGGATCTCCTGACCCTCCAGAATATGATTATATAATTTAGTCAGTCTAGGCGTCAATATATCCGTAAAGGTTTTATAGTACATGTTCGTGAACCCGTCTATACCCGGTGCCTTTCCCAGTTTCATTGCCTGGATTCCCTTTCCTACTTCCTCCTGTGTAATCCTCGCATTAAGAGAATTTACCTCCGATTCCTCCAAACAGGGCAAGTCAAGTCTATCTAGCCAAGCTCTGATACTGTATACTGTTTCTTTACTTGAAGCTGAGTAAAGTTTTTGGTAGAAATTATGGAACAATTCTTGTATTTTGGAAGGATCTGCTGTTTTGATATTTTCGTTATTTTTTATGCAATAGATTCTCGAGAGGGCTTGCTTAGATCTTAATTTTTTCGCTAACATCTTATCCGGTTTGTTTGCTTGGAGGTAAAATTCATAACTTAGGTTTTTTAATTTGAATTGGTCATCATTCTATATATTCAAATAATCATCACTTTCTACTACTGCAAGGAGATGATCTAGGTGTAATATTGGACCTTACCTTTATTTTCATTTTTAACTAATGTACATATTTACGCAAATCCAGATTGTCTGTCATATATAAAGGGTTGCATAAAATGTTTAAATTGAAAGGGCCTCATTCTATTATCGGCCGTAAATCGGCCGTAAGGCTGCGATTCCTTGCGGGGGTTCAGTTAACTCGCGATTCTATTATACGGCCCCGCAAGGATCTCCTTTTACGGCCGGCCGCATATCTTGAAACCGGCCGTAATCTGTGAAATATAAAAACTGAAAAATAAATTCAAGCCTGCACTGTACAGCTCTGTAAATGCTAGGGATCATATTGGGGGACATGAGGATTAAAAGGAACCCACTCTCAAGCTTGCACATCTGCCCAAACCCGAGTTCAAATTAACTGTTTATTTGGCGGCTGCGGCGGGGGTGTGTCTGAGGTGCTCCAAGCACTCTGGACTTTTTACATGGATATTTTACGGATATTAAAAATTAAATATTTTACGGATTTGAGTACAGGATAATTATGTGCTATTTTTTCTAACACCTAAAATCACTTTATAGTCTTCTCAAAGTGCAGGATGGCTTTATTTGAGCTATTTTATGTGCTTAATTGGTGCTAGCGAGACCTTTTTCCTGCAAGTAACTGCGGCTCGTTTTTAGCCTTGCAGAGAGGTTTCCCGGAGCAATTGAATTGCAAAACTCTTGCGGCCGTTTTAGATCAAAGGCTTTCCTCCGGCGCGATCGGCCGCAAGAGATAGCAAGGCGCCGGCCGCAAGCCTGCCGGAATCCCCGGCCGTAAGGGAATAGAATAGCCGAATAGCTTGCGGCCGGTCCTTGCGGCCCCGCAACGGCTGCGGCCGATAATAGAATGAGGCCCAAAGTATTTAAATCTGAAAACCCAGATCAACCCTTCAGATCATCAAAAATTCTCCTCAGCTTTAATATCTCACCTTAGTATAATATTTCTGTAAACAAATGTTCCTTCAGGAACATTGATTTATAAAACAGGGAAGTTGAAGTGACACCGAGGAAATTCCAAATGATCATATGATTAAAGAATAAAGATAATACTAAGCAATTTATCAACTAAATGTAATTTTAAATACATTTTCTTGCAGTAATTTTATCATATATAAAATATGCTCTTTGAAAATTTAGTATAGAAAGTTTGTTTATACATTATTATGGTAATTATATGGCTTGTCCAACATAGCTGTCAGGAGACAATACATTAACATCATATCCTACAAAATGTTGCATAGGTCACATTGGCATAATAAGATTCTCAAATTTACAGCTGCTAATCGAATGACACAAACAAATGCTTCCTTTCATATCTTATGCTAAGGATAGTTAGTTCCAAATGGACTGTTTAAAACCAGCAGGGGCCATTGCTGAGCTCTTGGATTTGTTTTACAATCATGTGTTCGTTTATTATTCCTGATCTGATATTCCAGTTTCCAGCTTCTGTATTCTGACCATGTGCTCTATCTGTCACCCAGAATTAACTATTACTTGAATGACTACTTATGAATTTTGCTGCCTGTCATTGACCACTAACTGTCTGGATCACGATTTCTGCTTTTGGCCCATCTGATCCACTTGGTACTTTGCTCTGGCCATAAAGAATCCAATACCCGTCATGAGGGGCACAACAGGAGGTTATAAAATAATAATAAACATATCTGATTTGTTTATGGTTTACTCATAGTTGGAATCTTGAAATAGAAAATTAGAAATAATTTAGTTTAATGCCTCTATTCACACCGAAGAACAGAACTCTATTTATTGGCACACATTCATTCTGAACTTTTAAGAGACAAAAACCCTTTCTTTAAAGTTCAACTTTTATTCATTATCTTTTAAAATCCAAACCTAAAAAACATTACCTGTGCGATAATGGGGCGGCAGTTACCTCTATTAATAATTCAGAGGATACTGAATCTTTTTTCACAAGCAGATATTTTCCTTGTAATAAACAAAAATTTAAAAAAGTGAATATATCAAAACAATAATATTGTGGGTTCATGTGAGTTCTTTATTTTTTATATATATATTTCATATCTACCTACTCATAAGATCCACGACACAAGCTGAGATCCCGCTCCATGTTGATGATAGCCAGTAAGCTGTTCATGGATGGGATACTCAGCCTGTGTTTAATCCAACCTTGGCTTTGCATAAAAGCTGCGTAATGCAGAGGGCATAAGCTTAAAGGAAGCCATGTTTAAAAAAGGCTATGGATGGAAGAGAGAGGCATTTGTGGGCACATTTGCATGTTCCAGCTCAGCTTCCCAGAATGCAGCGTAATAACTGTTTTTCTCGGAATTATGAGCTGGAAGCATGTTTTTTTTTTTACTTGCTTTTAATTTGTGAAAATTTAGGACTGGTTTATAAAATAAGAATCAAGTGGAGCCTTATACCATGTGGTTTCTAATTGGTAAGTTCACAAATTATTAATATATAGAGTTTATATTTGAGCTGAGCGGATATTTGATGTTGATAATTCAGAAATGACATTATGATGATTGCCTTAATCTTTTCATTTGGAAAGAAAGGTTAGAGTAGTATTAACTTTTTATACACTTAAAAGTCATCCACCTTTGTTAATAATCCAATTAATCACAGAAATATACTCTTTCTACTTTCTATTACATTGTCTCATTCAATGATTTTTATCATATTTAGAGAACACTTTAAATGCTTTTTGTATACGCCATTACATACATCATTATACCATAATAATATTTTGCTATAATTGTTATTTCTTTTTTGTGGATCAGCCTATTAAAGTGATTCAGTTTGTAAAGTCTTGATTCCTTTATAATCAATACTGAACATATGTGAGAATATAATTTCATATTTCTTTTTCCATTTCCCTTATCTTTTTCATTTATTTTCCAAAGCTCATCTAAGTTGATATTCTAGATTGTATTAGCTTTTTAGCAGCCTATAAGCATCTTATTAACTTTTTTTGTTATTTGGCACCCAGCTCCGCTCCCCATAAAAAAACAAAGGACTCACAAGAATACACAATATTATTGTTTTGATATATTAACTTTTATTTATTTAATTATATATTATAAGCACAATATCCGGTTGTGAAAAAAGATTCAGTATCATGTAAATTTGTAATAGTTGTAACGGCCACCCCATTATCCCACAATGTTTTAAGTCTGGATTTTAAAAGATGATTAAAAAAGATAAAAATTAAAGAAACTTTTTTGTCTCTTAAGAGATCAGAATGGCATGCCAATAAACTATACAATAAAATATATGTGAGCACCCTCAATATTAAAGGGACCCACTTAAACATTAAATTGAATCTTTTTGATCCACCTAGGTTACTAACCTTTGTGGTATATAAAAGAGTGGTGTGTATGTTGGCAGGCAACATGTCGTCTCTAAATACATGTAAAAAATAAATATGTTTTGGCACTCAAAAATTTGTAGTGTCAATCTGATATCCATTATTTACTAGTAATAAATGGTAATGGTATTCATTAGTATATGTTTAAAATATTGTATTCGCAGATTTGTGATACAAAGAAATACACCTGACTGATATCAGAGATATTACCAGGACATCAATATTTAAGATGAGAAAAAGTGGTACAAGTGCTGTGACTACTATGACAATATTTTACTTAGTAAACCTGCCGAAATAAATATCCAAACCTTCCTGACAGCTGAAAAGAAGGAGCAATGCATTTGTCACAAAACTTCACTAAAGTTAGTGAGACCTACCTGTCTAAACAGGGAATATCAAAGCACCAAGAGAGATAAAACTGTCAGTGTTGAAAACTACAAATTTTATTATTATCCAGGATGGGACTTTGTAGTGAAACTAGCCGCTGGTCACTAAAAAGACAGAAACATCATGAGTATTCTGTATGATGAAGGTAAATGCATGGATTCCCTAATACAGTAGCAGCCAAATATAACATTATCTTTGTTTAATTCCAGTGTCACCCTGGTTTCTGATACTCTACAACAGTTCCACTGAGAGTTGTTGGTACCGTTTTGGTACTAACAGGAAGACTTCCACCATGTCCGAAGAAGGGTATAATTGTGGGCTATCAACAACAAGGGCACTAATGGAAGAACACAATAAAATTCCCTTGCTAAAGTAGTTATTTGTACTTGAAGAACCCTATAATTCTGTAACTGTAACCAAATCCTTGACCAGAGACAAACAAGTTATGAAAGAAACAGTAATTCTTATGTTATAATGTTGTCAGGGGCGGCCCGTCCATTGGGGCGTCGGGGCAAAGGCCCTCCCTAATATTTTCGTGACCCTGCAATAAAAAAACACAATAATTTATTAGTAATAACTGAAAAACAATTAAATATAATGTGTACATCAGCATTCAAGTGTTATTACATTAATAAATGAAGCAAACAACCAATCAATGATGGAAGGCTGTACAGTTGTCAGGAGAACCACCTAAACCCACCCAGTTACCCCACTATGCCTGCCTGGCCTGCCACCTACCCACCCACCAACTTACCTATCACCGACCTAGGCCTGCAATGCCTGGGCAACCCCCAATCACCCCCGCCCCGCAGTGCCAGTAGCCCCAAAAGACCTGACCTGTGCCATCCCCATCACCCCCATGTGGCCTGTGCCACCCCCGATCACCCCGATGTGGCCTATGCTATGCCACCGCCCGATTACCCCGATCACGGTGATCAGGGTAATCGGGCGGTGATCAGGGTGACACAGGCCACATGGGGGTGATCGGATCACCCCCATGTGGCCTGTGCCACCCCTGATTTCCTCCATGTGGCCTACGCGGCCACCGACCCACTGACCGACCCATGGGGCCTGACTGTGCCACCCATATGGCCCCTGGGGCCTATGCCAATGCCAACCCCCGATCACCCCCCCTGTAGGCACATCGGGGCCTTGCCAACCCCCACCCCAACCTACCTAACTACCAACAAACCCACCTACCTACCCCCCTGACCCAGTGACCACACCTGACCCCACCCTGACCCAACTATCAACCCACACCTACCTACCCCCCTGACCCAGTGACCACACCTGATCCCACCCTGACCTAACTACCAACCAACCCACCTACCTGCCTGCCTATGTTAACACTACACTACAGTTAAACACAAAACAACCCCCCCTATTTTTATTCCATATTTAGAAGTAACAGGCTACAGGCAATGTATCTTTAACATTGCTTGCAGTTAAAAAAAAAAAATTGCCTGTCACTTTTAAAGATAAAATAAAAATAAGGGAAGGGGAAAAAAAAAAAACAATAATAAAGTAAACAACAGCACATACTTACCTGTCAAATTGACCCCTCCAGCGGTGGCCTTCTGCCCTGAATAGTCGGGACTCGGGCATTCCAATCAATTTTGATTGAAGCCCATGTCATTCCATAATCCAATCTTGATAGAAGCCCTTGTCTCCTCATCTTGATTGAAGCCATTGTCCATCCATTCTGGCCCATTGCAAGAGGCCTCCACCTAAAAAAAAACAACACAACAAACTAACGGAGCTCCTCCTACAAGGAGCTCCACCCGCGCTCTGCCTTTTATACTAATTTTTGAAGGACTCTGATTGGCTGAAATTTTTTGATTGACATTGATTTCAACCAATCAGAGGCCCTCATTCAATTGCAACTTGGCCAATCGAATAGGGGTCTAAATAAGCACATAACATATTTTTTTTAAAGAAGTTTTTAGTTAGTAAATATCTATCCAAAAGCAAGATTTTCACTAACTAAAAACTTATTTAAAAAAAATATGCTGTGTGCTTATTTAGAGCCCTATTCAATTGGCCAAATCGCAATTGAATGAGGCCCAGAGTCTTTAAAAAATTAGCAAATTAGCAAAGCAGGTATGGAAGCCTGTAAGGGCAAAAAAGGTTAGTGTGAACTTGTGTGACCCTGTATGTATTATACATATTACAGGGCTATTTATGTGATATACATATTACAGGATAATATCCTGTAACATGTATAGCAAATAAATAGCACTGTAATATGTATAATAAATAATGTCTAATAGAAATACATGAGCAATATAATCAAATAATTAATAAAGTACATCAATTAATCAATTAATAAATATCAATTAATATATATTTTTTTATGTATATGTTTATGTATATTTATGTATATTTTTTATGTGTGTGTGTGTGATTGATATTGATATATATATATAATGATATATATAATGATTAATATATATATATATTGATTGATTGATATATATATTGATTGATAGATATATTGATTGATATATATATATATATATATTGAGATATATATATATATATATATATATATATATATTTATATATTGATTGATTTATATATTGATTATTGATTGATATATATATATATTGAGATATATATATATATATATATATATATATATATATTGAAATTATATATATACATATATATTTATTGAGAATATATATATATATATATATATATTAATATATATATATATATATATATTGATATATATATATATATAATGACATTTTTTTTTAATTTAGGGTTTTTAAGGTGCGGTTGGGCCTATATGGTCACACTTTGTTATTTAGGGTTTTTAAGGTGCGGTTGGGGCCTATATGGTCACACTTTGTTATTTAGGGTTTTTAAGGTGCGGTTGGGGCCTATATGGTCACACTTTGTTATTTAGGGTTTTTAAGGTGCGTTTGGGGCCTATTTGGTCACACTTGTTTTTTTAGGGTTTTTAAGGTGCTGTTGGGGCCTATATGGTCACACTTGGTTATTTAGGGTTTTTAAGGTGCGGTTGGGGCCTATATCGTCACACTTGGTTATTTAGGGTTTTTAAGGTGCGGTTGGGGCCTATATGGTCACACTTGGTTATTTAGGGTTTTTAAGGTGCTGTTGCGGCCTATATGGTCACACTTGGTTATTTAGGGTTTTTAAGGTGCGGTTGGGGCCTATATGGTCACACTTGGTCTTTTAAGGTTTTAAAAGTTACGGTTTGGGTCTTGAACGTTCTAATGTTTTTGTTGTTGTTTTCTATCACCCCCCAGGTGCAAACTATCTATTGAAGCAGATTTGTTTGGACTTGTTGGTTGACTTACTGAACGTGAATACCCAGAGAAGGAGAGTCAACTGTTGGTGAGTATATGGTCACACTTGGTTATTTAGGGTTTTTAAGGTGCGGTTGGGGCCTATATGGTCACACTTGGTCTTTTAAGGTTTTAAAAGTTACGGTTTGGGTCTTGAACTTTCTAATTTTTTTTGTTTGTTGTTTTCTATCACCCCCCAGGTGCAAACTATCTGTGGAAGCAGATTTGTTTGGACTCGTTGGTTGACTTACTGAACGTGAATACCCCGAGAAGGAGAGTCAACTGTTGGTGAGTATCATTGCTTTTAATTTTCTGTCCATGCGTATAGGTGCAAATTTGATGTTGATGTAGTCTTGTCACATGAGGGTTTGCAATCTGTAATGTATACCAATGAATTCAACACACTGTTATTTTAAAGTAATTTTGTGACATAATATAAATTAATATACCGTGATCTCTTTCTTCTATTGGTATCAGAAATTAATACTATTGACTCTCTACTTGTGAAGCCTTTCGGCACCCTAACCTATGAGGAGAAGGTGAAAGTAAAACGGTTAGGACCTGACCAACCAGAGATAAATCTGCAGCAAATCGCAAGAGATAGAGGGAAGCAATATATCCGTACTTTCAATACTGAATGGTACAAGAAGAACGACTGGCTTTGTGGAAGCTTTTCTAGGAAGTCCTTATATTGTTTCCCATGCATCCTATTTGGTGGTGACGCTGCTTGGACCAAAACTGGAGTGACTGACGTCAAACATCTAGCTGATAAATTGGCGAAACACAAAAGTTCTAAAGCTCACTTGGATAACAGGATCAAGTTTGAGATGCTTGGACAGGAGAACATTGCAGTTCAACTGGACCAAGGATACCAAGTCAGTATTCAAAAACACAACGAAGAAGTGGCTAAGAACCGGTACATCCTTTCGAAGATAATTGATTGTGTTCGCTTTTGTGGCGCTTTTGAACTGGCATTAAGAGGACACGACGAAAGTGAAACATCGCTAAATCCAGGAGTGTTTCGAGGCCTGGTGGATTTGGTTGGCAGTATCGATAGTGTAATGAAACAGCATTTGAAGACTGCAACTGTATTTAAGGGCACGTCCAAAACCGTGCAGAATGAGCTACTGGACTGCATGCATGAAGTTATTAAGGAAGTGATTCACCAAGAGCTTAAGGAAGCCCAGTTTGTGGCAATCCAAGCGGATGAAACAACCGATATTTCCGCTAGGACACAGTGCGTTGTAGTCTATCGCTACATTGACAAGAAGCATCAAGTGGTGGAAAGATTTGATGGCTTCACGGAAATGAAAGCAACGGATGCAGACTCGATTGCTGCTGTTGTGCTGGAAAGTCTGAATACTGTTCTCCCAGAGCCAGAAGACAAGATGAAACTCATAGCTCAAAGCTACGATGGTGGCAGTGTGATGCGTGGAGATCAAGGAGGAGTTCAAAGAAAAATAAAAGACGTGTACCCGAACGCACACTACGTCTATTGCTATGCTCACCAACTGAACCTAATAATGGAGAAAGCAGTTTCAAGGATTGAAAAAGTTCGAGTTTTTTTTTCCAACATAGGCGGCATACCATCTTTTTTTTCACGCTCTCCAAAAAGGACTGGAGTTCTGGATGAGGTAGTTGGTAGAAGATTTCCAAGAGGTGCACTGACACGATGGAACTTCAACGTTAGGACCGTGAATGTCATCTACGAGAACAGAGATGCGCTACTTGAGTGTTTCCAGACAATTGAAGCATGTCTAAACTTTGATCAAACATCTATACGTGAAGCCGCAGGCTTCATTGGAATGCGGGAAGACAGGGAGTTCCTTTACTTCCTTAAATTATTTCATTTAATAATGCCACATGTTGACATCCTCTATAGTCAGCTTCAGAAGCGAGACACGGATACTGTTTATATCCAAAAAGTCACAGAAGACTTTGTCAGCAGCATCCAGAAAATCCGTAATTCTGTTGACGAGATAGAAGCAAGTTTGCCGAGCGATGTAACA
Source organism: Discoglossus pictus (assembly GCA_027410445.1). Classification (NCBI taxonomy): domain Eukaryota; kingdom Metazoa; phylum Chordata; class Amphibia; order Anura; family Alytidae; genus Discoglossus; species Discoglossus pictus. The sequence continues at coordinate 44,714,668 of CM050171.1, read as the reverse complement.
TTCCACAGACGGAGTACAGAGATCTCAACCTTGAGACAACTTCCAAGAGAGGTATGTGACATAGTGGTGGTTCATGCAAAAGAACGTTTTTCATTTTCAAATCACCTAGTCAGTGCCAAACTTGTTCAAAGTGACTTGTATAAAACCCATGACACTTGCTTTCCAACCCAAGCTCTGGAAGACACCGTGCAAGCATATCCAATACTGAAGAAGGAACAATTATGCACTGAGCTGTCACTTCTGTATGGGAAGACAGATTTTTATGCTTGTACAAGTGCTGTTGCTCTGCACAAACTTTTACATCAATTTAATCTGCAAAATGATTTCACAGAGACAGTGAAATTATTAAGAATCCTGATTACAACACCGATGACCACTGCAGAATCAGAAAGATGCTTCTCCACATTGAAGAGGATAAAAACCTTTTTAAGAAGCACCATGTCCCTGGAGCGGTTGAATGCATTGGCGATGCTCTCAATGGAAAAGCAACTGATTTCCGAGAACCCAGACTTCAATGAAAAAACCATTGAGAAGTTTTGTTCTTTGAAAGATCGCCGTGCAAAATGTAAATACAAGTGATTGAAGCAAAGAAGAATGCATACCCCCAGGGTGTGCAAAGATAAACTGCGTTAAGCAGCACCACCTCACTACCAAACATAACTAGTGGTAAGTAAAGTATGAACGGTGTGTGGGTGTGCATATGGAAGGAGCTATGAAAGGTGTGTGCATGGTCAGTAACAATTGTTGAAGCCTTGGCGTGGTTTGAAGGAATTGGAGGCACTTCCAAGGGTAGCTGTCACTTCTGTACAAGAAGCCAGAATTTCATGTCTGTACGAGTGCTGTTGCTCTGCACCAACTTTACCATCAGTTTAATCTGCATAATGATTTCACAGAGACAGTGAAGCTATAAGGAATCCTCCTTACAACACCGAAGACGACTGCAGAATCAGAAAGATGCTTCTCCACATTGAAGAGCATAAAAAGGTATTTAAGAAGCACCATGGCCCTGGAGCGGTTGAATGCATTGGTTTGAAGGAATTGGAGGCACTTCCAAGGGTAGCTGTCACTTCTGTACGGGAAGCCAGAATTTCATGTCTGTACGAGTGCTGTTGCTCTGCACCAACTTTACCATCAATTTAATCTGCATAATGATTTCACAGAGACAGTGAAGCTATAAGGAATCCTCCTTACAGTACAGAAGACGACTGCAGAATCAGAAAGATGCTTCTCCACATTGAAGAGGATAAAAAGGTATTTAAGAAGCACCATGGCCCTGCAGCGGTTGAATGCATTGGTTTGAAGGAATTGGAGGCACCTTCAAGGGTAAGCAAAGTTCTCAGAAATGGCACCACCGAACTACCAAAAATAACTAGTGGTAAGTAAAGTATGAATGGTATGTGGGTGTGCATATGGAAGGAGCTATGAAAGGTGTGTGAATGGTCAGTAACAATTGTTGAAGCCTTGGCGTGGCGTTACTGCTCATATGGTTATCCATATGCTAATTCAACCTGTTTGTTTGACATTGATTATTGTGTTGTCTAAACAGAAGTGAAATGTTGTTGTTTTCTTGAATCCCAAGATCCACTGGTTTGGGCCTATACAGTGCTGATTGGTCTTTTAAGGTATGTTTGGGGCCTATATGGTCACACTTGGTCTTCTAAGGTATGTTTGGGGCCTATCTGGTCACACTTGGTCTTCTAAGGTATGTTTCGGGCCTATGGTCACACTTGGTCTTCTAAGGTATGTTTGGGGCCTATATGGTTTCACTTGGTCTTCTAAGGTATGTTTGGGGCCTATATGGTTCCACTTGGTCTTCTAAGGTATGTTTGGGGCCTATATGGTTCCACTTGGTCTTATAAGGTATGTTTGGGGCCTATATGGTTCCACTTGGTCTTCTAAGGTATGTTTGGGGCCTATATGGTTCCACTTGGTCTTTTAAGGTTTTTACGGTATGGTTTTGTTCTTGAATGGTCTGATTGATTTGCTTGTTTTCTTTCAATCCCAGGTGCAAACCCTATGTTGCAGCAGATTTGTTTGTACTCATTGGTCAACTTACTGAACGTGAATACCCTGAGAAGAAGAGCCGACTAATGGTAGGTGTCACTGCTTTAATTTTTCTGTTAATGCGTATAGGTGCAATTATGATATTGCTGTAGTCTTGTCACATGAGTTTTTTCAAACTATATTGTATACCAATGAATTTAACACATTGTTACTTTACTTCTTGACATTTCTGCATTGCTGATCATGTATTTCAATGGGCTTTACAAGTATAAGGTCATTGGGCGGGGCTTATAAAGGTCATTATGAAGTCAGGGGGAGGAGTTATAAAATGGGTGTGGTTTGAAAAAAGGGGAGTGTCTATGTTTCGCCCTTGCGCCCCTCCAACTTGAAAGTTCACCAGCCGCCACTGAATGTTGTTTAGGAGAAAACCGAATTCATAAATCAAGACTGATTTAGATCTTATAGCAGAGAAATCATTTTATGTACAGTAAGTTTGTAATTCACACACTGATTCTACACAACACTTACTGTACAAGCTATTCTATAAATCTTTCAGAAAAAAAACAATGTCATCAAAATATGCAAAATTGAGCCTTAAATAATTATTACTGTAAATACAGTAAATATGATCTATGCACATTTAGATCAATAAACATTTCCTGTAAGCATTATTCAACATATAGTTCATGATACTTATGATACTTTCTGAACCAAATAACATTGTAAGTAGGGTCTTACTGTATATTGCTAAAGGATGCTAAATCAATGACCCTGTAGGAGAGAACATCTGTTTGCACATATGATTAATATGTTTTGATGTTATATTAAAAAAACACAGCATTTAATGTATTATGATCCCCTTTTTTTAATGGTATAAATGTGACCGCTCTCATTTTGGTAGAATGGATTTAGGATTCAGTACAGCATCTAGAACAATACTACTACTACTACTACTACTACTACTACTACTACTACTACTAAAAGGGACATAGCAAAGTTATTGCAGAATGTAAGTACAAAAATAACTAAATATAATTATTATTATTATTATCTTTTATTTGTATCGCGCCAACATATTCCGTAGCGCTGTACAGGGGATAAGAACAAGGGAAATACACGTTTAACAAATTCAAAGTTGAAGGGCCCTGTTTTGAGCATAGAATCTTAGCAGAAAGTGCTTTATCCCAAAGCACCCTACAAGACTGGAAACTCGCTACTTACAATCTAAAGGGAATTAAAGGGCAGAGAACTGGGGAAGAGTAACAAATAAGGAATAGCAAGGGCCAGGAAGAAAGTGAAAGATAGAAAGAGTTTTATTTTAGAGGGAGAGGGGAGGGATCTGAGGTGAAAGACTAGTATGTTGGCTGACCCCTAGTGTTGAGATGATATATCTGCAAGTAGGAAGTCAGGTGTTTTCTATGGCTCTATAAATTTAATCTGAGTTGGAGTGGGTGGGAGGGCAATTCTGAGTGTCTCACAGATGAAGTAGGCCTTAAACCAGAGTGAGTTTGCACTGAAAGAAAGAGAGGGAATGGATTGGGGTCAGACAGTACAGGAAGATAGGGGAGTAAGAAAGAAATGTGTCATTTCGGTGTTATATCAATCTCAGTGATCAATGAGTTAATATATATCAGGCCACCCACATGGACTAGAACATTTCCTTCATTCATTTTTATTATTTTGTACATTGCAGGATTGCGAGTCTGATTGCATATTGGACCCCTAAACAACAATTAATTGCCATTTAACCTCCATGTTTTACTGACGTAATGATGACAATCTCATTTTCTATTGGCTGTTTCTAAATGGGTAGCTCTGAAATGCTATATACGATTGCATAATTTACGGTTCTGGCTTTCTCGCCCGTAACTTGCAGGCTTGTTCAATTGAATCACTCTGTAATTGTAGCCAATTTCAACCTCGCAGACATATGGCCTGTACAACGCAATCTGTGGGCTTACAATTGAATGTGGTCCTATGTCTCTCCTTTTCCAGCTCAAATAAACTGCACACACACTCCTGAGTGTTTGTATGTTTGTGTGTTTCTTCAACTGCAAACTTAGTTCAGTTAGCCCACCCATGTGGCACGTCCTTTGCGCAAGGGACAAAAGCGCACTGTCATCAGCACACCGACAAATGTGCGCCCGACAATAGCGCACCTGACAACTGCCTGTCTGACAGCAGGTAAGGTGGCCTTAGGGGTGTTAGGCTTAGAGGTTTTAGGGTTAGGCTTAGAGGTCTTAGCATTAGGGTTAGAGATCTTAGGGTTAGGTTTAGGGGTCTTAAGGTTAGGCTTAAGGGGTCCAGGGCGTTAGGGTAGCCACACATTAGAAGCTTGCACTTGTCACTCATTTTCACAAAGGGTGCAATCGTCGGTGGGCTGTTGTTGGCGTGCAATTGTCCTGCGCGAAGAGGATAGGGTGCTGCCCACCCAAACTCCAGCTTTCCATACTTCTTCACAATATTCCACAACTTCAAACATATAAACTATTCTCTACAATATTCCACAAGTCTCCACTGTCAGGAAATCAAATCCAATGAGTGCAATCTCAGGAAAAAATCCCATTATACTAATAATTTGTTTCCCAACTATGTGTTCGGTTACTATTCCTGATCTGATATTCCAGTTACCAGCTTCTGTATTCTGACCATGTGTGCTATCTGCCACCTAGAATTAACTTTTGCCTGAATTGATGATTTATCAGTATCCTCAAATTTACACCTACATTTATTTGAAACACTTTCACATAATAAGATAGAGATAACATTTTCAGTTTAGCTATTTTAATTTAAAATGTTCTTGCCTTTTCCCTAAATCTCCAACTCTATCAAACTGATCCAAAATCACCTGTTTAAGGTGCAATGCTCATTAACTTTTTAGCCACAATATTAAGTGTTTTCATAAATTTCCACTTCTTTCACATTTTCCAATCAACCCCCCCAAAGAGCACTAATCTAGGACACAATTAAACCTCCACTCCCATTCTATTTTTCATCCAGTACTGAACTTTTCTCCAAAACATGTAGATTCTGTTGCATTGCTAGAAAATAGCCTGTACTCAGGATTCCACATCTTACATTTTATATATTCCTTTGTATTAATTCTGCTTAATGTCCACATTAGTCTAGGCAGCCAATGACTTTGACGTGTTATTTTAGCTGTTGTTTGTGATAATCTGCAGAGGGTGTATATTTTTAACTATGTTTACATTTTCAAAAATAATTTTCTATTTTCTAGCTCAGGTTTAACTTTGCCCATTTATGAGTAATATCTAATTTTATCTTCAGCAGTTTATGCTCTTGAGTTATAAGATATATATATATATATATATATATATATATATATATATATATATATATAACATGACCATTTTGCCTCTTTTGAACTCTTAAATAATGTTTACACGGAGCATTTATCTGTTTAAGTTTATCTATATAAATGCATACTTGTAGGTATGCATGCCATTTTTATTTTGACATAATTTCAAATTACTTTTACCACTTTTTAACTATCAAGAAAATCCAACCTATTTCCATTTCCCTCAAAGTGTGAGCAAGCTTCCCCCCTTTGAAATTAAATGGCAGATGATGCATTCCAATTCTGAGCCCAAAAATCTATTACTATTTTAACCCCAAGGGAATATCTGCTTTTAAGTCGCGTGGAGCATATTTCACTTTCTCATTATCATTCAATGACATTTCCCAATCATAAATTATTATTATTATTAACTTTTATTTGTAACGAGCCAACATATTCCATAGCACTGTACAGGGGATAAGAACAAGGAAATATACACTATTCAATATTAACAACTGTAGAAAATGGAGGGCCCTGCTTTGAGCTTTGAGTTTTGTGAAAAGTGCTTTATTTCAGACCCTTTACAAGAAATGGAATAGCAAGGTTTAGGGAGCAACTGAGAGTTTACATAGGTAGGAAGGTATGAAAAGTTAGAAGATTATTCAATTAGTTGGAGAGGGAAGGGATCGGATGTAAAGTGAGTGGCATTATTATGTCATATGGTATCCCATATTGGTCAGATAATGTAACCTGCATATGGGATTGTCAGGAGACACATAGTTTAAACACAGCTTGAATAAAATTAGCTCATGGGGAATAAAAGAGGAGTGGAGGGCATGAAAGGAGAGATGGTTATGTTGGAGACAAGAAGGGGAATAGTTGAGAAGAAGAGCCCAAGGAAAAGGCAGGGGGATATGAGGAAGAAGAAGGCAAGAGGAAACATTGTGTAAAGGGTTAAGAGGAATAGTCAGCATAATTGATCAGCTGTAAAATATTTGTGTTACTCAATAAATTAAGAGAGAATTAATATTGCTTCAGGAAGTGATAGGGCTAAGAGCAATAAACACAGAGGCGTTAGGAGGCTATGCAGACACTGAGGGGGAGGGTACAAGAAATTCAGAGGTACACAAATGTATCTAGATAAAGTAACTATGTCAGTAGATATAATAACAGATAAATAATCACAATAATTAATATTCAGTAACAGTGGCAGAGTTTCTTCAGTTCTCCAATTATCTTAGCTATGGAAATGTGTTGCAGTTGGAGCCAGAGTTTTCATACTTCTTTCAACCACTCGATTGCCATTTGCCCAATTTGCACATTCTACATTAGGTAAATTAGCAACACCTGTAATATTTATTTTCCATAACTTTTCAAAACTATTTGAAGATTTATTTTTATTTAATATAAATTTCCTAAAAATAAAATTTCTAAATATACTATGGGCCTCATTCTATTAACGGCCGTAGGAGATGCGGGGCCGCAAGGACCGGCCGCAAGCTATTCGGCTATTCTATTCCCCTCCGGCAGGGGATTCCGGCAGGCTTGCGGCCGGCGCCTTGCTATCCCTTGCGGCTGCTCGCGCCGGAGGAAAGCCTTTGATCTAAAACGGCCGCAAGAGTTTCGGCCGCAAGAAAATCCCGGTTGCTATTCAATTGCTCATGGAACCCTCTCTGCAAGGCTAAAACCGAGCCGCAGCTTACTTGCAGGAAAAAGGTCCCGCTAGCACCAATTAAGCACATTATAAAGCCGAAATAAAGCCATCCTGCACTCTGAGGAGACTATAAAGTGATTGTAGGTGTTAGCAAAAATAGCACAACATTCCCCTACACTCAAATCCGTAAAAACTCGGATTTGGGCTGATGTGCAAGCTTGAGAGGGGGTTGCTATTAATCCTCATGTCCCCCAATATGATCCCTAGCATTTTACAGAGCTGTACAGTGCCGTCTTGAATTTATTTTTGCGTTTAAAGTTTTCTGAGCTTACGGCCGGTTGCAAGATATACGGCCGGCCGTAAGGGGAGATCCTTGTGGGGCCGTATAATTGAATTTCAAGATAACGGAACCCCCGCAAGGAATCGCAGCCTTGCGGCCATTTTACGGCCGATAATAGAATGAGGCCCTATGTATTCTTTGAATATCTTCCTTCTTAACAAGAATGGTTGATTTTGTATCAAAGAATTAGAGTTCTGGAGAAAACTATAATTTTGATCAAATGTACCTTTCCCAAGATGGAGAAAAGCAAATGAATCCATGTTTTAAGATCTCTCTTCACTTTGGCAATAAGATATCTTCATTTTAATACATATATTTTAAGAGTACAAGAAGCCTGCTGTATCCCCAAATAGTTCATGGATATTCTCTTCACTTTAATAAATACTCCTAAATATCCTGTTCCTCACTGAACTAAAGAACCTCAGACTTTTTGTTATTCCTTCTAAGAAATAGAAAGAGGAAAATTGCCTGTTTTCCAAGGATATTCCCCCAAAAGATTTTCTCAGTTTGTGGGCCAGTGGTTCAATCACTATATGAAAAAACAAAAAAGGGAAAAGAGGACATTATTGTTTAGTTTCCCTCTGCATTTTAAATACTCTGACTTAATTCCATCAATCAGTAAATTGGTTTAAAAAAATATCTTTGATTATCTGCAATAATCAACCTTCAATACCAAATTTAGCTGAAGACATTAGTAGGTGGTCCCATTCTATCCAATCAAGCTCCTTTTCTGCATCCACACTCAACATCAGTGCTGAAGTACTTTTAAAATCTTAACCAATATTCCTGAATAGCCCTTATCCTTTTCTGATATTTGTGGTTACTGATCTGCCAGTTATGAAGTTGGTCTGATCATTTGCTATAATATCACATATATAGTTGTGAGCGTACGGGCTGTTGCTCACGCTTGCGGGCTTGCACGGGCAAGGGCCTCAGTTGCTGGGAAGGAGCGCCGAAGGCGCTCCATCCCAGCAACTGAGGCCGTTGCTCATGCATCATTTATTAGGTTTAAAAAAGTTGTAATTGTATTATCTGCCATGGCAGTGTATTATTCATTTGTATAGCTATCTGGACCTGTAGTTTTCCCAAATTAGAGGGATTCAATTACTTCATGCATTTTCTGTAAATTATGCATTTAACTCTTCTAGCTGAAATAGGTTAATTCTTGACATCTCAATTTCTTTCTAGAACTTTCCCTTATTTTTCAGCAATATACTTTGTGGAGTAATATTTGACAAAAGCATCAACAGTCTCCCCAGAGTTATTAATCCTTCTGCTATTCCTTCGAATATTTGCTATATAATTTGGTCCTTTCCCTATATTTTTAAGATTGATAACATTCATGAGATCTTATTCCCTCATCTTTAAAATTTACTATGGGAATAATATACAGCCTTTTGTGCTTGACCAATTAAATAAATATCCAACTATTCTCAAGTAGATTTCAATTTGCTGATTAGGATTATTATTTTATCATATATAGAACATTGTAACTGTAAGAAAATTCTGCAACCTTTTACTGTATTCTGTCTTTTGTTTAGTAATATAACTAATTATATTGGCAAGTATAGAAGAAAATTCTGCGAGTACCAGATAGGACTCACAAGGGGTTAAACACCTGTTGGTAGCACTGTATATGCAAATAAATAATCAATACTGCACTTTAAAAGATGGGGAAAGCAATGAAAGACATTCAAATATTGCACAAAAGTCTCAAGCTCTTAAATAAAATTCAATAAAATTCTTTTTTTGTCTGTTTTGTTTCCGTGTTATATCAATCTTGGTAATCAAGGAACTAATACATATCAGGCCACCCACATGGACTAGAAATTCTTCATTCATTTTTACTATTTTGTACATTGCCGGATTGCGAGTCCGATCGCATATCGGACTTCTAAACACTAATTGATTGTGGTTTAACCTCCATTTTTTTACTGATGTCATGATGGCGGTCTCATTTATTATTGTCTGATTCTAAATTGGCAGTTACAGCCTTTCTTAATTAATCATGATCATGCTCTGATATGCTACTTACGGGTGCATGGTTTACGGTTTAGGCTTTCGGCCAGGTAGCTGCGGGCTTGATCAAATGAATCAATCTGTAACTGTTGCAAATTTCGCAGACTTACAGCCGGTATGAAGGCAATTGAATAGGGTCCTATGTTACCAATTTGACAATCATAATTTTTATTCAATAGTTGTAGTGAAACCAAAAAATAGTCAATTTGTAATAAAGATTGATATGTTTTAGAGTAGCAAGTGTAGTCATATTTTAATAGAGTTAATACTCAACATATGCCTATTACATGTACATTTTTTATGATTACTTGACCAACTATAGATTCACATTTACTGTGTCTGTACCAATCCCTTACTGGTAAGAACAATCTGAATTCCTAGTCTTTTGGGAACAATATTAAAATCACCCCCAACAGTAATTGTATTTCCTGCTAAAGGAATTGATTTTGCAACAACTTCAATAAAAAATGGGGGAATTGGGGAATTAAAACCCCCTACATTCCATGAAACAATTTTGCTCATTACACTTAATTAAACCTTTACTGGAATAACATCCTCTATTTAAATCCTTTCCAATTCCATTCTGTCACCCTGACTGAAGAGAAACAAAAAATAACCCTGTGGTATATTGAAAACAATTAGTTTGGAGATATGCTTTTTTAGCAGGGCTTGATAAGGCTGTTATGGCCAAACCTACCCAGCAGATATTTCAGGTTCTTTTGATCCCTTCACCAAGGCAGCTGATGTCACTAAAATCCCTTTGCATTTAAAAATATGAACACAGGATCAGCATATAAAAAAGAATCAGGAACTACTTATTGCTGTAGAATTTCATAGCTGGTTCAATAGAAGTATATTTAAACTTGAACTGATAACATTCTGTAATAGTCTGTGAGTCTTCTGGATTTTATAAATATTGCTAATACAGTCACTGACAATGTTTTATCTGCAAGGTATCATAACATCCACATCACTAGTTGTACAGGACAGGGCAGCTATTATCCTCACTATTAATTCTGACAGATATATTTCTTCCAAATATCTTATTCCATATATATATATTGATCCAATCAAACAGTGACAGTTGTTAACGGGACCAGGGCAGCTATTATCTTCACTATGGATTCTGACAAATATATATATCTTCCAGATATCTTATTCTGTATATATATTATTCCAGTCAGACAGTGATAGCTGTTATCATCTTCTATAGGGATCTTGAAACATATATATATATATATATTCCAGATATTGTATTCCATATACAGTATGTATATTAATTTAGTCAGGATCATGCATACTTTAGTCAGAGCAGACTTTACCACAGAGCAGGATTACATAATTGACCGATTACCTAACTGTTGCCCTTCTCTGTACTTTTTCCAGCTCTAAAATGTCCTTTTTATGAAGTGGTGGCCAAAATTGTATTCCAAATGAGGGCGTACTAGGGATGGGTATAGTGGTAGAATTATATTTGCTTCCCTTGCTTCTATACCCTTCTAAATACATGCTAATATTGTACTTGCCTTTGCAGCTGCTGCTTGGCATTGAGCACTGCTACCTAGGTGGTTGTCCACTAGTACTCCCAATCCCTTTCAATATATGATACCCCTAGATTTGCTCCATTAAGATTATAAATTGCATGGCTATTTTTCCTTCCCAAATGCATAACTGTACATTTATTTGTATTAAATCTCATCTGCCATTTAGCCGCCCATTTCTCTAATTTATGCAAATCCCTTTGTAGGGAAAGTACATCATTATCTGATTTAATTACCTTGCACAACTTAGTGTCATCAGCAAAAATGGAGACACTACTTTTGAGTCCTACTTCTACGTCATTATTAAATATGTTAAAAAGGAGGGGACCTAATAATGAAACCTTGAGGAACCCCACTTACCACATTAGTCCAATCGGAGTATGTTCCATTTACAACAACCCTTTGCTTCCTGTCTTTTAGCCAGCTCACAATCCATTCACAGATATTACCTGCAATTCCTGTATCCCTTAGTTTGTTCAAAAGTCTCCCATGAGGCACTGTATCGAAAGCCTTTGCAAAATCCAAAAAGACTACATCCACTGAGTTGCCCTGATCCAAGTTCCCATATAACCTCCTCATAGAAACTAATTAGATTGGTCTGACATGACCTATCCTTCATAAATCCGTGTTGACTGCTACCTATGATCTTGTTCTTGTATTCTGTCTTAACCCTTCTAAAAGCTTCCCAACTACAGATGTGAGGCTCACTGGTCTACAATTCACAGGATTTTCTCTTGCTCCCTTCTTAAATATAGGTATTACCTCTGCTTTTCTCCAGTCATCTGGTAGAGATTGTTTAGTGAGTGAGTTTTAGAAAGATTAGATATAATGGTTTGGCTATTACGGAACCCACCTCTCTTAGTACCCTTGGATGTATTCCATCAAGACCTGGGGCTTTATTGACATTTATTTTCTTCAATCTCTTTTGGATTTCTTCCTGCATTAACCAATTATTTAGTGATGGTAGTGTAGCCTCATTATGTTGCGGTGCCCCAACCACTGGTACCTCCCTTGTGTATACCGACGAAAAGAACCTATTTAGCTCATCTGCCTTTTCCTGGTCACTAATTATCAGATGGCCTGTGTCACATTGTAATGTTCCTATAGCTTCCTTCCTCGCCTTCTTCCCATTAAAATATTTAAAAAATATTTTAGGGTTAGTCTTACTTTCCTTTGCAACTGACTTCTCATTTTCTATTTTAGCCAGTCTAATAGCCCTTTTGCAAGCCTTGTTGATTTCCTTATAGTCACATAAAGCTGTGTACCTGCCTTACTGTGTGCCTGCCTGAGTGAGTGCCAGCCTGAGTGAGTGCCTGCCTGAGTGCCTGCCTGAGTGAGTGTTTTCCTGCCTGAGTGAGTGTGTGCCTGCCTGAGTGTGTGCCTGCCTGAGTGAGTGTGTGTGTGCCTGAGTGAGTGTGTGCCTGTGTGAGTGAGTGTGTGCCTGCCTGCATGAGCGAGTGTGTGCCTGCCTGAGTGTGTGTGTGCCTTCCTGAGTGTGTGTGTGTTTCTGCCTAAGTGTGTGCATGCCTGCATAAGATACTGTGTGCCTGCCTTAGTGAGCAATTTTGTGCCTGCCTGAGTGTGTGCCTGCGTGTGTGAGTGATTGTTTGCCTGCCTGAGTGAGTGTGTGAGTGCCTGCCTGAGTGTGTGCCTACCTGAGTGTGCGTCTGCCTGTGTGCCTGCCTGAGTGAGTGTGTGCCTGCCAGAATGTTTGATTGTGTGTCTGCCTGTCTGTGTGCTTGCCTGTCTGCCTCTGTGTGTGTCTGTCTGTGTGTGTGTGTCTGAGTGAGTGTCTGAATGAGGGTCTGAATGAGTGAGTGAGTGTGTCTGTGTGAGTGTGTGTGTCTGTGTGAGTGAGTGTCTGTGTGAGTGTGTGTGTGTCTGTGAGTGTGTGTGTCAGTGAGTATGTCAGAGCGAGTGAAAAAAAAAACGGGTTGTGGGAGGTCACGTGGCAATTCTCTGGGGTTGGGGGAGGTCATGGGGAAATTCTCTAGGGCTGGGGGGCAATTCACTGGGGAAGGGGGAGGTCATGGGGCAATTCTATGGGGCTTTGAGGGCAATTCTCTGGGGTTTGGGGTAATTTTCTGGGGCTGCGGGGCAATTCACTGGGGTTGGGGGAGGTCATGGGGAAATTATCTGGGGCTGAGGGCAATTCTCTGGAGCTAGGGGGCAATTTTCTTGGTCTTGGGGGTTACAAACGTGTTGGGTCATGGGGCAATATCCTGGGGCTGGAGGGCAATTTTCTGGGGCTGGGGGAGTGTCCTCTTCAGGCAATTCTCTGGGGTTGGGAGAGGTCACATGGCAATTCTCTGGGGCTGGGGGGCAATTCACGGGGGCTGGGGGAGGTCATGGGGCAATTCTTTAAGCCTGTGGGGGCAATTATGTGGGGTTGGGGGGCTATTCACTGGGGTTTGTGAGGTCACAGGGCAATTATCTGGGGCTGGGGGGCAATTCTCTGTGGCTGTGGGGCAATTCACTGGGATTGGGGGAGGTCACAGGGCATTTCTCTGGAGCTGGGGGCAATTCACTGGGGTTGGGGGAGGTCACGGGGCAATTCTCTGGGGCTGGGGGGAGTATCACCTGCGATGTAGACAGAAATCTAAAGGAAAGTTAAATGATGCGACTTCCCACAGTAGGGCAGATTTCAGGTGCTAACTGAGCATGTCTGCACAATCCCCAGGCCAAAAAGAGACATTGTATAAGATATGCTAATTTTCCCTGGGAATTTCAGGGGGTGTCAACATTGAGAGAAAACTCTTTGCAAAAGCAAGATATTCAGCAAACTTCAGGCAAACGGTTTAACTGTTTATTTTAGAATTTTTTCATGCAATACATTTTTTTCAGACACTATAAATTCTCCTCTATCAGATGCATTAATAACCCAGCTCACTTAAATATACCTTTAAAGAAATAAAATGGTTCTTCACAGTAAGAGTGGTTCATCCGTGGTATTCTCTACCAAAGGAGGTGGTGAGAGCGGATTCAATAGGTAAGTTTAAAAGGGGACTATATATATTTTTAATTAAAAAGTGTATTCAGGGTTATACTGGTTAATTAGAGAGTATTGATTCAGGGAGGAGTCCATTCACCAGTATCAGGGGTCAGGAAGGATTTTTTTTTTGTATTCCCTTTTGAAACTATTAGCAAAGTTCCCTTGGTTTTTTTTTTTTTCTGTTTACCTTCCTCTGGGTCAATTAACAACTAGTTTGCATATTACAGATCAGAAGAGATCTTAAAAGGTTGATGGACTGAAAGTATTTTTTCAACCTCAATTACTATGTAATTATGTAACTATAATGAAGAGACAATTCTTCAAAGGAGGAATGGCTATACCATACATTCCTTACTATTACAGTTAGATTAGCACAGATTTTAGAATGGCCTCTTGGGGGGAAAAAATCTAAATGGAAGAGTATAGAGAAATCATAATCAGAGGAAAAAATAGATTTGGAAAATAGTCTTTGGCATTTTCAAGATCAACTTAAACTTGATAATTTACCTATAGTTATCAAATTAGGCATGATGGCCTGGTATAAAATTAATAAGAATTGGAAATTTATAGATTACCCTTCACCTGTAACTCCTATACGATTTGTCTTAAATAATATGAAATAAAGATATGAAGGAGATTGGGAAAAATATGAAAAAGGTAGGATTAAACAATTTAAAGAAATAAGCAAATAGTTTAATTTACCAGAATATAATTCTCTGACTAAAGTTATACATCAATCAAGTTATAAATTAAACCAAGATAGAGAACTAACAATATTTGAGAAAATGTATCTTTTTAAACCATTTAAATTTAAAATGTATGAGTATTATAAGTAATTAAGATCTTACAACCAAATTCCTACCACCAAAAGAATATATCTATAGTTAGGAAAGGTACAGTAGTTGAAATAATCCCTAAATTACAGATAAATCGATAAGGCACAAAGAGCACAAAAACACTGATATGAGATGAAACCCTCAGTTGTAACGTAAACAGAAATGCAGAGAGAGTGGAGGCAGCATCTGACATCAGCAAGTAAATGCATATAGGGGGAATCAACACAACATATTATAGAAAACATATATACACATGTGTATATATGTTTGATCTGGGCCTACATGTGTGCTGCCAGCATTGGGGAGTTACAAATCATTGAGGGAACCATGAATGCCAACATGTACTGTGACATACTGAAGCAGAACATGATCCCCTCCCTTCGGAGACTGGGCCACAGGGCATTATTCCAACATGATAACGACCCCAAACAGACCTCCAAGACTACCCCTGCCTTGCTGAAGATGCTGAAGGAAAAAGGAGATGGACTGGACAAGTATGTCACCAGACCTAAACCCTATTGAGCATCTGTGGGGCATCCTCAAACGGAAAGTGGGGGAGTGCAAGGACTCTAACAGCCGCCATCTCCGTGATGTCATTATGGAGGCGCGGAAGAGGACCCTAGTGGCAAACGTGGAAGCTCTGGTGAACTCCATGCCCATGAGGGTTAAAGCAGTGGTGGAAAATAATGGTGGCCACAGAAAATATTGACACTTTGGACATTTCCACTTATGGGTGTACTCACTTTTGTTGCCAACGGTTTAGACATTAATGGTTGTGTGTTGAGTTATTTTGAGGGGACAGCAAGTTTACACTGCTATACAGGCTGTACGCTTACTACTTTACATTGTAGCGGAGTGTCATTTCTTCAGTGCTGTCACATGAAATTATATAATAAAATATTTACAAACATATGATGGGTTTAATCACTTTTGTGAGATACTGTATATATATATATATATATATATATATATATATATATATATATATATATATATGTAAAATTATTTTTACCTGGAGATCACTGCCACCTTCTTGCTACCCAAAGTCCACCAGCAGACTCTCTAGATGAAAAAGCAATTTTCTAGCGAGCTCAAGAATAGTAAAAAGTTGCCGAATAATTTCTATGCGCAACTGCTTCTTGGTTACATGTTGGAGATCATGTGTTACTGTCCACCTGGAACCTAAGACTGAGAGGTCATTTCACGAAACTGGCAGCAAGGTTCCTTGGCCATTTTGGGATCCAGGACAAAATTTGTGATATGGCCTACAGGTTATGATTTCCCCCCATTATGAATATTTATATGGTTTTCCATGTGTTCTTACTCAAAACAGTTGTTAAGAATCCTTTTCCCTGGAGACAACAACCAGCTCCAAATCCTGTTCCTGTTGATGGCACTCACTACTTTAATGTTGACTGCAGATTGGATTCCAAAATGAGAGGTAGTCAGCTGCAATACATGATTAGGTGGGAAGGGTATGGTTATGATAACAACCTTTGTATGCTCATTCAGAGAAACTAGTGTTGTTAACGCATCCAGAGCCATGCCTGAGTGTTTAGTGGCTGTAGGCTGGGTTGCACTGTCATCCCTGCTTCACCCAGGCTACAGTAGTTTTTCAGATACTCTGTTAATATTCTACGACCCACTGTGTCAAATGCTGCAAACAGGTCAAAGGAATTAAGATTGAATAATCGCATATTGCTATCAATAGGTCATTGAAAACCGAAATCTGTTCTGTCTTCCTGAACCGACTGCAAAATATTATAGAAATCTTCCACTGCACCTGCTTAATAACCATGATTTAAAATTGTCCTGTAGTTTGCCTAAGGATCAAACAATGTTGCTTTTGCTGGGGTTGCTTATTTTTGGTCCGTAATCTTGCAATTTCTTCATTTAGTCAATCAAGAAAGATGCCACTGAGCAGTGAAGAATACACTATTTGAGTCCTTGGCCAATCATGACAACCTTACAGAAAACAATATTTGCTTGAAAATAGGTCACAGCTGGTGCAGAGTGCAGTTGCTTAATATCTGTATCACATGTTCTGTGTCAGACCATAAGTTCAAAGAGTCCACATTTGAATATCCCTGCTTATGACATTTATTGGTTTTGAATTCATGCTTTAAAAAGGGCTATTCTGAAAACAGAAGTCGAGTCACAGTACAAATGACAACTAATTAAAGTGCCACTGTATTTCAGTATAAAATAGAAAGTAAAAGGTGTGTGTTTCAACTCATTTTTCAGCAGGGCATTTAATGAGCCAACATGGATTTATGGGGTATAGGTCATGTCAGACAAATCTAATTATTTTCTATGAGGAGGTTAGTAGGAACTTGGATCAAGGCAACTCAGTGGATGTAGTCTTTTTAGAGTTGCAAAGGCTTTTGATACAGTGCCACATGGGAGACTATTGTGCAAACTAAGGGATACAGGAATTGCAGTAAATATATGCACATGGATTGAGAGCTGGCTAAAAGACAGGAAGCAAAGGGTTGTTGTAAATGGAGCATACTCAAATTCGACTAATGTGGTAAGTGGGGTTCCTCATGGTTCAGTATTAGGTCCCCTCCTTTTTAACATATATTTTTAACGACTTAGAAGAAGGACTGGAAATTATTGTCTCCATTTTTGCTGATGACACTAAGCTGTGCAAGGTAATAAAATCAGATAATGATGTACTTTCCCTACAAAGGGATTTGCATAAATTAGAGAAATGGGCGGCTAAATGGCAGATGAGATTTAATACACATAAATGTAAGGTTATGCATTTGGGAAGGAAAAATAGCCATGCAATTTATAATCTTAATGAAACAAATCTAGGGGTATCAGATATTGAAAGAGATTTGGAAGTGCTTGTGGACAACCACCTACATAATAGTTCTCAAAGCCAAGCAGCATCTGTAAAGGCAAATAAAATATTAGCATGTATTAAGAAGTGTATAGGGAAGCAAATATAATTCTGCCACTATACAAATCCCTAGTACGCCCTCATTTGGAATATGGAGTACAGTTCTGGACACCACTTCATAAGAAGGACATTTTAGAACCGGAAAAAGTACAGAGAAGGACAACAAATCTAATAAGGGGAATGGAGGGCCTCAGTTATGAAGAAAGACTAACGAAATTAAACATATTTTCTCTAGAAAAAAGGCATTTAAGAGGGGATATGATTACCTTATATAAATACATCCAGGGTCAGTATAAAGATTTGTCAAGGGAGCTTTTTGTGCCAAGAGGTTTTCAACTGACAAGAGGACATCCTCTGAGGTTAGCAGTAAAAAAATTCCAACTTAAAGAAAGAAAAGGGTTCTTCACAGTAAGGGTGGTTAATCTGTGGAATTCTCTACCAGAGGAGGTGGTGACAGCGGATTTGATAGATAACTTTAAAAAGGAATTGGATATATTTTTAAATAAAAAGGGTTATCCTGGTTAATTAGTGAGAGAGTTTTGATCTAGGGAGGAATCCGACCGTCAGTATCTGGGTTGAGGAAGGAATATTTTCCCCCCTTTTTTCAACCTCAATTACTATGTAACTACTTTTTTTTCCAGCTGACAGATGACCTTGTTTCTGTCAGTTAATTTGATTATCTTCATTAAAAAAGAATGGGTCAAGCACTCAGGATGCTCTCTTGGCGTGTGAGTTACCATACTTTAAAATAACAAATGAACCTACTCTATGAGTTTCATGGTCCATTATGTATGGAATTTGTTATTAAACCAATTAGTTATTTTTACATTTTTATATTACAACATTATGAATAAGAGTTCTTCAATCCAAACTAGATAAGAAAACTATAAACTTGCATAAAAAAAGTCAGTAACTGATTGATTTGTTTTTTCTATTTTGCTATTCAGAGAGTTTTTTTTTTATATTCAGTTTTAGTTTTTCATTGCTATGAAAAGCTTTACATTGTTTTTTTTAAATAGCTTCTGATTTTTCAAAATATGTTAGTTCATAGATGCCAACTAAAAAAACAGAGAAATTCTACAATAACAGAAAATATTTGGTTCAATATGTTTCACTATACTGAATGTCTTTCAGCATATTTAATTCTAAAGGTATATTCTCTAATTCTATTTCAAATTGACTAAGTGTTCCATGCACTCTAAATTGTACAACCTTAATCTATACCATCTACCTAACTTGATAAATAAAACCCTAGGAGGAAATAACCTGTAGTCTTTTCCTAGTAAAACTTGATTTATTGGATGTTGTGTTAAATGTTATATCTTAATTTGGATCTATGTGTTCTTGTAATGATAGCACTACACTTTGTACAACCATTTTCAGTATGAAGTTAGATATATTTTGAGGATAATATTGATGATGTCACTACCCTTTACACCACATTTAAGAAAGAAGGGGAAACATTCAGAAGCCAAATTAAAGAGAAGGCATACCACTTTATTTTCAGTACAACATTCTATGTCAAATGGAGGAACTTGCAAAACATTCCATATGATTTTAGCATATATATATTAAGACAATTTGACACTTTTCCTTAATAAAGTTGTTTTTAAAAAATAAAACATGTAGCAAAAATATTAACAATGGTTATATATATATATACTTGGAACTTGCCCATCAAAAATGACAGGAATAAAATTTTAAGGATGGCAATGCTGTTTGCCAACACAATGTGAGGCTTTTGCTCCTCCGAGCACCTTTGGTGCTCATCGCAAGCCTCTACCCCTGCTTTGAACTGATCACCTTCATCGCGCAATGGCGCATTGTAAGACCCGCGCCTTCGCCGCTCATTGCGAGCCTTTCCTCCGGCCTACTGTATGGGACGCTCATTGCAGGTTTTGTTGACCTGCAAGCTTTGTGCTTGGAATGCCATGTGTCTCTTTTCACCATCTCCCCCCTGTCCCTTGCCTGTGTCTTTCTCATCTGTGTGTCTGCTTTATGTTTGCCTGTTACGCGCTGACTACCGTTAGTTTTATTTTCAAAGTCCCGCGTGCCTTGCATTGTCGGTGTAAGTGTAACTGTCATCGTCATCCTGTGTTTTCTAAGTGTCGCATGCCTGGCTTTGTTCACCCTCGTTTTTATCCAGTTTCAGATTTTTTACGTTTTTCGGCCACCATTTTTTCTCTCGCTTAGCCGACTTAGAATTGACAAAAAATGCCAGATATGGCTTAAATTAACTTTCAACCTCACTCCCATCAGTGCTCATTGTGAGCCTTTCTTCCTGTTTAATTCAACTTACCTGCTTTGTAAAGATTACCTTCGGCGCCCATTGCAAGCCTTTCCTCACGACTACTAGGACAAAGTCAACCCCCGTAACTAGTGAACCCCCCTCCTCCCTATCCTATTAACCCCCATCTACCCTAACCTATTAACCTCTCCCCTACCTACCTAACACCTACCCTAACCTATTAACACCTACACTACCTACCTAACCCCCATTAAACCCCCCACACCCCACTAATTACAAAAAATTGTAAAAACTAGAATACACAAAATAAAAAAGCACCAGTACAGAAAATAAAAAAATGAACATTATCAAAAATAAAAAAAGTAAATTACATAAAATTAAATTAAACCTACTTTACAAAAAAAAAAACCTAAGTTACCCAAAATAAGAAAAACTAAGTTACAGAAAAAAAAGGCAACACATGAAATAAAACGCATGAAATAAAACATACATTACATACATTAATACCCTAACTACATATACCCTAACTACATACATTAATCCCCCTAGCTACATAAATTTAACCCCTAACTACATACATTAATACACCTATCTACTTACATTTAACCCTTAACTACATACATTAATACCCTAACTAAATATACCCTAACTACATACATCAATACCCCTTCTACTTACATTTAACCTCTACCTACATACATTAATACCCCTATCTACATACGTTTAACCCCTAAAATAATAATCCCTCTATCTGACCTAAAACAACCCCCATCACTAAACCTAAAATAAGGTAAATAAGGCCACTTACCTTGCTCAAATGTGATGACGGTTTTCTGGCCTTTGTCCCTACCATAAAGGCCTATCCTTCATTGCCGCAGGTCCGGCACCCCTAGGATAAAAAGAAACATTACAATTAGTAACAAAATTAAACAAAACATATAAACAATACATTCTAAATATTACACCTACCTTTCCGCAATGTTCCCGTCCTTCTTGAAGTCTTCTCCGGCAGGACCCTTGAAAAAACACCTGATGCACTAAAAAAAATGAAAGGAACTCCTCCGTGGAGGAGCCCCCTGTCGCAAATAAATGCTTGTAGTGCTTCTTCCGGTAAAAAATTGAAAATGAAGCCTTCTGGTTGGCTAAAAATACTGTCAATCAAATGTCAGCCAATCAGAAGGTACAAAGGTGTGAGTGAATCAGAATGGGATACACCTCTATATCCAATTCTGATTGGCTGATGGACCTGTCAATCATTTGTAAACCAATCAGAAGGCACTATTGCCTTCAGCCAATCAGAATGAATCCCATTGTGATTGCCTCCAAGCATCTGCGTCTTCTGATTGGCTGATGTAACTGTCAATCAGATTCCAGGATATCCTGTATGTGCTTACAGCATAAGTCATTACTTAGCAGGCAGCCGGCTCCTCCCTCAGCTCTCCTGTTTCCTTCTTCCTCCTGCAGAGCTGCTCCGGTCAGAGAAGTGGAGGCAACCTGGACCTGACCCTACACAGTGAGGCAGGTAAATTGCCTCTTTATTAAACTATCCTCCATCTTTGATAAACTGCTTTCTTTTTTGTGTGATAACTTGAATTGGTGTGCCTGATGACACGAAGGGTCAGTGTATATGTGTGTGTATTAGTGTGTTGTCTCTGTTAGCGTGTGTATATCTGTCTGTGTATATCTGTCTGTGTGTGTGTGTGTCTGTGTTGGCTGTACCAGTGTTGTGTATGTGTCATGGTGTGTTTCTGTGTATGTCAGTGTTGTCTGTACAAGTGTTGTGTATGTTTGTGTGTTATGGTGTGTGTCATGGTGTATATCTGTGTGTGTGTCTGTGTGTAAGTGTTGTCTGTACCAGTGTTGTGTATATCTGTCTGTGTATATCTGTCTGTGTGTGTGTGTCGGTGTTGTCTGTACCAGTATTGTGTATGTGTGTGTGTGTGTGTCATGGTGTGTGTCTGTGTATGTCAGTGTTGTCTGTACCAGTGTTGTGTATATCCGTCTGTGTATATCTGTCTGTGTGTGTGTGTCAGTGTTGTCTGTACCAGTGTTGTGTATGTGTGTGTGTGTGTCATGGTGTGTGTCTGTGTATGTCAGTGTTGTCTGTACAAGTGTTGTGTATGTTTGTGTGTTATGGTGTGTGTCATGGTGTATATCTGTGTGTGTGTCTGTGTGTAAGTGTTGTCTGTACCAGTGTTGTGTATGTCTGTGTTTGTGTCTGTGTATATGTCAGCGTGCATTCGTGTTTCTGTGTGTGTGTATGTGTCTGTGTATGTATCAGTGTTGTGTATATCTGTGTGTGTGTGTCATGGTATGTGTGTGTCAGTGTTTCTGTGTATATGTGTCTGTCTGCAGGGCTAGTTTTTTTAACTGCGGCGGAGGTCCCGAACGGGACCACATCGGCAAGGGCTGATGTTGGGAGCCTGCATGTGATCACGCAGGCTTTCATTAGCCATGATGGCAATATCTCCTGCCATAATTCAGACCGATTGCTACATAATTGCTTAATATATAGTAGCACGATCGCAGATCCAACGTGCATGGAGACGGGCTAACAAAATAGCTTCTCTCTTTGCAGCTAGCAGCCCTTTCCTAATTTTTTTTTCTCATTCAGTTTTTATTGAGTATTCTTTGAAATCGTGACAGAGTATATAGCACATCCACAGGCCCTCATTCAATTGCAATTTTGCCAATTAAATGGGGCTCTAAATAAGCACATAGCATATTTTTTTTAAAGAAGATTTTAGTTAGTAAGCATCTATCCAAAAGCAAGGTTTTTACTAACTAAAAACTTCTTTAAAAAAATATGCTATGTGCTTATTTAGAGCCCTATTCAATTGGCCAAATCGCAATTGAATGAGAGCCACAGTGTTTCTGTAACTGCCATAAGCATATTTAGCTTTCTTAATACAGAACAAGTTTGAATTTTTTCTTTTTCATTCTAGTAGAAATTTCTACTGGGGGGGGGGGGAGCAACAAAAAGACAGAGAAGAATTATTTGGATATCTAGCAGAGTTGAGACCATGGCTGCAACCCCATTCCGCAATTGCTGAACTTTATTGCATGATCACCAAGTGTGTATGAACGAGCCTGTATCTGGGCATTCCCGAAAGCAACTAGGATTCTTTACCAATTTTCATTTAAATAATTTCTGCGGTGTCATATAGACTCTATACAGCACCTTGATGGAGGTCTCTCACATGCTGAAGTTATAGGAAACTTTTGTGAGGGTACCCCAGGACCACCCTACTTATGTCATGACGAACACCCCTTTCCCAGAGCGTCATGTATATATAATTTTGAGGATGTTGATTTGTTACATAGATCTAAATATAATATATGGGTTAAAAGAGCATTTACACTGATGGAATATTAATTGGCACCAATAAGAAATATTTAATTTCCAGATGTTACCAATATTCGCCTTGGAGGGAGATATTTTTCAAAGAGTCAAATAGATGGTATATGACACCAATCAAGATAGCCAAATATTCCAAAGTATTCGTCTAAAGGCAGAGAGATTAATAAGAAACATTAGGAAATATGAACCTTGAATGGTTATGATGTCTGTATTGCAATATATCAATGATGTTACAGTTCCTCAGAATGCTATAAATACTCTCAAATATGCATTTTTTGTTATGATCACTTTATATGTTTATAAATTTTCAATACAAAAAAAAGAATGTTTATTTGTATTCAAGAATTCGTACAGGTAGCTTACAATTTTTTAGTTAAGGGGAGGGTATCGCATTACTTAGTAAACCAGTTACTTGTCATACCGCCCGATAAATGCACAAGTTTCCTGATAAAGTGTTGTATTCTGAGATATGTGAAATGCTCCTCCAATGGTAGGTTAAACCTATCTTTTAGATCTTCAAAGGTTAGTATAGTTTGTTCTTGAGCCATGTCCCACATCTCAGAAGCCCCTTGAATCTCCACCAAGCTAGCGAGTTTACTGGCAGTGTTAGTGGCATATCTGCATGGGAATGACTGGGTAAGTGGAGTAAGCACCGGAGCCAATCAGGATTCACGATTAGCCCAGACACAGAGATCTAAAGTTTGTCAAATTAATGGACCAATGTTCGCACCAAAGTTAAGGGCTTAGAAACCCAAATAGTAGTATCCCCAGAGTAGGGACATAAGTCTAAGTTTTCAATAGCTACCTATAGCGGTTGATATGTGGTGGAGTGTGCTAGCGGCAAAAACGATAGTTATGCAGCCTTATAGTACAATTTAAGGTTTGGTCACGATAAGCCCCCTCTCTCTCTATGCTGAAGTATCACCTTTCTGGCTACACAGTGCAATTTATTACCCCATATGAAATTTAGGATTAGTTCTTAGAATATTTCAAGTTCCTTATAGTAGTTTTTATTGGTAGCGTGCGGAATAAATAGAGAAGGCACTGTAGCATGTTCATCTTAATAGAATTCATTCAACCTAGCCAAGATAGGTGTCATTTTTGCAAGTCTAAGCTTAATTCCCTAAATATCTTTTGGTAGTTCATCTTATATAAGTCTGTAACTTTGTTTGTAATGTTAACTCCCAAGTACCGTATTTTTCGCCCTATAAGACGCACCGGCAGATAAGACGCACCTAGTTTTTAGAGGAGGAAAACAAGAAAAAAAAAATCTGAATCAAACACAAATACACTCAAACACAAATACACTTTACACACAGATACACACCTACATTACACACAAATATATATATATATATATATATATATATATATATATATATATAGATAGATAGATAATATATATATAGATACACATACATACATATACATACACACATAAATATACATACACATACATACATATATACACACACATACACACACATACACACACATACATACACACACACATACATACACACACACATACATACATACATACACATACATATCCATATACTGCAGCATTAGGGAGCCTTTGACCCTCCCTGACCCTCCTGATCCTCCCTGACCCTCCTGATCCTCCCTGACCCTCCTGATCCTCCCTGACCGTCCTGATCCTCACCTTTATAGATACACATACATACATATACATACACACATAAATATACATACACATACATACATATATACACACACACATACACACACATACATACACACACACACACATACATACATACATACACACACACATACATACACACACACACACATACACATACATATCCATATACTGCAGCATTTGGGAGCCCTTGACCCTCCCTGACCCTCCTGATCCTCCCTGATCCCCCTGATCCTCACCTTCCTTCTGATCTCTGCCATCTTGATCTCACCCCAGCGCTTCCTACCAGCACTCCACGTGTACTGCAGCGTTGCGTGTGTGACGTCACTAGGACGCACCGGCCGACGCGATGCTGGTAGGAAGCGCTGGGGGGAAATCAAGAGGACAGAGGCAGTTTCAAAAGGTATATTCGCCGTATAAGACGCACCAACTTTCCTCCCCCAGTTTTGGGGAAGAAAAAGTGCGTCTTATACGGCGAAAAATACGGTATCTGATATGAGATTTGGGTTAAGACAGCTTGTAATCCCCGCTGATTGTCTCAATATCATGTTGGTTCATCTGGATACTCAGTTCTTCTGACTTCTCTACATTTATTTGTAGGCCTGCAAATTCCCCAAAGTCATTCATAACTTGAAATAGCTCTGGAACAGAGACAGTTGGCTCTGTCAAGGAGCACAAAAAATCATCTGCGAATAAGCAGCATTTGAGGTGATGTGCACCTATCCTCACACCCTTAATCTTAGAGTTGCAACTCATGGATTGCACCAGAGGCTCTATTGCTAAAGTAAACAAAAGGGGAGAGCGTGGACAGCCTTTGCTGGTGCCCCTTTGTATGTCTATAAATACTCTAGAGTTACCCGGTAGTTTCATCTGGGCTCTTGGAGAGCTGTAATAAGAGTTAATCAAGTTGATGAATTGCTCAGGAAAACCAAACTTCCCTAGGACTGCCCAAAGGTATGACCACTCCACCAAAATTAAGGGCTTTTCAATATCTAAGGCAGCCCCTTTCTAATTTAATAGCAGAATTTGAAGCACGTAGGGTTTAAGAGCTTCACGTTGGAATTATGAGGCTGGAATTTAATATGGCTAATAGTCTCCAGCTGATGGTGTTGTTTGCCATGATTGAAAACTGATGTTAATTGTTTTCTGTCTAGGAAAAAACTCCTGGGGATTTGATGTTTGTAAAACAACATAACTTTTGGCTGCATTGTGATGGAGTCTGCTACAAGACTAAAATCAGTAGTGAAAAAATCTAGGCTGACTGTTAAATGAGTCTCAAAAGGAATTTCTTAAAACTGCAAAAGATAAGGGATCTGCTGCCACACCTGTCACAATAGGTCCCGTTCAAAAAGCCCCTTTGACAAAAGTATTCAATGTCATTATGAGGCTCTGTAAGGTAACCCATCTTTAAAGTCACATACAGACTAGTATTTAAGATGAATCTATCCATGATACCATTATTATTATTACTATTATTATTATTAACATTTATTTGTAATGCGCTAACATAGGGGGTAAGTACAAGGAGAGGAGTGGTGGAGAGGAGGAGAAGTGTGGTGGATAGGAGGAGGTGGAGCAGGAGGAGGGGGAGAGTGTAGTAGAAGAGGAGGTGGGTGGACAATATACAATATTAAGAACTGCAGAAAATGGAGGGATCTGTTTTGAGCTTCTAGTCTTACTCATCTCTCATATATGATATTAACATTATTTGTGCTGTATTATTTTTTAGTTAACTAGGAAAAAATAACTTTTTATTGATGCATTTTTATTGTTTAGACAAAATCTAAATACTATTATTTTGTAGAATCTAAGCACTGTTCATTTCAATGACTAACTTATAATGATTCCTAGAGAGAATCAAATATTGTTAAAATGAAAGGAAATGCAAGTTTAGTCATTATTCATTTTTTATGTCATTATATTAGAACACTTTGCAGTTCAATTAATGCATACAGTAGACTCCCAGTTATCCAGAATTCAAGAAACCAGAACTCTCAGGCAACCAGAAAAACATTGAAAACTGTAATTTAAAGAAAAACAAATGCCAGGAGCCGGCTTATAATGCCACAAAATGCTTATAGGCACATCAATTCCATCCACTGTAAGTCTCTGCAATTCAATGTTACCTGGAAGCAGAAGGGCATGAGTGACTGAGCCAGTGCAGTGTTGGAGTTACATTGCCCGGTTGAGCAATGCAGCCTCCAGCCGAACGTCCCTGTATGTAAGTGAGGAGAGAAAGCTTCTGCTGCTAGAACAGCTCTCACTGACATATATACTTAGCAGAGCACCTTATGTGCAGCAAATCTAGGCCTCTTTTAATAGTGACTCAAGCAACCAGAAACTACAATTATCTGGCATCTACCAATCCCTGTGTTTGCCAGATATCTGAGAGTCTACTGTACTAAGATTTATATTGCTTCTCCTGAAATCTTGCAGAAAAATGTGCACATTTTGAGTACAATGTATTGAAAATTGTATTAGTGTAGTATAATGCAGAGGGCCAATCCTGCCAAAATATCCCTTATGTTCCATTTTTGAAATACTGTTTTGCATAATGTTCAGGTTTCCTGGAAAATCCCAGTAAACTCTTATTTCCCTATCTATTCTCCTTTCCTCCAGCCAATCAACAGCAGATATGTGATGTAAATTGAGAGCTGCAATACCGTGAGATGCCTTAAGGGCACGCTGTCACCCAAGAACCAAGTATTTTTTAAAGTTTTTCTTAACATTCCTGGCAGTATGATTATGTCAGTATTTAGAATGTTAAAGCGGTACATTATAAAATACTGACATAATCATACCGCCTTTAGACACCATTACCCCTTACCCCTCTCCTCCTCCATTTCCTCTTATCCTCCTCCTCCATTTCCTCCCTCTCCATTTCCCCCCTCTCCTCCCTTATCTGCCCCCCTTTCCCCCCTTATTTTCCTCATCTTCCCCCTCATCCTCCTCTTCCCCCTATATCCTCCTCTCCCCCCTCATCCTCCTCTTCCCCCCTCATCCCTCTTTTATTTTTATTACTTGTTCGGCTGCCAAATTCATAGATGTGTCATGACATTGCTGTGTAAGAACTACACCAAATCTAAAATGTCCTTGTTAATGCACTTATTATCTAACTAAAATTATAATATTACTGAATATGAGCCCTATTCTACTCCAGAAATAATTTGCTTTACAACATAAAATTGGCTGCAGGAGTTTGTTTTCCCTACCTTACACGTCTATTCAATATTCCACACCAGTAATTTTAATAAGCACAGCCATATCTCATAAACCCAAACCTTTGCAGTAAATTACAAGGCTCAGGTTTTGCTAGAAAGGATGTGCTCTGTAAATTACTGAGCACAGACCAACCTATACTAATGAGAATTCCTGCAGATTCCCTCCTTTTAACCACACTGTGGAGGGAATACCGGGCATCCTCTTCCCCACTATAGAGACACCTACATAGTTAGCCTTCAGCATTTAAAAACACAATCCCATACCGCAGGTCCTTAAAGGACCCAGGCATCTACCTAATTAACTCCTGTCATGGGAGTACTATAAGTACTTCCACGGCACCTAATCAATTGATCCCCTATTTAACATGGAGGTCTATGCAGACCCCCAGGGTAACCTAATTAACCCCCTGTCAAAAATAGGGATCTATACAGAACACCTTGATTAACTAATTAACCCTAAGATACCAAGGGGGTCTATATAGAGCCTCATCGTAAAATAAATTAACACCAGCAGCCACATTAAATTCCAAGCCCGTAGCGGCTACGACACAACTGCAAAGCCTGCAGGCTTTAAATTCTGCTTAGTTACAGAGCTATTACATTCAACCACACCGCGACCTATGGGCCGTAGACGCAAGCTCATAAACCTTTCCACGCACGCAAGCTCTTAAGGGGATGGCCGAGCCACGATCGTCTGTTACTATCCAATCGCAGTATAACAGTGCGACATAGGCCTCTCAGCCAATAGAAAGCAGTCTAGTAGCAGATGATTGACAGAGGGAGATTATAAATTTGCGTTCCACCCACCCATTCATTGACAGTGTTGTATTTTCGGATGAAGTAGCACGAAGGTCCTGGAGTTGGAGGTTCTTGAGAGAGAGAGAGAGAGCACGAGTATTTTGAGCAATAATTTGCAGTTTTCTTAATTTTTATTTTTTTTATTTTTTTATCACTTAATCCTCGATTACACATATTTACAGATTACACATAATTGCAATGCACACAATTTAAGAAACAAACATAGAGACACAGAGAGCTAGGTCATTCCATACAACCCCTCATATCCCATCCATCAACACCCCATCCCCCAACAGTTATTGATTACACATAATACACACATTTTTTCCCATCATATATTAACAGTAACACTTATTTGTATTTATCGTTTTATTATTTTGGGGATTCAAATGGAGGGAGGAGAGAGGGGTGGAGAGGTGGGGAGGAGGAGAAGAGGAGAGGTGTGGAGGAGAGAAAGGTGGCCCTGGGGAGGAGTGGTGGAGAGGAAGAGAGGAGTGGTGGAGAGGAGGAGCAGACGAGTGGTGGAGAGGAGGAGGAGAGGAGTGGTGGAGAGAAAAAGAGGAGTGGTGGAGAGGAGGAGGAGAGGAGTGGTGGAGAGGAGGAGAAGTGTGGTGGATAGGAGGAGGAGGAGCAGGAGGAGGGGGAGAGTGTAGTAGAAGAGGAGGTGGGTGGTGGCAGGGTGGCCCTTGCACCAGGCACACTTAGGAGAGGGACTTTGGGGAAAGGGCCTGATCCCAGGGGAGTGGTAGTTCGGGGAAGGGAAAGGCCTCAGGGACAGGTCAGGGATGTAAGGATCCCTGTCCAAAGTCGAGAGGATAAAAGGCTAAGGGCAAGAACAGGGTCAACAATTACACTCATCGGGAGAATGTGGTCCTCCTTGGTGCTAATTGTGGCCACCCCGTTAATCTTGCAGGGGGAGGGAACTTAGGCCAGGGCCTAGGGCTCAGGCATGGAAGGAGGTAGCGGCTGAAATTGCAGCGGTAGGCACAGCGCCAAGGGATGTGAGATCCGTCAAGCACAGTCTACCTGTAGGAGCATTTAGCTTGTGTAGTATTGTTTTTTCCATTACTTTTGGTTTTTTTCAGTCATGTCGGTCTTTCTGTGACCCTATGGACCACAGCACATCAGGCACATCTGAGAGCCACTACTCTCTGAGCTTCCTCAAGTTCATGTTCATTGCTTCAATAACCTCATCTATCAATCTCCTACTATGTCGTCCCCTTATTCATACGCCTTACATTTTTTCCACCATCAGGGTCTTCTCTTGGAAATTCTATCTTTTATGCGGAATTGTTCTTTACTGCTTGCTTATCTATCCCTCTCGCTATCCCCCTCTCTTTCTCCTTCCCTCTCTCTCTCGATCCCTGTCTCTCTCTATGGGATATTTTTTGTCTATTTCTATGAGCTACCACTGCAATACGTCCTGATCTTACATGTTTTATATGTATTCTATTTAATTATTGCATGTCATCAAGAAAATGCAAGCACTTCCCATCATAAGATGAGTGAGCAGAACCAGCACCAACTCACCCTCATCAAGAAATACATACGTAAAGTGACAGGAAAAAAACAATCAAGTAAGTGGGTGGAGTATGTTGTGAAGGGAAGGGGTTTCTACTTTTGGGCAGAGTTAATTTAAGGGGAGGGGCCAGGCCCCACCAACTTGTTCACTAGCCTCCACTGAGCATATGAGATGGTGATATTTTGTATGCAGATGGCTACCTCCCATCACATTCTCCATGATCCTCTTCTCTGTGGACACGTCGGGTTCTGTTGAACATGTCACCAATTGATGGTCCCTGAGAAATGCTGTTGAGAAGAGATGCTGTAGTCCCTATCTTTTTTTAAGGCCTTAGTAGCTCTCAAGTAGACATTCCTTCAATGACAGCCCCCCTTAACATGTAGTTCCCAGAATTGTAAAGCTATCATATAGCCAGATTTTCAAAACATGATTGTTGTTAGCCTAAATGTAGACTAATACCGCTATGGCGGTGAACTTGCAAAGTCTCACAATGGCATGTTAATGGGTCTGATGTAAGTAACAGTGAATCTGGCTGCTGGCTTTCAAACAGACACTACAAGAAGACCGGCGGATTAAGATTGGCAGGAGGGGACCCTCTGTCATTCGGACAAGAACAACTCTTCAATCAAGGTAAAGTATAACAAGTAGAAAAAATAAACAAACTATATATGTTTAATGGCCGCCAATATAACAAATGAGGCAACCAAAATAGGATAATGCTAAAAACATTGCCATAATATCCAAAATAGAAAAAACATTCATTTTCACTGTAGAAAAACATTTAACCTTCATAAAAAAGACTAATTAAGCAAATAAAGTATGCAACATATGGTAGACACAAAATAGGATTGTACCAAAAATCACACAAACACATAGCAAAGTAAATTAATATTCTTCTTTAATGTTTAAGAACCTAAAAGCCTTAAAAAGAAGCCTACATAAGCATACCAAAAGTGGTAGACACAAAATAGGATTGTACCAAAAATCACACAAACACATAGCGAAGTAAATTAATATTCTTCTTTAATGTTTAAGAACCTATAAGCCTTACAAAGAAGCCTTACTAAATAAGCATACCAAAAGTGGTGGACACAAAAAAGGTAATGCTCAAAACATAGCCATCATATCCAAAATAGGAAAAACATTCTTTTTTAATGTACAAAAACATTTAACCTTCATAAAAAAGATGAATTAAGCAAATAAAGTATGCAACATATGGTAGACACAAAATAGTATTGTACCAAAAATCACACAAACACATAGCAAAGTAAATTCATATTCTTATTAAATGTTTAAGAAGCTATAAGCCTTAAAAAGAAGTCTAAATAAGCATAGCAAAAGTGGTGGACACAAAACAGGATAATGCTAAGAACATTGCAATCATATCCAAAATAAGAAAAACATCAATAATTACAGTATAAAAAAGGATAACTGGAATATACAAATACAATTTAAGTATTTTTAAAAGGTTGCACAAAAAACAGCATAGCAGAAAAAATCACCATAACAGATACAATAGACCAAAATAATGAAATATGTTATTCATTACAAATACATTCAAATCAAATAACATTTTCATTTTTCTTTTACAACAGACACTGCGTGAAAACCATCGGACGAAGATTTTCAACAGAGGACCAACAAAGATTCTGCTTGAAATCACACTTCAACCAAGGTACAGTATAACAAGTAAAAAAAGAGAAAACAAAATAAACATGTTTGCTCTGCATCCATGTCAACAGAAAAAGGAAAAAGAATAACAATCACTAACTATGGCCCTCATTCAATTGAAATTTGAACATATTTTTTTAGTTTTTTTAGAAGTTTTTAGTTAGTGAAGATCTATCCAAAAGCAAGGTTTTCACTAACTAAAAACGTATTTTTAAAAAATATGCTATGTGCTTATTTAGAGCACTATTGAATTGGCCAAATATCAATTGAATGAGCGCCTATAACTTTTACCAAAACATAACTGACACAGTAAAGCCAAACTTCAATCTAGCCAAAAAAAAAAAAGAAAACAGCATAGTCCACAAAAGTCTTAAAACATAGACTAAGTAAAATTTGTCATTCTAAATTACCAGTCGGAATGTACAATATTAAGCACAAAACCTAAACACACACATAAAATAGAATACTACAACAAATAGTACTAACACCCCAAGAAAAAAGAAAAAAATCATTACCCAAACATATAAGCCTTTAAATAAAATATCAAAATACTATTATGACAATCCCCTGTAGTAAAATTACAAAGACTAATTTTTGCCCTCTAATATGCCTGTAAGTTAAAAGTACAACAAAAAATAAATTGCCAAAACAACTAAAATATAAATTTGAATTAACACTAGACACCTACTACATGTAGAAGAAGGTATAGTGTCAGTTCCTTCACTGTGCTATTCATGTAAGGCAAAAATTACAACGTACCACAGAAAGTAAGACCAAAAAAATAACAAACACTTACTTAACAATACAAAGAAAGTACCGCTACAATGAACTACAAGCACATATAAACAAACTGTTGATAATAAAAAATGTACAAAACAAACTTAACATCTCAAACTAAACTAATTATACATTATTTTCTTTTACAGATTAACATGGCTACTAACGAGAGCAAAAAAGAAAAGAAAACATCAAACTAGAGAAAGACAAGAGAGATGGGCCAACCAGCAGACACCAGAGGAGAAAGAAATTTGACGAGAAAAAGAACGCAAAAGACTTGCAAGCAAAAGACTATCAGCTGCAAAAATTAAAGATACGCCAAAAAGAGCTACTAAGCAAATAAAGCATTTAGAACCTGTTCCTGAAACATCAGATGACATTGTACCTGAAAAAATAAAAGAGATACCAAAAAAAGCCACCAAAAAAACAAAGCATTTAGAACCTGTTCCTGAAACATTACATGACATTTTACCTAAACCAATAAAAGATATACCAAGAAAAGCCACGAAAAAATCAAAGCATTTAGAACCTGTTGTTGAAACATCGCATGACATTTCACCTGATGAATATGAAAGTCAAACTGCTATATGCTTTGCAAATTGTCCTTTACTCAAGTCTTTAGCAGTAGAGGTTCATAGTTGTGGGGACATGAATACTCAATGTCAGTTTTGTGAGGCTTATTATTTTAAACAGGAGAGACCCAGAGATGGCCAATTTATTAGTTGTTGTAAAAAAGGCAAGTTCAAACTTCCAGAAAGAAAAGAATTTCCAATCTATTTACAAAACATTATGACTGAACCTACTTTTCCAAACTACAAAAATTTTAAGACAAACATAAGATCCTACAATAGTGCCATATCCTTTGCATCTATGGGGGCAACATTAGCTGCTAATGTACCAGGACATGGTCTTTACTATTTTAAAGTCCAAGGCCAAATTTATCATCAGACTTCACATTTACATCCAGAGGAAGGAGAGCAAATAAAATGTGCACAACTATATGGCTGTTGACCAACGTATGCAGCTGGAAGAAAATAAAAAATGCGTACCCAGTGTTTTTATAGAGCTAAATAACATTATGGACAATAACCCCTACAGTAAAGCTTATAAAAAATTGGCAGAAGTAGAAAATGAACAACAACTTCATGCACAAAGACATCAATTACCAATGCCAAAGGTCAACATGGTGCTTAAAAGAGACAGACATACTGATAAACGTTGTTATAACTTGCCAACATCAAATGAGATTGCAATGGTGTTTCAAAATGATGAAGGAGAACCACCATTTCAAAGAGACATTAGAATATATCCCAGAAATGAGGAGCAACCATTCATTAATATGAGTATCTTAAGTCCAAATTTAGATATTGATGACATATCCCATTTTTTTCCCACACTGAGAGCCAGGTTAGCAACCAAAATTAACACTTCCCAGTTACCCAAATGCTAAAGCCAGAATCCGAAATAATGTTTCTATGCTTGAATTTAAAGTAGCTCAAATTGCCATTCGAAATACATTTAATCCAATTTTATGTGGTGGAAAACTAACACAACAATGGATTATTGATTCATTGATTTGCAAGTTGAGGCCAATAATTTAAACTTTATAAAATATCAACAAGATAAACTACGTGTAGAACAATATTCAGGACTAATGGACTATGTTGCTGACGTTGCTACAAGCAGAGACATGACAGCTGGCAAAGCCATCATTTTACCATCTTCTTTTCAAGGATCTCCTCGAAATATGAGAGAAAGATACAATGATGCTATGGCTATTGTCACCAAATTTGGCAAACCCGATTTATTTCTTAAATTTACATGTAATCCCCAATGGCCAGAAATTACACAAAATTTACTTCTTGGACAAAGTGCTTCCGATAGACCAGATTTAGTAGCCAGAGTTTTTAAGATTAAATTAAATGAATTAATACGTGACATTACTATAAGTCACTTATTTGGCAAATGTCTTGCTTATGTATATACCATGGAATTTTAAAAAAGAGGCCTTCCACATGCACTTCTTCTCATAATACTTCAAGAAAAAGATAAATTAGATACTTCTGACAAAGTGGATGCAGTCATTGTTGCTGAACTACCAGATCCAGAACTATATGGTAGACTATATGAGATTGTTACTCATCGCATGATTCATGGACCCTGTGGTGAGCATAATCCACAATCACCATGTATGAAAAATAATAAATGTTCCAAAGATTTTCCAAAAGATTATAGAGACAAAACCTATGCCAATTGTGATGGCTAGCCACTTTATAAAAGAAGAGAAGGAGATAGTGCCATTATTCGTGGCAAAAAAGTTGACAATAGATATGTAGTACCCTACAATCCATATTTACTCATGAAGTATAACGCCCACATAAATGAAGAAGCCTGCACTTCCATTAAATCCATTAAATATGTGTACAAATATATTTACAAAGGCTATGATGCAGCTACTGTAGTCATCAAAAGTGCAGACAACCCTGAAAGTAGTGAGTTAGTACATGATGAACTTACATCTCATGTAGATGCTCGCTATGTCAGTGTGCCAGAAGCTATGTGGCGGCTTTTAAAATTTGAAATGCATGATAGATCACATGCAGTATATAGATTAGCAGTACATTTGCCACAAAGACATTTAGTGTATTTCCATGCATCAATGAAAGTAATGCCCAAAGTGAACTTCGTCACACTACACTAACTGCATGGTTTGAATTAAATTCCACAGGTTCAGAAGCAACACAATTCTTATATATTGAAATTCCATATCACTATGTTTTTGTGAATGGATTAGGGAGACATAGAAAAAGCAGAGGAAATAAAATAATCCCAAGAATTTACACAGTCAGTCCAAGAGATGTTGAACGTTTTTGCTTACGGATATTACTTTTAAATGTTCCTAGAGCACAAAGTTTTGAACACTTAAGAACTGTTAATGACATAGTATATGAATCCTTCCATTTAGCTGCAAGACATAGAAACTTACCAGCTGATGATACAGAATGGGAAAGATGTTTAGAAGAAGCAGCACAATGTCAAATGCCACGGCAGATGAGAGAACAATTCACATTTATTTGTATCTTCTCAAATGCTCCAAATGCATTAGCTTTGTGGGAGACATTTAAAAGTGATATGGCTGAAGACTTTATGCGACGATACAATGAACCGATTGCACACTTAAAAGCGTTAATGGAAATCAAAAAGTATTTTTAACTCATGGATTAAGTTGTGCAAGTTTTAATTTGCCTGATCCAGGTCTTATAGATGATATAAACTTTGAAGACTATGACATTCAACTACAAGAAGAAATAACAGAAGAAAGACTTGCAACATTAAATACGTTACAATTGCAAGCATTTTATGCCATTAAAAATGCAATAGATGATGACATGGTGACAGAGCGTTATTTCTATCTTGATGGACCTGGTGGATCAGGAAAAATGTATCTATATAATTTATTAATGAGTTCTGTACGAGCACAAGGTCAAATAGCAATGGCGTTTGCCACTACTGGAATTGCTGCACTTTTGTTAGAAGGTGGAAGAACTGTACATAGTGGCTTTAAACTGCCAGTGCCTATTTTAGAAACTTCTGTGTCAGATATTCGCATGACATCATTACAAGCAAAGAAATTGAAAAAATGTAAATTAATTATAATAGATGAGGCCACAATGATGTCATGCTATGCCCTCCAATGTATTGACCATTTGCTTCGTGAAGTCATGGATAATACATTTCCATTTGGTAGAAAGGTAACGTTGTTAGGTGGCGATTTTAGACAAACATTACCTGTCATTGTACATGGAAATTGGACTGACTTTATCGAAACCTGTATAAAGGGAAGCACACTATGGAAACATTTTACCCATCTTCAACTGCAACACAATATCAGACCAGAAGGCCAAACTGATTTCAATGATTGGCTTATTAAAATTGGAGAAGGCAGAACAGAAAAAATACCACATTTACCTGACGACACTGTAGAGATCCCACATCATATGATTTGTCACCAAGATATTATATCGGCTATATTTGAAGGTAGCATAAATAACCAGGAATATTCAGAGCTTGCCAACCAAGTCATCCTAAAGTGTAAAAATAATAATGCATTAATCCTCAATAATGACATCTTTAAAAAAATTAATGCACCACAAAGAAATTATCACAGTGCTGATTCTGTACTTGCTGATGACAATGAAAGTCAGGCTAACTTTTCCACTGAGTTCATAAACTCACTAACTCCTTCTGGAATGCCACCACATATTTTGCAGCTGAAGAAAGGTGCAATTGTCATGTTACTGCAAAACATGAACCCCAAAAAAGGCCTATGCAATTGGACAAGATTAATTGTTCTACAATTAAAGGACCATTTTATAGATGCTGACATTTTAACTGGTACCCATAAAGGAGAGAGAATTTTCATACCAAGAATAGATTTAGCACCAAGTGAAAGTATTCTCCCTTTTATACTTCAAAGAAGACAATTTCCCATCATTATGGCATTTGCCATGACCATTAATAAATCACAAGGACAAACGTTCAAATCTGTTGGTATTTTCTTACAAGAACCAGTATTTGCACATGGCCAATTGTACGTTGCGTTATCACGGTGCAAAAATCCAGGGGCTATTAAAGTTTACATTGAAAAGAAGTCAAGGTGATTTATTAGTAGATGGACGTATTTTTACTAAAAACATTGCCTACTATGAAGTACTATAACTTTTCATTAAATAAATAAAACCAATGCAAAACAAATTTAAAATCATTGAAAAATACAAAACAATTAACAATTCAGTTATAATTAATGGAAGTATTTTTTAGGGATGATTAGCCTCACAAAACACTTGCCTTGCATTATTTTTACAAATTATGTTAAAATGTTAATTAACTATGTTACTGTTTCTAATGTTACACGTTTGAAAACAATATTTTCAAGGTCATTACTTAGACTGATAAGAAAGTTCAAGTTTCCAAAAATATACTTTCAAGTTGTTTACTTCAACATATTACAAAGTTCATGTTAACAGCTCAACAACGTTTTAAGTCACAATGTAAACATTGTCTTTTATGTTAAACATTAATCAAGGGAGTAACTTGATCGCCAGTTCATGCAGTCAGGAAGGAATTATTTTTTTCCCTCTCTAATACAATTGGGTACGTTTCAAGCAGGGTTTTTACTGTTTGCCTTCCTCTGGATTCAATGTATATTTAAGATAACAATTCTTGAGTTAAAAAACCATTACTTCAAGTTTACAATACTTATTAATTTAAAGTTCAACTGTTCTTACATTCAAATAGTAATACTTTTAATACGAAATGCCTTAACAGTTACTGTTCACCAAGACAACATTTTACAAAAATAAACATGTTTAATATCACAATACTACTTACTGTATTTCATCATAACTAAAATCTTACAAGTGTCAAATACGTATATTAATAACTAAACAACTTTCCAAACATACACATCTCATTGCCGTCATTTTTTGACGGGCAAGTCGCTAGTAACAATAATAATAATAGTCATAATAGCATTAGATATCATGTAATAATAATATATATCATATATAATCAAAATAATGGGTTAATACACATACAAGTCCAATTTG
Organism: Discoglossus pictus; assembly: GCA_027410445.1. NCBI lineage: Eukaryota > Metazoa > Chordata > Amphibia > Anura > Alytidae > Discoglossus > Discoglossus pictus. Next base: position 44,676,203 of record CM050171.1, on the reverse strand, counting down.
TGATACTGTCGAGAATCATCATTCCCCTGAGGTTGCCAGTTCCTTTTCTAATGGACTGTGATTTGTCTGACCTCTCTGCTATGACCTGCCTACCAAGAGTGACCCTACATGATATAGCTCATAGCTTCATTGCAGTACACAAGCCCCTTTACCACCACTACTTAGCAATTCTGAAGGGGACCAGGGGGAAATGCACCACACTAATCCAGTCTAACCCATCAGGAGGGACCACAAAAACACATTGAGGTTGTGCAGAGGGACGTGGATCAAGAGCCAACTCACCTCCATCAGGGATAAACTCTGCTACGCCCATCCTGGAACGTTGCACGCCATTGCTGGGGGCCATGTGCCAAGATGAATACCCATCTGGACCACTGTTTGTTTTCCCAATGTATATGTGATGAGCGAGATGTATATGCAATTATATATATATTTCAGGCACCATATGAGTGCCTCTGTGAGTGAGAAAGGGTTACTATGGCATCAGTTTCAGGTGTTTGTGTTGCAATTTAATCAGATAGTGTGTCTTTAATTACTTTATGCATGTTGCAGCATGGCTTTTCATATTGGCATATGCATGACCATTCCGGCATATGATGAAATAAAATATTTTTTAAATGCCTATTTTGTATTTGGGGATTGTTGTGCAAGTAATTGTGATGCCTTTCCATGAATTCTCCATATTTTAAAGTCCACTGGTGTGTTTCTATTGTTTTTTACAGTGTTGGGAACTTGTCAGTAAACCCTTTGCTGGTCCAATTTGGAGGGCATAATATCTTTGCCTCCCCATATACAGGTTACAGGCTTGAATGCCAGTGTGTCTTTGGGGATTCTTAGCAATTTAATAGAGATTTTCAAACGTAACAGTTACGGGGGTTGACAGATCAAAGGTTTTGCGTCAACGAAGTTCGGATTTCTACATCCCGTAGGCTTTTTCCGCCTGTAATGCACAGACCATTTGCGGGTAGCTTTAACAGGCCAATTTAATAAACCTTGCAGGCTCCATTACGGGCTACGGTTTTACACGTTTGGGTAATTTAATAGGACCCCCATGACACTCAAAGTTAAACAGTAATATACTAATAAAAAAAGTAAAAAACTACATTACAAAAAACTCATAAATTAGCAAAAAGAAAAACAATCATCACATATATAGTTCTCAGCAATGCGGGTCGTTACTAGCGCTTTATGGTTCGCATAGCGCCGAAGATGCTCCTTCTGCTGGTGGAGATGAGTGTCATAGGCGCTTATCCCTACGACTCCCTACAACTTTTGGACCGTAAATGTGGACCCTCACGAAGCGAGGGGCCGCATTTGCGTAGGTGGAGGCTCTTACGTCGGCTGCAATGAACCGCAGGCTCAATTTAATAGCGATGAACCGCAGGCTCATTGCAGGCCGCAAATGCTGACACTCGCGAAGCAAGGGGCTGCATTTGCAGAGGTGAAGGCTCTACGGCACCTCACACCCTGTTACAAACGACTACACAAGCGGGACTTGGAAACAAAACAATAAACACGCAATGACTAACTACGGACTTACACAAAAAAATACAAGCCGCGGGACTCAGAAAAATCCATTACGGACTCGCAAAAATACGACCCTAATGGCCAACCCGCGCACATCGGCAAACATTATAAAATATACACACAAAAATAAGATTAAAACCTTAGCCACACCAAAAATGGACACCCAGGACTTCTGCAACACTGCTTAAACCTCAAATTCTGTCAAATTTACAAAGTTTACACACTCAAAAATCCCCTAAGCGAGAGAAAAAATGGCAGATGAAAAAAACGAAAACGAGGCTACACGACCCCTAAAGCCACTAAATACCACAAAGCCAATACGGATTTTACAAAAACCTGTACGAGCTACAACATACACCATTAGCAAGGACGCTTCATCATACAAACCCACCTACCACATACACAGCAAGTCGCAGTCACATATATAGTTGTGAGCATTGCGGATTGTTGCTAACGCAACTGCGCCTGTCATGAAGCAATAGGCGATCATCCCTACGACCCTGTACGACTTAGGCAGTGAGCTCCAAAGGCGCTCATTGCGCTCATGTAGATGAGCACCGTAGGTGCTCATCCCTACGACCCGCGGGACTACAGATGAACAGAAATCTCAATTATCCAATTCACAATGCAAGACCGGTAGCGTTTGAAAAAATTATGTGAAAAAAATACGAAGTTAACTGCTGAACCGTGCACATCCAAAAACACAATAAAATAAAAAAAAACATAAATAAAAATCACACACAGCATCGGGGACAGCCAGGACGTCTGGGATTGAGGTTGCACAAGTTTTTATCCCCAATTTGCCTAGTTTCGGCACTCGAAAATCCCCTAAGCGACAAAAAAAATGGTGGCCGAAAAAAACTAAAACGAGGCTGAATGACCCCTAACCACGCAAAACACCATCAGGCATATAAAACTGTAAAGTGGAACTTCGAAAAAAAATATACAATCCGCGGGACTTACAAACAAAAAAAAATTCCGACTTACACAAAAAAAAAAACACACCAAAGTAAAAATGACAGAAAAAAACATCACACACAGTACGGGCGGACAGCCAGGACGTGAGTGAGGTTGCACACAAATTTAAGTCAAATTTCCCGATTTTTCGGCTCTTACAAATCCGCTACGCAGGAAAAAAATGGTGGCCGAAAAAAACGAAAACGAGGCCAAGCACATCAAATTCAAAGCACTTACCCAAGCTAAGTAATACTTCATGCGGCACATAACACACATCCTATGGCACATAGCACATACAAAATACTGTAGATGCCATTTTCTATGGAAGAAGTAACTACGTTGCGCGAAATGGCGGCTGGAATGCAAATAGCACATGCGCAATGGGTTGTAATGGTTTCTACTTCAGCCCACACTCTATAAATACTGCAAACTTTCTGGAATTTTCTCCATTTCTCCTCAGGTGACTAACAGTTTCTCATTTTCAACAGACTCTGTCTCAGCATGTTGCCTCTCTGGAAGCTCAAATTGGAGATCTGAAGAGGAGAATTGCAGCACTTAGTGATATTGCTCCACTGGAAAGGGGGTTGGTGCTCACTGAGCACAGTTTAGCTGGGCCTAGCATGGAGGGTGGAGCTGGGGCTAGTGAGGATGTCCAGGGAGGCAGCTGGGTTACAGTTGCAAGAGGAAGCAGGGGAAACAGGAGGAGGCAGGCCAGTTCTGAGTTGGCAAACACCAACAGATTTGCCGGATTGAGTGAAACTGTTGGGGATGTCCATTCAGGAATGGCAATGCCAGATAGAGCTGTTCCCTCTAACAGCTGGGCGAACAGCTCTACTGGAGGAGAGGGAGGGCAGAATAGGCAGAACAAAAGACAGGTTTTGGTTGTAGGGGACTCTATTATTAGGAAGGTAGACAGGGCAATCGAAACTGTTCGATTGCTGGGCATCTAAATGGCAGATGAGATTTAATATTAATAAATGTAAAGTTATGCATCTGGGAAGGAAAAATAGGCATGCAATTAATAATCTTAATCGAGCAAATCCAGGGGTATCAGATATTGAAAGGGTTATGGCAGTACTTGTGGACAACCACCTAGGTAACAGTGCTCAAAGTCAAGCAGCAGCTACAAAGGCAAATAAAATATTAGCATGTATTAAAAAGGGTATAGAAGCAAGGGAATCACATATAATTCTGCCATTATACAAATCTCTAGTATGCCCTCATTTGGAATATGGAGTACATTTTTGGGCACCACTTCATAAAAAGGACATTTTAGAGCTGGAAAAGGTACAGAGGGGGGCAACAAAACTAATTAGGGGAATGGAGGGGCTAAGTTATGAAGAAAGACTAACCAAATTAAGCTTATTTTCTCTAGAAAAAAGGCGTCTAAGAGGAGATATGATTACATTATATAAATACATCCAGGGTCAGTATAAATATTTGTCAAGGGAGCTTTTTATGCCAAGAGGTTTTCAACTGACAAGAGGACACCCCTTGAGGTTAGAAGTAAAAATATTCCACCTTAAAGAAAGATAAGGGTTCTTCACAGTAAGGATGGTTAATCTGTGGAATTCTCTACCAGAGGAGGTGGTGACAGCGGGTTCGATAGATAACTTAAAAGGGGAGTGGATTAATTTCTAATAAAAAAGGGAATTCAGGGTTATTCTGGATATTTCGAGAGAGTGTGTTGATTCAGGGAGAAATCCAGTATCTTGGGTCAGGAAGGAATTCATTTTTTTCCTCTTTGAGACGATTGGCTAAGTTTCACTTTTTTTTTCTGTTTGCCTTCCTTTGGATTAATTAATAATCATACAAAATAAGTAAATAAATAAATAAATAGTTAATTAATAATTAACAATTAACAACTAATTAATTAAAGACTAATCTGCATATTGCAGATAAGAGAAGTTCTTAAAAGGTTGAACTTGATGGACTGAAAGTATTTTTTCAACCTTAATTAATATGTAACTATGGAAGCAATAATACTAAATTCAAATAAGGCAAGTTTAAAAAGCTACATTTAGTTTATTTTCTTCAAAAACTATTTTGTTTTACTAATTGGTTACTAAATAGATATATTAAACCTTATTGTTTGACCACTATAGTAGTCCTATAATATGAGTTAAAATGGGAATATTATTGGCAACACATGCAGGCTTTATAATGAACTACAGTTGCAGTGACAAATCTATTTATTAGAATATACTTCTATACAGCAGGTCTCCCTGGGGTTCAATAAGAAGCCAGCAAAATATATACAGGTAGTCTTATTACCTTATGATGATCAGATTCTGTGACAATATATATGCGCCCCTATCCCCTAAAAACGTAATAGCCACACTTCACCCCAGGCTGCTGCTAGTACAAATGGGCCCCTACCCAGAGCTTTGCACCTGCTGCACCAGAGATGGTAAGGCAATACGGCATTATATGACAAATACATGGTTGAGGTCAGAAAAAAACCATTATCTGGATAGCATATTGGGAAAATATAATCCATCTACAAGAATAAACATGTAATCACATTTTTGTTATAATAGTGTGGGCAAGCCATGAGGTTACATATACTATAATTCCAACAAATTGTTAGAATAAACAATTATCATTCTGTTTTATAATACCATCTGAAAATATATGTCTGCAGTGTGTTTAGAGAAGAAAAAAGTATTATATTCATAGTATAAAATATTACTGTGGTTTTTGAGACTCTGCTGAGTATAAAACTCTTAAACACTATAAAAAATGTAATATAGTTTCCCTTGTGTAAAAGTGTGTAAAAGTGATGTTACATAAAAAATACATTTATCATATAAACCCTGTTGCCTTTTGCTGGATTTTTTTCCATTGTACATTTAGAGCTGTAATAAATTTCCTTCTTTGCTGCTCAGTTTGTAGGTGATCTTAAACTGGATGATATTTACAAATGACAGCGCTCAGCAAAGTCATTTGTAGATACCACATGAAAAACTACAAACTTAGGGAACATATTGCTTCCAGTGGTTTAAAGGGACATGGCACACATAGAATGTCTACCATGCATATACATGTGCATATTTTAAACACTGCAAAATGTATTTAAATACATTATATTCATGTTTACAGTATGCTCTATTGATGAACCATACAATGGGCTAAATGATTGTAGAAAGTCATAGCCTTTCTTTTAGTATCTATGACAGTATATGCAGTTAGGCTGTAGCTTCAGTTAAAATGTGGCAATCCATAGTGCTAGTGAGTTCAGTACGACTGAAGGAAATATAATCAGTCCACATGGAACCTCTCTGTTGCAAAAATATCCTTGTTTAATTAACTTACCTTAGGCAATGGCTACCCTCACTAATTGATAATAGCATTTTAAGGTCTATAAATTAGAGGATTTATCTGTGTTTGTCTGATTTCTAAAACAATTACAATTATTAGTGGCTACAATTTTTATTTAAAGTTACAAAGAAAAGATGCAGTGAAAGCTGCTTGTTCCACCACTGATTTGTACTGCGTATGTATAGAAAAAAAAGCTCTAATTAAAAAAATAATAATAAAAAAAAAATCTTGTTATATCACTATATTGTATGTGCACAAACTGAGTAATAAAACATAAGTTTTTGTTTTTACAATGAATGCCCAAAACTATGCTTGCAGCTTTAAACAATGCATGACAGGGGTGGATTAAGCATTAATCTTTGTATAGTACACTGTATACTTAAGCTTAAATCTAGGTATATATCTGTAGTGCTAAAGACTATCCTTATAAGAAATTTAAATGCAGAATGCCTATCAGTATTGCAATAATGGAGTAAGGTATTATCCTAAAAATAGTGACTCTCTTGATGTTTTTATCATGCTTCTGCACCACATGTGCTGAAAAAACCATTCTTTGGGAAGCCCTTGTCCACATTGTATAAGTGCTAATGAAAACTAGTTTTTATCGATCTTTTGGTGAGACCAACATATTGTTTAAAACAGCTGCATGTAATAACGTACACTACGTGGTCTAACTTTTCATTCGTAAGGTGTTAAACCTTAAACTTTTTCTTATTACAACTAGAAACTACCAGATTTCTATCTCTTTGCTTGAGATGTTTGCATGTGATGCACTTCCTAGTACCACATGTAAAACATCCTGTAAATTTCTTATAACACAAACTCCAATTTTATGTGGCACTTTTAATTCACTAGGGGTAAGGTGGTGCTTCAAATTTATACATAATTCCTCAAAATTGGCCATAGACTCCTAATGCATTTACTTATACTCCTGGCTGCTCTATTGCACCTCGCAAGAAAGCGGCACCCAGATGGCACGGAGCTATATTTTGGGGGATCTCTCTTGTTCTTTACTTTTTTTTTTTTATTAGTTCTGTCTTGTCTAGTCTCCTTGCTTTTTCTATAGCTTCAGAGACAACCTTATGATTATAGCCCTTGTCCAAACTCTATTTTTATTGGCACTCGCCCTACTTTTCTAAATCTTCCAGACGGGTACAGTTCCTCCTAACCCTTTGGAATTGGCCGTATGGGATATTATTTTCAAATATACTTGGGACTATAATTAAAAATATGTTTATTATATGTGATGACAGCGGCGAAATAAAACAAATTAAAACACGATTAAAAAACTGTATCACCCTTTCTTATTTTTCACTGTAAGGTGTCTTAGAGTAATTGCCTTTTATTCAGTTCTTTGTTGGTGTAGCACACTCTCTCTATTAACTTTGACTCTTTGTTCCTATATGTGTTCTGAAGCTTATAATAATCAAGCAAAAGCAGACATTACAATATTTTCATAAAAAAAGATATCAGAAGATCTACAGGTTATCCTTTATTAATATAAAGATAGGCCCAGAGTGATTTACTAACTCTTAGTATTTCTGTGAGGAAATAACCTTATCCTCAAAGATTAAAATTGTATCCAGCTATTTTACCCTAAATAATAAATAAGTAGCTTTTAATGCTGTTAAGTAGGGCTATCACATTTGCGCTTCTAACACTTCTGAGTAGAAACGCACGTTTCTGCTCCCTGATGGCATATTTCTCAAAGGGGGAAGGTGATAACCCTCCAACTGCCCAATTATTTATAATTTTGATGTTACCATAGTAACCTCTGAATCGTCACTAGTTAACTATTTATTGTCTAGTAAGTATAAATATTTATATCTCTTCTACTCAAAGATGTGGTAAGAGTACATTCATATTGTGGCTTCTTAATGTTAGTATTTCTGAGATTGAAATAACATAAGTATATTTATTTAACCATACAACTATTTACAATACATTTTGCAAGAAGGAGACTAGAGGATAGAAGTCTATCTATATTTTCAGACACATGTAGTTAGACTTGTTTGCAGAGTACAATGTTTACAATTTTTACAAAGTCAAAGACCACAAATATAATTACACTAGCTATTTGCCCATCAAAAATGATGAGAATAAAGTTTAAGGTTGGGAATGCTGTACCTTTAGCACTCATCTCGAGCTCCGCGCTGAGCGCCTTCGGGGCACATCGCATGGCTCGAAATGAGAGCCTCTCCCTCTGTCTATTGTATGGGCCTTGTGATGAGCGCCTTTGGTGCTCATTGCAAGGCTCTCCACACTCTGACCCCTGTGTCTGTTTCCTCCTCTCTCCCTCACCCCCTCTCCCTGCCCTGTGTCTTTTGTTTTTCCTTATCCCCCCGTGTCTCTTTTCCTCTGTCTCTCAGCCTTTTGTCTCTTTCCACCCTCTCCTTCCCCGGTGTCTTGCTCCTCTGTGTCTCTGCTGAATTTTTGCGTATCTCGCAATGAGTGCCTTTTCTTGCATGGTTCTGCTAAGTCTTATTGGCTTCAGGTTCATTTTTACTAGCTTTGACTAAGTGTTACTGGCCTTGGGGTCGTTTTGACTGGTTTTGGCCTCGTTTTCATCAAGTTAAGTTTTTTGGGCCGCCATTTTTTTTCTCTCGCTTACCCAATTTTCAATCGCCAAAAAAAGCCAAGTATACCTCAAATTAACTTGCAACCTCACTCACAGGCTCCCTGGCCCTCCCCCTGTGCTTTGTGTGAGTGTGTGTAATTTTTTTTTTTAATTATTTGGCGTTTTTTGTTGTTCTTTTGAGTTCGGTGGTTCGGCCTTTAATTCGTAATTTAGTGCAACCCCGCAACTGCGGCCTTCGGTCCTAAGTCCTACGGGCCTCACGATGAGCGACTGCGAGGGCAATTATTTACCATTGCGTGACAACACCGCAAACGTGACCAATGTCCTTGGTCCACAACTATATATGTGATTATCCTGCATAATGATTTTTTTAATATGAATTTTAAAAGATGTATTATTATTATATATTTCATCTTCATTATAGATTATTAAAATGATTCACAAAATTAGGAACCTCTACATGTTTTGACTTTGGTGCCCAGGAATGTAATTTCATAATCATACACTGTAAATATTATAATAGAAATAGATATGTTGTTATTATGTGTTTCATAAATAGAAGATATGTGGTTATTATGTGTTTTATATATGTCATCATTATCATGTAAAATGTAAATAGGGTCTTGTGTCATTTTACACCCTAGATATGTTATGATTATGTGTTTCATATATAGAAGATATGTTATTATTATGTGTTATATAAAATTAAATAGGGTCTTAAGTGACATTTTACACCCCAGGAGTAAATGATACATTATATCCCAATATGCAGCAGCAATTAAAAAGATCCATTGAAAAATATTTATACTGACCCTGGATGTATTTATATAGGGTAATCATATCCCCTCTTAAACCTCTTTTTTTCTAGAGAAAATAAGCATCATTTGGTTAGACTTTCTTCATAACTTAGCTCCTCCATTCCCCTTATTACTTTTGTTGTCCTTCTCTGTACTTTTTCCAGTTCTAAAATGCCCTTTTTATGTAGAGGTGCCCAAAACTGTACTCCATATTCAAAATGAGGGTGTACTAGGGATTTGTATAGTGGTAAAATTATATTTGCTACCCTTGCTTCTACTGTATACCCTTCTTAATGCATGTTAATAGTTTATTTGCCCTTGCAGCTGCTGCTTGGCATTGAGAACTGTTACGTAGGTGGTTGTCCACAAGCACTCCCAAATTAATTTTAATATCTGATACCCCTAGATTTGCTTCATTAAGTTTATAAATTGCATGGCTATTTTTCCTTCCCAGATGCATAACCTTACATTTATTCATATTAAATCTTATCTGCCATTTAATTGCCTATTTCTCTAATTTATGCAAATCCCTTTAGAGGTTCCTAATTTTGTGAATAATTTTAATAATCTATAATGAAGATGATCTGTACATGAAATATATAATAATAATACATCTTTTAAAATTCATAATATAAAATCCATATGATAAAATTCATAATGCAGGATAATGTAATTATATTTGTGGTCTTTAACTTTGTAAATATTGTAAACATTGTGCCCTGCAAACCAGTCTAACTACATGTGTCTGAAAAGATAGATAGACTTCTATCCTCTAGTTTCCTTCTTGCAAAATGTATTGTAAATAGTTGTTTGTTTAAATAAATATACTTATGTTATTTCAACCTCAAAAATACTAACATTAAGAAGCCACAATATGAATGTACTCTTACCACATCTTTGAGTACAAGAGATATACATATTTATACTTACTAGACAATAAATAGTTAACTAGTCAAGATTCAGAGGTTACTATGGTAACATCACAATTATAAATAGTTGGGTAGTTGGAGCGTTATCACCTTTCCAGGGCATAGAAACCTGAGTTAGGGCAGTACGTCTGACGTCAGACGCCGGATCTCATGTGTTAGAAGTGCAAATGCGATACATATATAATATTATAATATATTATAACATAAGCTAAAATAGAGGTTAAGACCCTCTGGGAAAAAAAAATCTAGATAAGTTGATAATAAAGAGTTATACAGTCTATTGGAAAAATAAATCCAGATATTGTGTATATTTTAAAAAAAGTTGAACATAGAAATTGATATAGACCTCTGGGAAAAATATATCCAGATACCTAGGGCCTCATTCTATTAACGGCCGTAGGAGATGTGGGGCCGCAAGGACAGGCCGCAAGCTATTCGCCTATTCTATTCCCTTCCGGCCGGGGATTCCGTCAGGCTTGCGGCCGGCGCCTTGATATCCCTTGCGGCCGCACGCGCCGGAGGAAAGCCTTTGATCTTAAACGGCCGCAAGAGTTTCGCCTGTAAGAAAGCCCCGGTTGCTATTCAATTGCTCCGGGAACCCTCTCTGCAAGGCTAAAACCGAGCCGCAGTTTACTTGCAGCAAAAAGGTCCCGCAGACACACAATTAAGCACATTTTAAAGCCATAATAAAGCCATCCTGCACTCTGAGGAGAATATAAAGTGATTGTAGGTGTTAGCATTAATAGCACAACATTCCCCTACACTCAAATCCGTAAATATATATTTTTTTAATTTATGTCACATATCCATGTAAAAAGTCCAGAGGGCTTGGAGCACCTCAGACCCGCCCACGCTGCGGCCGGAAAATAAACAGAGAGGGGGTTGCTATTAATCCTCATATCCCCCATTATGATCCCTAGCATTTACAGAGCTTTACAGTGCCGTCTTGAATTTATTTTTGCATTTTAAGATTTCTGAGCTTACGGACGGTTGCAAGATATACGGCCGGCCGTAAGGGGATATCCTTGCGGCGCCGTATAATTGAATTGCAAGGTAACGAGCTGAGATTAGGAGTACTCTCTTAAAGGGAATGCTCTTAATCTTAGCTTGTTACCTGTATAAAAGACACCTGTCCACAGATTCCAAACTCTCCACCAAGGCCAAGACGAAAGAGCTGTCCAAGGATGTCAGGGACAAGATTATAGAACTACACAAGGCTGGAATGGGCTACAAGACCATCGCCAAGCAGCTTGGTGAGAAGGTGACAACAGTGGGTGCGATTATTCTCAAATGTAAGAAACACAAAATAACTGCCAGTCTCCCTCAGTCTGATGCTCCATGCAAGATCTCACCTTGTGGTGTTTCAATGAACATGAGAACTGTGATGAATCAGCCCAGAACTACACAGGAGGATCTTGTTAATGATCCCAAGGCAGCTGGGACCATAGTAACCAAGAAAATAATTGGTAACACACTACTCCGTAAAGGACTGAAATGCTTGAGCGCCCACAAGGTCCCCGTGCTCAAGAAAGCACATGTACAGGCCCATCTGAAGTTTTCTAATGAACATCTGAATGATTCAGAGGAGAACTAGGTGAAAGTGTTGTGGTCAGATGAGACCAAATTCAAGCTCTTTGGCATCAACTCAACTTACCGTGTTTGGAGGAAGAGGAATGCTGCCTATAACCCCATGAACCCCATTCCCATCATCAAACATGGAGGTGGAAATATGATGCTTTGGGGGTGTTTTTCTGCTAAGGGAACAGGACAACTGCACTGCATCAAAGGGACAATGGACGGGGCCATGTACCGTAAAATTTTGGGTGAGAACCTCCTTCCCTCAGCCAGGGCATTGAAAATGGGTCATGGTTGGATATTGCAGCATGACAATGACCCAAAACACACAGCCAAGGCAACAAAGGAGTGGCTCAAGAAAAAGCACATTAAGGTCCTGGAGTGACCTAGCCAGTCTCCTGACCTTTATCCCATAGAAAAGCTGTGGTGGGAGCTGAAGGTTCGAGTTGCCAAACATCAGCCTCAAAACCTTAATGACTTGGAGAGGATCTGCAAAGAGGAGTGGGACAAAATCCCTCCTGAGATGTGGGCAAACCTGGTGGCCAACTACAAGTAATGTCTGACCTCTGTGATTGCCAACAGGGGTTTTGCCACCAAGTACTAAGACAAAGAGGTCAAATACTTATTTCCCTCATTGGCCTGCAAATCAATTTATAACTTTTTTAGAAATTACACTGAAAATAAAGTATTTTATATAGCAGATTTGTGAGCTTGAGAATGTTGTGCTATTAATTTTAATACCTAACATCACTTTCCCTTTACCTATAAGTACAGTAGTTCTTATTATTTTATTTTATTTTACTATTATTGATTTTATTATAATATATATATATATATATATATATATATATATATATATATATATATATATATATGTGTGTGTGTGAGTAATAAAATACATTTTTTGCACTATACAGGGAGTGCAGAATTATTAGGCAAGTTGTATTTTTGAGGATTAATTTTATTATTGAACAACAACCATGTTCTCAATGAACCCAAAAAACTCATTAATATCAAAGCTGAATATTTTTGGAAGTTGTTTTTAGTTTGTTTTTAGTTTTAGCTATTTTAGGGGGATATCTGTGTGTGCAGGTGACTATTACTGTGCATAGTTATTAGGCAACTTAACAAAAAACAAATATATACCCATTTCAATTATTTATTTTTACCAGTGAAACCAATATAACATCTCAACATTCACAAATATACATTTCTGACATTCAAAAACAAATCAGTGACCAATATAGCCACCTTTCTTTGCAAGGACACTCAAAAGCCTGCCATCCATGGATTCTGTCAGTGTTTTGATCTGTTCACCATCAACATTGCGTGCAGCAGCAACCACAGCCTCCCAGACACTGTTCAGAGAGGTGTACTGTTTTCCCTCCTTGTAAATCTCACATTTGATGATGGACCACAGGTTCTCAATGGGGTTCAGATCAGGTGAACAAGGAGGCCATGTCATTAGATTTTCTTCTTTTATACCCTTTCTTGCCAGCCACGCTGTGGAGTACTTGGACGTGTGTGATGGAGCATTGTCCTGCATGAAAATCATGTTTTTCTTGAAGGATGCAGACTTCTTCCTGTACCACTGCTTGAAGAAGGTGTCTTCCAGGAACTGGCAGTAGGACTGGGAGTTGAGCTTGACTCCATCCTCAACCCGAAAAGGCCCTACAAGCTCATCTTTGATGATACCAGCCCAAACCAGTACTCCACCTCCACCTTGCTGGCGTCTGAGTCGGACTGGAGCTCTCTGCCCTTTACCAATCCAGCCACGGGCCCATCCATCTGGCCCATCAAGACTCACTCTCATTTCATCAGTCCATAAAACCTTAGAAAAATCAGTCTTGAGATATTTCTTGGCCCAGTCTTGACGTTTCAGCTTGTGTGTCTTGTTCAGTGGTGGTCGTCTTTCAGCCTTTCTTACCTTGGCCATGTCTCTGAGGATTGCACACCTTGTGCTTTTGGGCACTCCAGTGATGTTGCAGCTCTGAAATATGGCCAAACTGGTGGCATCGTGGCAGCTGCACGCTTGACTTTTCTCAGTTCATGGGCAGTTATTTTGCGCCTTGGTTTTTCCACACGCTTCTTGCGACCCTGTTGACTATTTTGAATGAAACGCTTGATTGTTCGATGATCACGCTTCAGAAGCTTTGCAATTTTAAGAGTGCTGCATCCCTCTGCAAGATATCTCACTATTTTTGACTTTTCTGAGCCTGTCAAGTCCTTCTTTTGACCCATTTTGCCAAAGGAAAGGAAGTTGCCTAATAATTATGCACACCTGATATAGGGTGTTGATGTCATTAGACCATACCCCTTCTCATTACAGAGATGCACATCACCCAATATGCTTAATTGGTAGTAGGCTTTCGAGCCTATACAGCTTGGAGTAAGACAACATGCATAAAGAGGATGATGTGGTCAAAATACTCATTTGCCTAATAATTCTGCACTCCCTGTATACAGCCTGAGTGTTATTCAGCTATATGGTCTTTGGCACCCTGGTTCTACATCTTGGAGGGTAAACCAGGACTAGCGAAGTTATCCATACTCCTATTTAGCAAAACACTACAAAGTTGTGCATTAATACCAATTCCTTACACTTAGAAATTATTGAACAACTGAAAATAATGTTAGCTTAGAAATACAGTTTTAATTCCTGCACTCTTGCTTATTTTATAACATAATTTTATTTATTCTAATAACGTTTCTAAATCTTCATTACATTTATAAATGTTACCATGTGAAAAAGTTTTTTTTTTTTTAATTGCAAGGATTATAATGTACCAAGAGATAGGAAAATCTTAGTGTAATGAACATGTTCTGCTCTTGAAGCCTTGCTGAATTTAAAAAAATAACGTACAATCTTTTAACCAAATTTTATTTCTATTTGGTTAAACAGTTTGTTCCTAGATTTATGAATAATCTACTGTTATTTCTAATGATGTTTTTGTTAATTATATTATTTTGTTATACATTTGATTCACCCACTTTCCACAAACGTTTTAATTATTATTATCTTATTTATGCTTTTTTATTTCTTATTTTTTTCTTAATAAAAAATGTTTTTGAACATGGGGATTTCTATTGTTGTTCTTAATTTTCTTGAGATGTAACTAAGAAACTAGAGTAGATGTAACAGAGGATAGAGTCCCTATTTGGGAGCCCTAGTTCACGCTAACACGTTTCAAATGCTTCTTTTTCAAATAATTGTTCATACTCCTAATTAGCAAAACACTGTAAGGCATAATACCAGCTTCTTACACTTAGGAAATGATTGCATTACTTTACAAGTCACCATACATTACTGATGGAGAGACTTGAGAAGCAGTACCACTACGCTGAAGGCCCTCTGAGGACTACGAGAGGGAGGGACCTCTACTTATACAAGTTTAATACCTCATATCTTTGGGGTTTAGTCATGTGAGTTTATAAAACTTTACTTATTTATTGCTATTAGCTTTTATTTTGTACTCTGAGATGGTGCACACTTGTTCCTCCCATCCTTCTTCTGTGTTTTATATGATCCTTTGTATACATTTAATGTAATATTTCTAATTTAAGCCCTCTACCATTCAGTAGTACAGTAAATAGTAAATTTGTGTTAACATTTGTATGTCTAAAACAAGTTAAAAAGCTTGTTTCATGCCCAGAATTCCAGGAAATACAGTTATTACACTGTATACTGGGAACATTGGCAGGGACATGCAAATGCTTCACTCTTGCAATCCCTAACCATTTCAAACATGAGAGACAGTAACCTTGAAACAGCTGTACGTAAGTTGGATTCCAAGCTTGTGTATAAGGGAAGCCATGTTTGAAATGGTTATGGATTGCAAGAGTGAAGCCTTTGTGGGCACATTAGCATGCCCCTGCCAAAGTTCTAAGAATGCAATGTAATAACTGTATTTCTCAGAATTCTGAGCATGAAACACGTTTTTTAACTTGTTTTAGAGATTCAAATGTGAACACAAATGTACTATTTAAATTCATAATAGAAAGCATGAAAGGCATTGTATGAATATCAGCAGGTCACAGTGAATTACAAATCTAGAAATGCAGATGATTATATTTCCAGTCTAATTTCTAATTAAGAAAGGCACTTTTCATATGCTTTATGATAAAAGCACCCTTTACTGCGCACTAAGGCAAAATCTACAATGAAATTAATTTTCTTATATTTAATTTTTTTTCCATATTGCTGGCAACCTTGAACTTGACTCCAACCTCCTAATCTTTCTTACTACATGTAGTTTTTACACAGAAGATGTTGTCTGTAGAATACTAAAGCTGTTATTTATATAAATACTCGTCAAATATCCTCCTCACTGACTCCACATACATTCACTCCTCGCACACTCACTTACTCCTCCCATACTCACTCCACCCATACTCACTCCACCAACTTCATACTCACTCCACCCACACTCATTCACTCCACCCACACTCACTCCATCCACAATCACTCACTCCACCCATACTCACTCCGCCCACATCATTCACCCCACCCTCACTCACTCACTCAACCCACACACACTCACTTACCCCAAACTCACCACACTCACTCACACTCACTCCACCTGTACTCACTCACTGACTTCACACTCACTAACTCCATCCATACTCACTCCACCTACACTCACTGACTCCACACTCAGTCACTCACCACAAACTCAGTGAGTCCAAACTCATTGACTCCACTCCACTCATTGACTCCACCAACACTCACTCCACCCACACTCACTCTCCCAACACACACTCACTCACCCCAAAATCACCCCACCCACGCTCACCTCACACTCACTCCACCCACACTCACTGACTTCATACTCACTCACTCCACACTCACTCCACCCACACTCAGTTACTTTTCTCCACCCACACTCACCCCACCCACACTCACTCCACCCACATTCACTCACTCCACTCATTCCACACACACTCACTCACTCCACCCCCACTCATTGACTCCACAGTCACTCACTCCACACTCACTCCACCCGCACTCACTTACTTTACTCCACCCACACTCACCTCACCCTCACTCCACCCACAGTCACTCACTCCACCCATACTCACTCCACCCACTTCACACTCACTCCACCCACACTCACCCCACACACACTCACTCATCCCACACACACTCACTCCTCCCACACTCATTTACTGACTTCACACTCACTCACTCCATCCATACTCACTCAATCCACCTTCACTCACTCCATCCACACTCACATACTCCACCAACTTCCTACTCACTCCACCCACACTCACCCACACACACTCATTTACCCTAAACTGATCCACACTCAACTCACACTTACTCCACCCATACTCACTGACTTACTCCACCTACACTGACTCCACACTCACTTACTCCACCCACACTCACCCCACGCACACTCACTCCACCCATACTTAGTCCACCCACACTTACTCACTGACTTCATACTCACTCACTCCAACCACACTCACATTTTCCACCCACACTTATTGACTCCACACTCACTCACTCCCTGTACACTCACTCATTCCCCTCACAATCACTCCACCCACTCCATCCACACTCACCTCACACTCACTCCACCCACACTCATCACTCCACCAACACTCACTCCACCTACACTCACCCCACCCACTCTCACTCCACCTACACTCACCCCACCCACTCTCACTCCACCAACTCTCACTCCACCCATACTCACTCACTCCACCCACACTCATCCCACACACACTCACTCACTCCACACACACTCACTCCACACACACTCACTCCACCCACACTCATTTACAGACTTCACACACACTCACTCCATCCATACTCACTCAATCCACCTCCACTCACTCCACCCACATTCACTCACTCCACCCACACTCACCCCACACAGACTCATTCACCCTAAACTGACCCACACTCAACTCACACTTACTCCACCCACACTCACTCACTCCATCCATACTCACTCACTCAACCTACACTCACTCCACCCACACTCACTCACTCCACACTCACTCACACCACCCACACTCACTCACCCACACCCACTCCACCCATACTTACTCCACCCACACTCACTCACTGACTTCCTACTCACTCACTCCAACCACACTCACTCTTCCCACCCACACTCATTGACTCCACACTCACTCACTCCCCCTACACTCACTCATTCCCCTCACACTCACTCCACCCACACTCACCCACTCCACCCACACTCACCCACTCCACCCACACTCACTTACTCCACCCATACTCACTCACTCCACCTACACTCACTCCAACCACACTCACTGACTCCACTCTCACTCATTCCACCCACACTCACTCTCTCTCCCTCTTACCCTTTTTCCCTCTCTCCCTACACCTGTGCTCTGATTCGCTGTGAGCTCAGACCCCACCCTACCATGTGATTCCATCTGCAACAGTTACATCCTGTGCTTTCTATCAGAAAGGTCAAACTGGGTACCTTGATGTATTTTTTTTGTAGGAATCTGGCTTATGTAAGCTTCCTGTGGGTGTGAACAGCTGGATTGTACTTTTGGGCAAATACCTTTGTAAGTAAACTGAACTTATCTATATAACACATCTTTTTCTGATAACCCCAGGGAACTTACATATCCCTTTAAAGGAATATGGAAGTTTCCATGTTTTAATATTAAAATAAACTACCTCAGTGCTTGTTTGAATACTGATACATCATTTTATTAACACATGCTTAAAAGCTCTATTTTCACTTACTCAAACCTTCCAAGAACCACCTGCAAAGGTCTGCCCCACAGCTCATGCATACAATGGGCCTCATTATATTCCAAACCAGTAATTACAATGCCTGAGGCTGTAAATCTTGCAGATTTGCGAGCTTGAGACTGTTGTGCAATTAATTATAAAGTCTTACATCGCTTTCCCTGTATATTAATGTGCAGGATTGAGTTTTTTTTGGCTTTTATAGTGTTACGAACAGGTGTTTAACCCCCTTGCGAGTCCTCTCTAGTACTCACATAATTTTTGGCTACATTTGCCATTTACGGGTGTGAAATCACTTGCAGGCTTGAAGAATTATAGCAATTTAGTAGCGGTTTGCAATTTCAGCGATTATAACATTTATGGCTTGAAAGATCAAAGGCTTAGCAGGGTCGGAGTTATGATTTTGATAGCCTGTAGGGATTTTCAGCCTATAACCTGCAAATAGATTGCGGGTAGCTAAAAGAGGCCAATTTAATAGCAGGAACTTATGGCCTACAGTTACTACAATTTGGACAATTTAATGAGGCCCAATGTACTTCCCTTTTACAGACAGTTTGTCAGCAGGATTTGTTTTTTAAATGTTGCTGAGAAACAGTCTGTAAGTACCTAGTACATCTAGGTACTAGCACCTTGTACTAGTGATGTCGCGAACAGTTTGCCCGCGGACTATTCGCGGCGATTTTGGCATGTTCACGCTCGCAGCGAACTGCGAACATATGCGCTTTTCGGTTCGCCCCCTATTCTTTATCATTGAGGAAACTTTGACCCTGCACCTCACAGTCAGCAGACACATTCCAGCCAATCAGCAGCATACACTCCCTTCCAGAGCCTTCCATCTGAAGGACAGCAACCCAAAAAGCCCTTTTTAGGGCTAGAACATCATTTATTTTATTTTATAATTTGTGACATGCTAACACCTAACAGCTTATATTGTGCTCAGTGAAATAAAACAACTCTTTTTTGACTGTAATAGATTGAATATCAGTTCCCTGCCTACAGGCGTGTGTGTAAAGCCTATTGCATCTACTCTGCCAACTTTTGCCAGTGCACAGTGATACGTCATATCTGGTGCAACCGTAGTGTACAGTGACATAAAACAACACTTTTTTGACTGTAATAGATTGAATAGCAATTGCCTGCCTACAGGCGTGTGTGTGAAGCCTATTGCATCTACTCTGCCAACTTTTGCCAGTGCACAGTGACACTCATATCTGGTGGCACCTTAGATTGCATGCGCAGTGCCCCAAATTTGAAGTGGGAGGACCGACCAAGCATCTTTTTCCATCTCCCGCTTCCAAAAATCCATGCCATATACACGTCCCCTGATAGTGGACGTAACAGGGATTAAACCGATAGGAATAGTACTACTTAACAGTACACACCTTATAATAACGCAGACAGAGGCAACGCGTATAATCTTCCATGCAGTGGAAGCCCCCAGACTCTGACCTGTGTATAATATTCCATGCTGGGCAGTGGAAGCCCCCAGACTCTGACCTGTGTATAATCTTCCATGCTGGGCAGTGGAAGCCCCCAGACTCTGACCTGTGTATAATCTTCCATGCTGGGCAGTGGAAGCCACCAGACTCTGGGAGTCTGAAGAAGAGGAGTCAGAGGAGGAAGGAAGGTGGCTTTGAGGAGGTGGAAGACCAAACACAGCAGGCGTCCCAGGGGGCTTGTTGTCACCTTTCGGAGACCCTTGGTGGCTGGGTGGAGGAAGAGACCTTCAATGACAACAGTGAGGACAAGGAACGGGACATGGCTAGCTTGGTATCCAACCTTGTGCAAGTGGCTTATTTTAGTATTAAACACAGGGAAACTTCCATATACCTGTAAGTATCAATACATATTATTATTAACTTTTTTAAAACCTAAAAATCCTATGAATCGTGCTAGTTCTTTAGAAAATATTTTAATGAATATATATATCTTTTTTAAATGTTTTATGTTTTCCCCATTTTATAAACATCCTTAAAGTCCATTACCACAACTGCCCTTTAAAGGTTTCAAAATCAGCACTAATATTTATTTTACAAATATATATCGGAGGAAGTGTACATCATCCAAGTCTGGAATTGTTGTCATGTAAAGCAACATAACATACTTTAAAATGTAAATTTGACTTTGACTTCTTTTTTCTCTAAACTTCTAAACGTATTCTATTATCTCTAATACACAACTTAAGTTTCTCAGCCTCCATACGTAAACTAATGAGAGCCAATAAGTAATATTTACCCATCGGGCTAGCACTCTACCACTCTAGTACATTAAAGCAACCATGTATAGCACTACGTAATATGTTGGCGCTTTACAAATATATGATTGCAATAATAATAATCTGGTTTAGTCCATGTGAGTTTCATAATATGTATTAACCCCTTGAGTACCGGGATCCATATTACACATAAATAACAGTTAAAAAAATAATATTTTTTAGTTGCATATTTGTGAGTTTGAGACTGTTCTGCAATTAATTATAATGTCTTTAATTATAATGTCTTTCAATGCTTTCCCATGCTTTTAAAGTACAGTAGTGTGTGTTTAATTGCTGTTACAGCTATCAGAACTGGTGCTAAAACCCTTTGCGAGTCCTATTTACTAATTATAATATTTGTTTCAGAAATGTGCTACTTTTTCTAGTTACGGGTCTGACTTAATTTGCGAGCTAGACGTAAAATTCTAACACAATATGGATTTGGTGTAACTTTAAGTATGTTGCACGTGTAATGTTTGAGATTTCCAAAAAGCAATGTAGAGGCTAGCCCTAAATTGTGTCTTTGGTTTGTCAGTAGTGATTGTGGGTGGATAACTCACAATCAGGATGCGAGTAGCTCATAGAATTTGTGGCAACTTTACCTACAACTTTAAGTATGTGTAACATTACATTCTGGCCAATAGAATAGGGCCTGCACAACGTCCAGCACAACTGTAGATTCAAAATTGAGATATATTAAAACAGACGTTTATTTCACTTAATGGGATGTCCAACACAGATGTAACATTCATCTTAATGGGCAAAAATAAATAAGCAAATCTAAGAACACTTCTGTTACTGAAATCATTAAAAGATAAGGGTTCATACTTTAATTTCACTGGATTGTTTGTAAAACTTTTTGGAAGGTATATTTGAGATGTTTTGCACTCAATAATGTGTACTTTAATTCCTTATGCTCTTCTTTTATGTTCTGTGTTTTTTATCTTATGTCTTTCCTTTTCTTTAGGATGAATATTATCTGCAAAGAATAAATACAAGACATATTGTATTTGTATTTTTATGTGTTTCATAAAAATACAGTAAAAATAAAAAAACACATACTTACAATGCTGGGTTATATTCTGTTCCAACCTCCTTGCCGCTCTTTTTACTTCTTTACACAGAAGTATTATCTTTAATGCATTAAGAGTACACACACTGAAGAATAGTAAAATACAATTTATGCACACACACTGTGAATGCTTACAGACAGAACACATTTAGTGATAAAACAAATGCTAAAATATACAGTTATTTGTCCCATTCTGTGATCACATTCCCTCTCTTCCTGTTGCTCTGCATGACTTCATATTTTGCAACATTTCCACTCTATCAAAAGATTTTGAACATTTTTACTTCAGTTTGCTGCACTTGAATTTAAAGTCAAAAGAGAGTACACGGAACAATGAAACAGAAACAGTGAAGTCCTGTACATTATAAAAAATATTTGACAAAGATTGATGATGTTAATAAATTTGGTTTGGTAGGTGTATAATAAAGTGTCGAGTAGACTATATGTGCCACTAGAGCCATGCACAATTGTGTCATTGTCAGTGAGATATTTAGCTCTAAACTGCACACAATTCATTGCTATCTCTTTAAAAATATGTAAAAATCTCCCAAATAATGTGCTTTTAAAGCATTACTATAATCACATATAATAGTTGTCAAACTGCGAGTTGTCGTCACGCTTGAGCGCCGAAACACCAAACTGGAAAACATGCAAAAACACACAAATATGCCTCAAATTCACTTACACACTCACACACAGTACACGGGGAGAGCCAGGGAACCTGTGAGTGAGGTTGCAAGTTAATTTGAGGCATAATTTGCCTTTTCTCACGACTGAAAATCGCTGAAGCGAGAAAAAAAATGACTGCCAAAAAACGTAAACACAACAAAAACGAGGCAGAAGGACGTAAAACGAGGCAGAAGGACGTAAATACCAGCCCTAAGCACTAAGACTTAACGCAAACCAGTAACACTTAATACAAGGCAGTAACATTTAACTTAAGCCATTAACACTGAAGCCAAGGCAGTAACACTTAACCCAAGGCAGTAGGCTCCTAAACTAGACAGGCATATAAAGTACACAGGGGGAGAGGCTCACAATAAGCACCGAAGGTGCTCAGAGGGGCCATATACTCGCATTTTGTGACAAACAGCGTTGCCAGGGTTCAAATTTTATTGCCGTAATTTTTGACTGGCAATTCGCTAGTTGCTCTAAATAGGTTTACTGCCAAATAATACAAGTGACTATTTTTTATTGTATTAACATTTTGTTTTGATGACCTTTTGAGCCTTTGATGTTGCTTCATCATGAACAGAATTTGTTGGCTTTCCAGTGTTTTATGCAGTATTTACTAAGTAGATGTACATATTGACCTAGCATTATGTATACATCTTAATCCTAATGTATAAAGCCCTCAGTAATAATGCACCCTCCTATATCTCTACAGTCTCTTAAAGTTTCTTTTTGCTCTTGCTAATGACCTTCTTCTTTCCTCCTCTCTTATCACATCCTCTCAATCCTGCCTTCAGGACTTTTCTTGTGCTGCCCCTATTCTTTGGAACTACTTGCCTCGCTCCACTAGACTATCCTCCTCTCTCAAATCATTCAAAACCTCACTAAAAACTCATCTATTTAAAGAAGCGTACTATTTTCACCTTTAATATGAGCCATATATTGTACCTCACATTTCTTTACCTCATCCATACTCTATAGTTTTCAGTCTTATTGGGTGCTTTAGAGAAAACACTTTGTATGCTTGATTTTAAACTCAATAAAATAAAAAATGTAAGCGATACAGAATATGTTGTCTCGTTACAAATGAAGGTTGATAATAATAATAATATTTGAGCAATAACATTACTCATGAACGCTTGAATAATTATTCAGTATTATTGTGACTCATTTCATGGTGACCTCATAACATTTTATGCCTCCCATGTCTTCCTCAACCCCTGCCTATCCAACTAAAACAAGCAACTAATCTACACACACAAACATTTCTTGCCAAATGTGAGGTTGATCTCATGAAAAATATGCAATCCATAAACAGAAATAAAAACATTGAATCTCTGGACAACCTTAAGGAAAAGCCAGGTTCAAAATAGGTCACATTGCTGGATATGGCTCTACTCGATGACCACATCTTAACCAGCTCATTTCTCTCCTTTCAATCCATTGCCAAAAGCAATTTACATAGCCGCCTATGAGCAGAGAGCATATCACAAAATCAGAAGAACATACAGAAATAAGTGGGTGTAATTTCACATCCCTGCTTCCCTAAGCCCAAAACACAAGCAGAACAGTGCAGGACATTGAACCACTATATCTCTTACCCATCCTCTATACATGCCTTTAGATCACGTTTGTCAATACAAAGGAGGGCACCTGTACTCCAGAATTGACACCATAGACAGTGTCATATTGTTTCTTTGAAATGGACACAGGCTAGCAGATTGCCATTATGACAAGCACCAAGACTATCATCTTCTAGCACCAAGTAGCTGCATGGCAAACCCAATAAGGCTTACACACTCCAGGCTTGGGTTCCTTGCAGGTCAGGAGGACTACTAACCAGACAACTAAGGTAAGGTTAGGGCTATCATAGGGACCCACCAAGTCCGCCCTTACTACATTCCTTTCACAAATCTGCTCTGCATAAATCATTGCTTTTAAAAAATGTAAAATTGGCACTACTAATATCAGTGGCGTGATGCAATCCTAAGGGTCATGGATAGTCTAACATGACTGAACAACAATATCAGTGTGAGATCACCATCAACTAAAAATCTTTTCTCTTTGCAGCACAGCCTTAAATATGTGTCCAGAAGACTTAAACAGTTCTCATCTGAAACTCTGGCTACAACTTTATTTATTCCTAAAGCTTTTTTTTTTTTTAACAGTGTATAAGCTTATTCTCCATATCTTAAGCAGCAACCAACAAACTGCATACACATGTTCAGTTTTTTTCCTTTTGCTAAGCTCACTCTTTTATTAACATAGAGTTCAACATGTTTCTTTTTTTTTTGGTTATTCCTATAATGGTTATTAAAACACTTACAGTATCTCACAAAAGTGATTTCACCCCTCACATTTTTGTAAATATTTTATTATATCTTTTCATGTGACAACACTGAAGGAATGACACTCTGCTACAATGTAAAGTAGTAAGTGTACAGCCTGTATAACAGTGTAAATTTGCTGTCCCCTCAAAATAACTCAACACACAGCCATTAATGTCTAAATCGTTGGCAACAAAAGTGAGTACACCCCTAACTGGAAATGTCCAAATTGGGCCCAAAGTGTCAATATTTTGTGTGGCCTCCTTTAGTTTCTAGCACTGTCTTAACCCTCATGGGCATGGAGTTCACCAGAGCTTCACGGGTTGCCACTGGAATCCTCTTCCACTTCTCCACGATGACATCACTGAGCTGGTGGAAGTTAGAGACCTTGCACTCCCCCACCTTCCATTTGAGGATGCCCCACAGATGCTCAATAGGATTTAGGTGTGGAGACATGCTTGGCCAGTCCATCAACTTTACCTTCAGCTTCTTTAGCAAGGCAGTGGTCGTCTTGGAGCTGTGTTTGGGGTCGTTATCATGTTGGAATACTGCCCTGCGGCCCAGGCTCCAAAGGGAGGGGATCATGCTCTGCTTCATTATGTCACAGTACATGTTGGTATTCATGGTTCCCTCAATGAACTGTAGCTCCCCAGTAGATATAAGTATATAAGGAAATAGTAACTGTTAACCTTACTTATCGAAAACCCTAGAAGGAGTTAATTCTGAAGAATCATTAGTTCAGTGCTTTTACTTCAAGGTTCTTTGCATACTTGATTCTTTGAAGAAACAAGAATAAAAGCTCCCTTGACAAATCTTTATACTGACTCTGGATGTATTTATATAGGGGTAATCATATCCCCTCTTAGACACCTTTTTTCTAGAGAAAATAAGTATAATTTGGTTAGTCTTTCTTGATAACTTAGCCCCTCCATTCCCCTTATTAGTTTTGTTGTCCTTCTCTGTACTTTTTCCAATTCTAAAATGTCCTTTTATGAAGTGGTGCGCAAAACTGTACTCCATATTCCAAATGAGGGCGTACTAGGAATTTGTATAGTGGCAGAATTATATTTGCTTCTCTTGCTTCTCTACCCTTTTTAATTCATGCTAATAGTTTATTTGCCTTTGCAGCTGCTGCTTGGCATTAAGAACTGTTACGTAGGTGGTTGTCCACAAGCATTCCCAAATCCCTTTCAATATCTGATACCCCTAGATACCCCTGATACCTAAGGTTATTTTTCCTTCCCAGATGCATAACCTTACATTTATTCATATTAAATCTCATCTGCCATTTAATTGCCCATTTCTCTATTTTATGTAAATCCATTGGGAGGGAAAGTACATAATTTTCTGATTTAATTACCTTGCACAACGTTGTGTCATCAGCAAAAATGGAAACAATACTTTCCAGTCCTACTTCTAAGTCATTAATAAATATGTTAAAAAGAAGAGGACCTAATACTGAGCCCTGTGGAACCCCACTTACCACATCAGTCCAATCGGAATATGTTCCATTTACAACAACCCTTTGCTTCCTGTCTTTTAGCCAGCTCTCAATCCATGTGCATATATTTACTGCAATTCCTGTATCCTTTAGTTTGCTCAATAGTCTCCCATGTGAAACTGTATCAAAAGCCTTTGCAAAATCTAAAAGGACTACATCCACTGAGTTGCCTTTATCCAATTGCCTACTAACCTCCTCATAGAAATTTATTAAATTTGTTTGACATGACCTATCCCTCATAAATCCATGTTGGCTCCTACTTATAATCATGTTTGAAAAGACATATACCTTCTAAAAGCTTTCCCACTACAGAAGTGAGGCTCACACGTCTATAATTCCCCAGATTTGCTCTTGCTCCCTTCTTAAATATAGGTATCACCTCTTCTTTTCTCCAGTCATCTGGTAGAGACCCTGTGTTGAGTGAATCTTGAAAAATTAGATGTAATGGTTTGGCTATTACAGAACCCAGTTTCGTTAGTACCCATGGATATTTTCCATCAGGACCTGGGGCTTTATTAACATTTATTTTTTCCAACCTCTTTTGCATTTCTTCCTGTGTTAACCAATTATTTAGTGATGGTAGTGTAGCCCCATTATTTTGTAGTGTCCCAAACACTGGTACCGCCCTTGTATATACCGAAGAAAAGAACCTATTTAGTTCATCTGCCTTTTCCTGTTCACTAATTGTCAGACGGCCTGTTTCACATTGTAATGTTCCTATAGCTCCCTTCCTTACAGGTTATACACTGATAATGTGTTACTTCAGCTTTAACAGGTCTTGAAATGTTTGTTCATAACAATTGCACTTATTCTTATTAATAATGACTCATTTGTGCATCCACAGGATATTTATTTTGCTTATTCCATACGGTGATAAAGCAATCCAGCTATAATAGTGAAGAAATCTGTTAATACTAATTTTTAAATATCACCACCTATTTTTATCAGTCATAATTTTGAGAATTTAAAGAATGTATCAAAAGGTACAAAGTCTGGAAATATTAATATTGAGGCAGATCCTTGGTATATATGGAAATTATAAATAATACTAGAAATTATATTAATAAAAAAGGAAAAGAAATTGGGTTGATACCTAAAATATTTCAGACTATTGTTTTTTTATATTATTTCATTTATATAACAGCATCAAAAAACATATGATTATTAAGGAAAATTGCTCCTTTGAGCTCTAAGTATAAACAAGTTCTTTTCTCGCAGAGCTTGAAGACTATATATCTTTTTACCAGTGCCCCTGCCCCAGTGTCTTTGTACCTCTCTTTTCCCCATTACATAGTATAGTTCTATAAAAAGGAAGGTGCCCAGTGTAGAAAGTGACAGGGATGGGGAAAGAATATCAGACAGGGAAAGTCAAGTGAACAGCAGACAGGGAGGAAGTAAGTTACTAATGAAGGATACAGGAAGTAAAGGGATTGAAGCAGAAGAGGGAAGTGAAAGTGAAGATGAAGGGCCAAGAGCTAGAGGCTTTGATAGGCAGTCAGTGAGGAAAGGACAAAAATGGTAGGAATAGACCCATGGGGCCAGGAGAGAGAGGTTAGGGTGTTTAATCAAGAAACATAATCTTATGGGAGGAGCAAGAATATGAAAAAGGAGTGAGGATTTCTCAAAGAGAAAATAGAGGAAAAGTGAGAGAGCAGGACAGGGAAGTCCCAGACCGAGTGCACCGGGAATTACAGGAAATGGCTAAGGAAGTGCAACAGTATATACAAAATAAAAAAATTATTAAAAGAGTATGCAGAGGTGAGGTATACTACACAACAGGACTCAGGATGGAGAGAGAAGTGGGAGGCCATTGGGTTCCGCCTGGAAATACAGAGACAGCGTTAATAAACACCATACTTATTAAAAGGGTAGTTTCTGTCCTGTGGAAAATAATGTACCCTGGGGACATAGAGATATAGAGGGATTAATAAAGAGCTTACCACCATTAAGTAAGGGGGGTCAGAGATGGGTGACTGCATTTAAAGCTGGAGTTTACCTAGCAGTAGGAGATTTAAAAGCATTACTATACAAGGTTGTACTCCACCAGGTAGCACCTATCTTTATGGTAGGTCAAATGAAGAGACGCCTTAATAGTACCCTGTATGACGTTGCACCATTTGCCCAATATAGAAATGATTTATGGGGAGCTATATGGACAGCTTTCCCCACTATGAGAGATCTAAAATCTATTACAACATTTTCCATGGGGACAAGTGAGGATCTTGTACACTACAGTATATATATATATATATATATATATATATATATATATATATGAAACTCATCATATAGGCAGCCCTAGATTGATTTCTAAATGCCTGCTATAAAACAGAGCATAATCATTATAAAATATTAAAGGGTTACTCTGTTTCAACTGTGTGAGCATGTAGTCTGTAAAAAACAACATATGTATAGAGGTATATATCAGAACTGCTATTGAAGCAGAATACTCTTTATAATGCTAGTCATCCTAATAAAGTTTAAAATTGCAGCTAGTAACGCCACCTATATTTTTAAAAATTTAGAATCTGCCATCTCAGTTCCCCAAACACAGCTCACGGGTGTGGCAGAATCCCAGACCATATGTGCATAGGGTTGCCAAACATAACCTTTGTCCAGCTTTTTCTCTTCTAGTGGGAGATAATCTTGGTAAACGCAGTATAGAGAAACGTTGTAAAAAAGCCAAAAAAGCAGATATAGTGCAGTGGTATACAACACACATAGTTTAGAGAGATAGCTTTTATTTGCAAATCATATTGTGAATGCAACATTTAAACAATTTAACTTATAGTGGACATATTGATATTTATTTTATCCACTGTTAATGTGTTACATGTTATACACTGATTTGATTCTTCAGCTTTAATAGGTCTTAAAAATGTTTGTTCATAAATATTGGACTTATTCTTATCAATAATGACTCATTTGTGCATCCACATGATATTTATATTATTTATTTCATATGCCGATAAAGCAATTCAGCTATTAGTGAAGATATCTGTTAATACTGATTTTCAAATATCAACACCTGTTTTTATCAGTCATAATTCAGAGAATTCAAATAATTTATCATAAGGTACAATGTCTGGAAATTTGAATATTGAGGCAAATCTAAAAGGTCCTTGGTATATATGGAAATCATAAATAATACCAGGAATTATATAAAAGTAAAAAAAAGAAAAGGGAGATGGGTTAATACCTAAAATATTTCAGACTATTGTATCCATGGAATAGTCATGCTTTTTTTAATATATATATTATTTATTTTCTACAATAGCATCCAGAAATGTATGGTTAATAAGGAAAATTACTCCTTTGAACTCTAAGTATAAACAAGTTATTTTCTCGCAGAGCTTGAAAACTATATATATATCATGACATCTTTTTACCAGTGCCTCTATCCAGTGCCTTTGTACCCCACTTTTCCCCATTACATGGTACAGTTCTATATAATGGGTGGCAGTGTAAAAAGTGACAGGGATGGGGAGAGAATATCAGACAGTGAAAAAACAAATAAACAGCAGATGGGGAGGCAGTAAGTTAGGAATGAAGGATAAAGAAAGTAAAGGGATTGATGCAGAAGAGGAAAGTGAAGATGAAGGGCCAAGAGCTAGAGGTTTGATAGGCAGTCAGCGAGGAAAGGACAAGAATATGGTAGGAATAGACCCATGGGGCCAGGAGAAAGAGGACAATTTACAACAGGAGCTGAAAGACTACATCCAGCCCTTAGTTGCTGTCTCCAAATCTATTTATTTGAAGGTTCAAAATACTCACCCTGTACCTACCACTGTTGACCACGAGACACCATCATTCGAGTCAGGAAACTCACCTGAACCCAATTAAGATATTGTAGTGTTATTATTGGGATTTTATATTTTTCTACGGGAACACAGACCATACTGTGAGTAATGCGATATGGCTCAACGGGCAAAATAATCCCCACCATAATCGGGTCCCCAGTGAGCTGTATCCTTTAGGGACAAGAGTCTATTTAGGAACCAGTTTGAAGAAGATGAATTCCTTTTCCTACCGTATTTGTTGCATTTTTATATATATATTTGCAAGTTGCAATATTTGTAACGCCCATTAAGAATGCACCCTAGGTTAATACTGTTTTATTTTTTTCTAGCATTTTTTTTAGACGACACTTTGTAGTGTTTAAGGGGGAATGTAAGAGTTTAGTATCTATGCATTATAAGTAGATATAAGTATATAAGAAAACAGTAATTGCCAACCTTAGTTATGGAAAACCTAAGAAGGAGTTAATTCTGAAGAATCATTAGTTCAATGCTTTTACTTCAAGTCTTTTTGCAAACTGGATTCTTAGAAGATAGAAGAATACAATTAAACAGGTTCTGTATATTTCAGTAGAGATAAAACACTATTGGATCAAATGTGAAATTGTATAGGCCTTGTGTCTGTATTACAAGAAGGAAGTTACTGAATAACTAATATTGTCTGTAGAACCTAGTAGAAGTTTACTGAATATTGTATTGTGTGTAGAACCTTGTAGACATTTACTGAATAACCAAAATTGTTTGAGAAACCTTGTAATAATACCCTGCTGTGTCTCACAAGAAGAAGTTTTCTGATTTGCCAATATTATTTACAAAACCTTGTAAAAGCTGTATAAAACAAGTAGTATGGGGAAGCGTTCTTCAGATGAACTATAGACATGGTTTTATTCTGTCTGTTCACTTCCAAGCTTGTATTAAACCGAAAATACAGATTTGTTGTGTCCTATCTTATTCTTCTGAGGGTGAGAGAGAGTCAGTGAAAGTGTTTTTCTTCAACAGCTGTACACTTACTACTTTACATTGTAGCAGAGTGTAATTTCCACTTAGGGGTGTACTCAGTTTTGTTACCAACGGTTCAGACATTAATGGCTGTGCGCTGAGTTATTTTGGGGGGAAAGCAAATTTACACTGTTATACAGGCTGTACTACTTTACATTGTAGCAGAGTTGTCACATGAAAAGATATAATAAAATATTTACAAAAATGTGAGGGGTGTACTCACGTTTGTGAGATACTGTATATCTACTATTTTGAATCCATTAAGTCACATCTGGTTGTTTATTTGGGACTTTTTTACATAGAAAAACATTAACAAGTGCATAAATCTGTACTTTGCAAATTAAAACTGACTTCACGCTACTGCTTCTACACAATATTGTTTATTACCAAGAGAGCATATGTAAACCTTTATTGTGGATTGTCAACTTTTTACCACTTTGAAAGTGATTTGTTGTGCATATACCTATTCTCCAGAAGTCTAGCAACCATCAAGTCTCTTATTTACTTTTATTCAGTCACAAAAAGATTTATTTACAAGCCTCAAACTTATCTTTTTACCCTAACCAAGATGTTTATGTTTCTCTGCTCAATTTGTTCATTTTCTATACTTTGTCGCTTCGCCTTTTCCCTTCTCTCTCTCTACATTCTCTCTCATATTTCCCTCCTTTCTCTCTCTCCCTCCCTTCTCTCTCTCCTCTCTCTCCCTTCTATCGTTCCCTTCTTTTCCCGCTCTTCTCTCTCTCTTCTTCCCCTCCCTTCTCTCTCTAACTTCCGTCTCTCTCTCTCTCCCTTCTTTCCCCTCTTGTCCCTCTCCCTTGTCTCCCTCTCTATCTTCCCTTCTCCCCCAGATTCACACAGACACACATAGAAATATAGACTCACACACAGACATGCACAGACTCACACACACATACTCACACAGACTATTGTCCATCTCCTTTTTATCTCTCTCTTACATCCCTTCTCCCCAGATTCACACATAAACAGACTCACACACACACAGACATACAAAGACTCACACATACAAAGACTCACACATACAAAGACTCACACATACACAGACTTGCTCTCTCACCCTTCTCTCTCTCTCTCTCTCTCTCTCTCTCCATTCTCTCCAATCTTTCCCTCCATTCTCTCTCCCTCCCTTATCTCTTTCTCTCTCCTCTCACTCCATTCTCTCCCTTCATTCTCTCTATCTTCTTTCCCTCCATTCTCTCTCTCCGTTCTTTCCATCCTTTCTCTCTGAGCTCCTATCTATCTTCCTTCTCTCTCTCCCTTCTTTCTCTCCCTCTTCCCTTCTCCCCTCAGATTCACACATACACAGACTCCCACAAACACAGACTCCCACATACACAGACTCACACATACACAAACATACACAGACACACACACACCACATGCACACATACACAGACACACACACAGATACACACATGCACACACAGACATATACAGACTCACGCACATACACAGACTCACAAACACATACACAGTCTCAGACACACACAAAGACTCACACATACATACAGAGACTCACACACAGACATACACAGAGTCACACAGACACATATGGAGACTCACACAGACACGCACACACAGACACAAACGCAGACATACATAAAACCTCACACACACATCCACAGACTCACCCAGACTCACATCCTTCTCTTTATCTGTCGCTCCCTCTACTTTCTCTCTCCCTTCTCTCTCTCTCTCTCCCTTCTTTCCCTCCTGTCTCTCTGATGTCCTTCTATCTCTCTCTATCTTCCCTTCTCCCCCAGACCCAGACATAAACAAACTCTTATACACACACAGACACAGACTCACACATACACACACACACACAGGCACACAGACACACACATACTCACATAGACACACACACACACAGGCACATACAGACATACACAAACTCACACACATATACACAGACTCACACCCTTATCTCTCTCTGTCTCTCGCATTTTTCTCTCTCTCTCCCTTCTCTATCTCTCTCTTTCTCTCCATTTTCTCTCTTTCCATTCTCTCCCATCTTTCCCTCCATTCTTTCCCTCCATTCTCTCTCTCTCTCTCCCTGCCTTCTCTCTCTCTCTCTCTCTCTCCCTCCGCTCACTCCCTTCTCCCTCTCCCTTCTCTCCATCTCTATCTTCCCTTCTCCCCCAGATTTGCACATACACAGACTCCCACACACACAGACATACACAGAATCACACATACACAGACTCATATATACACACACAGACACACACATACACAAACAGGCACACACACAGGCACACATACACACACATACTCACATAAGACACACAAAGGCACATACATAGACAAACTCACACATACATACACAGACTAACACCCTTATCTCTCTCTTTCTCTCCCTTTTCTATCTCTCTCTTTCTCCCTTCTCTCTTTCCATTCTCTCTCATCTTTCCCTCCATTCTTTCCCTCCATTCTCTCTCTCCCTGCATTCTCTCTCTCTCCTCTCACTCCCTTCTGTCTCTCCCTTCTCCCTCTCCCTTCTCTCCATCTCTATCTTCCCTTCTCCCCCAGATTCGCACATACACAGACTCCCACACACACAGACATACACAGAATCACACATACACAGACTCATATATACACAGACATACACAGACACACACATACACAAACAGGCACACAGACACACATACACAGGCACACACACAGGAACTCACAGACTCACACAGGCAAACACACATGCACACACAGACATACACAGTCTCTAAACACATACACAGACTCATACACACACATACACAGCCTCACACACAGACAGACTCACACAGACACACACACAGACATACACAAGCACTCACACAGGCACACACAGTCTTACACTGATGCACACAAACACAACCTCACACACAGACATACATACACAGACTCACACACAGACACACACAGACATACACAGACTCACACACACATACACAGACTCACACAGACACACACACAGGCACACACATACACAGACTCAGAGATAAATTATTTTATTTAAATAACAACAGATAACTCAAAAAAAGGGCTTACCTTGTTCAGCAGCACATCTTGGTTGGTGCTTCTCCCACACACTGTTTAATTGCTTTAACTGCACAGATGCATTATCAGACTTTCTTCAGAATGTAGGACACAGGAGGGGTGGAACTAGGGCAGGGTATCGGGCTGGTTTATTTTTTTTATTAAATGACGAGCAACTGTAGGGGATAGATCTGGCCACAGAGGCAGGTAGGGGCATTTTGAAGACCCCAAAGATGTGTGGCCACAGGGCCCCCTTGCTACACCACAGTTTCCACAACATCACAAATGAGGCATTGTCTGATCAAAGTGTTATAAATGTTGCTCTTGAAAAATGTTTTTATAAACATATACAGTATTTTCTTTATATTATTACGATCTAAATACAAGTTATATTTTAATAATTATTGTACTCCAAGCACTAGATGCTAAATACTGTATGTTTGTCATTAATTAGAATCTTTTTGTATTGCTGGATGCCATTTGTATAGACTTATTTTCACTGGATTTCTGTTGTTCCCATTACTCTAAGACCATGCACAAGGTTTGTATTCTCTAAAGCATGCATTTGTGATATGATTTAACAAGTGCAATAAAATCCCTATTAAGGCCTTCATTCCATGGTTCCAATAAGAATTCCCATAAAGCTGATTCTCAAACAACAGGAGTTTTGAAAAGCAAATTTGTGGAGCTATTCTATAGCTCCCACAAAAAAAACAATCTGTTGGAGAAACAATACAAATATCCTTAATTTTTTATTTTTAGCATATATATATATATATATATATATACAATTAGCAACTCTTCCAGCTAGTGAGATATTTGACTGGGATTTAAACCAGTAATTTTCCATTTGTAAGGCATTAGTTATGAAATAGTTATCTTCATCTGACCCATGACTTAGTGATTTCATTTAGAGACTGGCTGTTAAGATGGATTTTTGTCATTTGCTATGTCTGCTGATTTTCTGTCAGTTGCAGTCAAACCTTTTAAAGGTGAAAGAATGTATTATAATGAGCCATTCGTGTAGATAAATAACCAGTGCATATATAATTGTCTACACTGCCCACCTAGTAAGAAGTATTGTGTTATTATTTACTACTAGTAATAAGAGTAATCTACCCTACTGTGGTCTCAAGGTGTTTTTTAATTTTTTTCACCAGCATTTAGCCTAACCCTATTGCAACTGTAAAAATGTTTTTTTAGGGAAATGTTGATGAGATAAATGATTTAATGAGTGAGTTAAATTTACTGAAATAATTATGTTTTCCAAGTGCATAAAAGGAGGGGGGGGGGAGGATGTCAAGTGACGTGGAGTATGTCATGCTTAATGACCCACCCACTCTTTCCGACTCCACCCCTGAAACCTCACAGCCTTAAGAACAGCTGAACCAAAGAAAAAGGGGGGGGGGGGGGGGGATTTAAGTTTGAAATACAGAGTTTAGAAGATGTTCATGTGTGTCTCTGTATATCGATTTTATTTCTATAAGATCAGATACTGTGGTTTAAGTGAATATGAAGTAGAATTGATTTAAATATTGTACATGCAAAGGTGTTAATTACTGATATTAGATTAAGAGATATTAAAGAGATATTGTACCTGACAAGGTATTATTTTAATATGAACTTTAGATTTTAGTTAAAGTAGATATAGCTTAACAGAGGTGAGCCTTCCTATTAAAGGCGAGAGTCAAAGGTAAGGCTCCCTAGAAAGATGATAAAGATAATAAGATAATAAAGATTAAAAAAGGTGAGCCTTCCTAGAACGGCGATAGGGTAAATAAAGAGAATAAAGGTGAGCTTCCCTAGAAAGGCATTAGGAGAGCCTTCCTAGAAAGGCGAGTAATGTCTAGACTAAGGTTCTGTGTAACAGTGATGATTGATGATTGACAATGGAATTAAAATGTGCTACTTTAATTTTGAGCCGCGTTGTAAAACAAGATGGTAGAAGGAGTGAACCGCGAATGAATTGAGCCCTTGGATGTACTGAGTGTCAGTACTGTGAGTACTGAGTGTGAGTACCATGTGCAGTGAGTGCTGTGTGAAAAATTGAAGAAAAAAGGAAGATTGGTCCTCTGTTCTGTGTTATTGTTGAGTGTGTTTGAACAAATGTTTACAGTGTTATGAAGTGTGTGAGCTAGATAGAGATCTCTCTATGTGTGAAGACATCATTTATGTACTGATTGTCATGTGTATTTGTGGTGTTTGAAAGAGTGATCTGTTGTTGATCGCCTGGAATGGTGTATGATGAATATTGGTATTCATATTGGAAAATAGTGAGCAAATTATATCTCAAAAGAGTGACCCAGCCCCAAAATACCAGGCAACTCTACCCTGAACAGGAGAAACAGCAAACCACAGACGCGTTTCGGCCTTTTGTGGGCCTCGTCAGTGAGGTGCAGCTGAACTCCCTAAGACACAGTGAGCAAGGGGTCAACGTCTGGAGTCCCCTATCACCCTTAGGGAGAATAAGCCCTAAGGGTAATTTGCATAAACAAAAAAACTAAGTCAGAGGTGCTCATCCCAGAACGAACTAACCTTAATGGGTTAGTTATATGGCCATGATAAGCCACTCTGAGGGCAACCTCTTTTAGCTCACTTGTGCCCTTCACTATTCTGTAGCATATCAGTCTGGTCCCACTCAAAAGAGTGACCCAGCCCCGAAGTACCAGGCAATTCTACACTGAACAGGAGAAACAGCAAACCCCAGATGCGTTTCAGCCTTTATGGGCCTTGTCAGTGAGGTGCAGTTTAACTCCCTAGGGCACAGTGAGCAAGGGGTCCACACAGTGGTCAAGGGGACTAAGCCCTAAGGGTAATTTGCATAAACAAAAAAAACTCAGAGAACAAACTAACCTTAATCCACAAACCTAACCTTTACTGAAGGTCAGACAGGAACAGCACAGTTTGACTTTTGTAGAATCGTACCCTGCAACGAGATAACCAATGGGAGTAATAACTATCCAGATGAGTGGTTTGCTAATTATACCACAAGGACAGCAGATGTGTGGTGGTACTATGGAGGACTAAAACTGAGACAAGTGTTCCCACCCAACTGACAAGAAACTTGTGCATTAACACAATTGGTGATGCCCTTTTGCCTGCTTCCTGAAAAAGAACTACGTTTTAATGCAACACAAATCTACAAAGGCCTTGACTCGATCTAAGAGATCCACCGCAGTGGCAGCTTTGATGACAAAGTCTACACCAACTCCATTGGAGTACCCTGTGCGCTATCAGACAAGTTCAAGTGCAAAAATCAAATTGAAGCAGGATTTGAATCCATGTTCACCTGATGAGTGACAATAAATAATAATGTTAACTGGATAAATTACATCTACTATAAACAACAAAGATTTGTGAACTATACAAGAGATACGGTACAAGGTTTGACTGACCAACTAGATAAAACAAGTCTGAGGATGTGACAAAACCGCATGGCCCTTGACATGCTTCTAGCAAAAGAAGGAGGTGTTTGTAAAATGTTTGGCACTGCCTGCTGCACTTCATCCCTAATAATATGACACCTGATGTGACAGTTACCAAAGCCCTGGAGGGATTGACAGCCCTGTCAAATGAACTAGCAGAAAATTTAGAGATGGAAAGGCATAGCCCTCTCTGTGATGACTTCAATTGATGTCGCCATTTTGGATACTTGTGATTCCCTGTGCAAAGGGACAAGAAATTGATTGACACGACCGTCACACAGAAAGAATACCTATATGAAACATTTTAATTGTACGCCGCAAACTTGCCTATGGACATGGAGGAAGAGGAATACGACAATCATGCCTAATATCCAGGCCCATCTCCATGAAGGACATATTCAAACTCTTGCTCATTGACATTACAATATGCCAATACAAAGCTGGACTTTTATATCTATTGCACGCTTTCTAAACTGTCTCTTGGATACATATAACAGCACATATGTATGTTTTAATTTACTCCATTGGACTTTTTCCTTGTTATATAGATTTTGTCAACCAGGTGCTCACTTGTTTTCCTGGATGCATTGATTTACCATCACGATTTCATCTTTTCTTGCTCACGCTTTATAATCACTGATTGTAAATCTTTCATTCAACAGTCTATAACATCTGTACTGTGAAACTTGTACTATGGATCCCATTTTTGAAAGATTCTTCATATTATTCCACGAATCATATTGGATTAATAAACCTGTGATTTTATAATGTATATATTGATGTTCTATTTATAACAATGTTTTCTTTTAAAATGTTCTTGATGGAATGTATTAAAGTAAAAGGTGAAAAGGACTCAGTGAGATAAGATCTAATATCTCATTGTTGTAGGAAACTCATCTGACTGATATTTTTTGAGATCCATGAGTTTATTTAAATATCAGTCTGAAGATCTTACCTATACTTCCTAATAAGTTTATACATTTTTTTAGGCTATATGTGTGAGATTTATATTGCAATTATATCCTTTCATATTTATATTCTTTCCTTTTGATGACAATTTTCATTGTCATAGGGGGGAGTGTTGGAGAAACAATACAAATATCCTTATATTTTTAGCATATATAGCATATATATATATACAATTAGCACACTTTCCAGCTAGTGTGATATTTGACTGGGATATAAGCATTAAACCAGTAATTTTCCATTTGTAAGGCATTAGTTATGAAATAGCTAACTAGATCTGACCCATGACTTAGCGATTTTATTTAGAGACTAGCACACAGGTTTTTAGTCATAACATAATATGTTTTCTCTCTCATATTCAAGGACATAATTTGCCTTATGCGCAGAACATTTAGGAATGAAGTATTCCTGCACATCTAGAGTGACGTACCATAACATGTTTGATAAGTCTTGATCTATAGCTTATTGGATATAATATATAAATAAAATGTAATTGGCTGTTAAGATGGATTTTTGAAATTTGTTATGTAAAAAATATAAAAGGCTATGTCTGCTGATTTTCTGTCAGTTGCAGTCCGGTGAGTGAATTAGTGGCAGCCATTTGGATGTGTTTGCTGCTAATCCACATTTCTTTCTAATAAATTCAAAAAATTAGAAATAACTAAAAGCTTATGTTTTTTCTTGGTTTCTGCCTGCTAGTGGGTGTGGGACGTGGGATAAGTATGAGATATTTTCCACAAAAAATGACTGGCTCACACCCAGTCTAATATGTGCTTGCAGCCTGACTAAATAATATTTGCAGGATATTTGGAGTGTGATTCTCAGTAGTCTCTATGGTAATCTATCTATCTTTCTACCAACTCTGCATGGCAGATAAGGAGTTAAATAATAACAAAAATACACTGTAGGTTGTTCATGACTCCTCCACCTACTCCAGCTACTTTCTATGAGGCACGTTATGCCCCAGGATTCTGTATCTAAAGAATAAACATGGGAGTCTTTATGCACCTAATATTTACCCCTAGACCACATGTGTCCCTGCAGACCCCCAATGGGGTTCCTTAGAATCCAATTGAAGTGCCCAATTTTCCAAGGCTGAAGAATGAGGACCAGGGCATCAATGATCGTCTTTGGAGGATATCAAGAGAATAGGTATGTATAATTTCTCTCCTTACAGGTGTAATGTTTTTCCATTTTATGTTATATATTTTTGTATTTAGTGTTAGGGATTATGGAGGTCCTTATCGACCCTCATGGGGTGTTAAGGTCCATGTGGGTCCAATATTGACCAATGTTGTGTTGGAAGGGTGTCATGGGGATCTTAATGGTTATAGTTTGGACGACCATACGGGTCCATAGAGACCCCCATGGCATTGTTGTGACATTTATAGATAAATAGTTCATATATCTCATATATCTGCATATTGTCTACTTTATTTGTTATTTGACGTTTATTTTTTATCACTGTAAGTACATATATATCTTTGTTGTCCAGCAATTCATTATGAAGGGTTAATCATTTTGGTCTCATAAACAAAAATCTCAGCTTTATGCCAGATAGTTTCAAGTTGCTGAGAAAACCTTGAGAAGGAACACAGAATTGTGCATTGGTTCAATTCATCCCTGTTGCCTATTGCTGCCATCATAGGTTATGTTCATTATTAATCTATGAATATGCCATATCACTGAATACTAATAACAAGGATATTCTACGGAACTAGCGACTTACCCATCAAAAAATGAAGGTAATAATATTTCAATCCAGGCAATGCTGTTTGCCACACAATGCGAGGCTATGGCCCCTCTGAGCGCCTTCGGCACTCATTGTGAGCCTCTTCCCCGTCTACTTGACAGGTCCCACCATAAGTGCCTTCGGCGCTAATGGCGAGCTCTGCAATGAGCGGCTTTGCACCTTTCCTGCCTTGCAATGTTCCCGTTTGACGCTCATTGCGACCCCCACGATGATCTCCATCGGTGCTTACCACATGGCTCACAATGAGTGCCTTTGGCGCTAATTGCGAGCCTCTCCCCCTGTGTACTTTATAGGCCTGTGTAGGTGTAGGGGCCTACTGCCTTAGGTTAAGTGTTACTGCCTTGGGTTAAGTGTTACTGGCTTGAGTTAAATGTTAATGCCTTGTATTAAGTTTTACTAGTTTGCGTTAAGTCTCAGTGCTTAGGGCTCTCATTTATGTCCTTCATTCTCTTTTTACGTCCTTCGGCCTTGTTTAATTTTTTCCGTCCAACATTTTTTTTTCTCGTTTCTGTGATTTTTGATCGTGAAAAAAGGCTAAATATGACTCAAATTAACCTCACTCACAGGCTCCCTAGCTCTCCCTCTGTGCTGTGTGTGAGTGTGTAAGTTAATTTAAATCACATTTGTGTGTTTTTGCAGGTCTTTCCAGTTCGGCGTTTCGGCCGTTAAAGTCGTATTTTTGCGAGCCCTGCAGTCCATCTACGTGCTTCGGGTTCTAAGTAGTACGCGGGTCGTCGGGATGAGTGCCTGTGGCGCTTTTCTCCACCAGCGCTATGAGCGCCTTCAGCGCTTATTGCCTAAATCCCGCGGGTCATCGGGATGAGCGCCTGTGGCACTGAATGTTGAATGTTTTGATATTTGATTGTTACCCATTTTGTTTTAAATGATTTTGATAAAACCTCTTACTGACTTTATATTATGATATATCAGAAAAAAGATTGTTTTTACATGTTTTGAAATATATAGTTGTTCATTCTTGGTTTGCTATTATTTCAATAAACGCTATTCTGCATAAAGCCTATTCTTGTCTGTAAATTGATAACTGACCTCAAAACAATTGTAAATGTTTTTGTCATATCCTAATTTCTTGACAGTATAGGGTTAATATAAAGGTACCATGGAGTCAAGAAGGCCCCCCATTGTAACGGGTTAATATCTGGTGCCATAAGGACCCCATGGTTATATTTTAGATGAGGTTCATAAGGGGTAACGGTTTTGAGGAGGTAACCTGGATAATAGGAAAGAGGTATTAAACCAATAATTGAGCAATCAAGCCTTACATTTTACATAATTAAAGTGTTAGCTAATGTCAGATTTAATGCATCAGGCTTCATTTTTTCCTTTACAGAAGCTGAAGGTACTTATAAATTACATAGTTACATAGTAAATGTTTTTAAAATTTCAGGAACTCAGAGAGACTCCTAAGTATGCTTCAGCGAGATTAGATATTGTCATGGGAGCAATATAATAGAAATTTCTAATAGTTAGGACAGGCCCTCGGGGCTCAAGACATTAGGCACATTTCAAGCACGCTGAAGGCATGTCTCAGAGGTCAGATTTATGTGTGTCATGTAATAGCTTGATAGTTTTTCCTTCACTCAGATATTTTCTTAAGGAAGCCATGGAATCAAGGCTTTAATCAGTACATGAAGCATGCTCTTAAAATAACAGTGTGATTGTGGCACAGTTTATATGGAACCGGTAGGATAATTATATAAAATTTGGTGTAAATTTGTATATGTCCCACTAAACGGCCACTGTACAATAAAAAATATATTTTTAAAACTGTGAGCCTGACTAGGCATAATTAAGCCCATGTCATTAGGGTTTTCTTCAGTTAAAAACTCTGGTGGATATTGGATGCATCCAAACGTCATTGTGTGAGAGGGTCATTTATATTTCTGGAAAGCTGTGGTTTATCTTTTAATGCAAACTTCCTGCTTCTGGACCTCTGAGGGGGAAGGGGTATGGCATTTATTTCAGTCAGATCCATTTAGCAAACAAAGACCTCTCTGTTCCCTTCTCCCCCAACTATTTCCCACTGATATATAAAAACACACCGCAGTTCACAAAAAGTGATGTAACAAACAAAAAATAAAATAATTTTACTCATAAACAATGTTTTTAACAATGTTGATTTTCCCGAAAATATATTTTTTATGAGCATCACTTATATAGCTGCTAATGTTGTTAATTTGTTACATACTTTATAAATTACTGCCTTTTTACTTGAAGTACAATGGTCCTTTAAACAGTTGATCTATAACAGACAAGGCGAGGGAGATAGTGGCGAACATTTCAGATCAGGATCCCAACCACTGTGGTGTCCACCTTGCAGTAGGGTAATCTGACCGTGATGTGTTATTGCCTCACTTGCTGCACCCTTATATGATTTCACCGGTGCTGTGTCCCAGTGATGAGCTAACAACATTATGCCTGTTCTAGTAACTGTTGCGTGTTTCAGTGATTACGTCAGTTTCATTGGGCCCTATCATACCAGCCACTATTATTAACTTTGCATTTAGTTGATACTCCAGCATATCATTCAAGTAAGGGCACAGTTGGGGACAGGAGCTCAAAAGCATTTCAAGTAAAAGATGTGTAAACGCAAAGGAAATACGTCAATATACAGTATTCCATAAAAAATCTGATATATTTCAACTAAAACTCCATCACCACTATTCCAGTAGAAATGTAAGTATCTGCTTTTAAGTAATTTGTTCCTCAGTCCCTAGGTCTATCAGTTCTCATATGGGATAATCAATTTGATCTTGGTGGAAACCTCTGGTTACTGAGTGGTGGCCCACTGTTGACAGGGATATTTATGAGTTCTCCAGCATAAAGTACCATCATAATAGGCCGTTTGGTATCCTTCAACTGATTCTTCCAGATCATGGTCCCACATCTCTGTGGATTTCACAGAAGACTTATATCCTTCCAGTGGTATGACTACAATTCTTGTGGTGGTAGATTGTTTTGACAAATAAAAAAAGACACTTTATGAAGAAGATATCCTCTGCAGCTGATCGAGTCACCAATGTTGTGT
Source organism: Discoglossus pictus (assembly GCA_027410445.1). NCBI lineage: Eukaryota > Metazoa > Chordata > Amphibia > Anura > Alytidae > Discoglossus > Discoglossus pictus. The sequence continues at coordinate 44,632,923 of CM050171.1, read as the reverse complement.
CCCAGAATGGGCAGGCAACAACCTTATCATTATGCTATTCCTTGATGCATATTATTGTTCCACAGTACCTCAATCTATCAGTTTCTAAGTTATTATCAATTCCATCTTGTTGGGCAACCTTTGATCAAGAAAAGTACTAAGCTCCTCATTTACAACAACTGGTGGACATTTTTATTTTGCAGTTGCATTTAATGCCTGGTCCAGCATAAAGTGCCATTATAATATACTTTGTTGTATGCTTCAGCCCAGTGGTGTGTTTGGGCCCTTTGCTGCTCTAGGACTCACAAGTGAATGTGCATCCTCACACAACTGTTAAAGCAGATTCAATATAGTTAATTTAGATTTCCATTTCTCTCTCTCTGTTGGAGAGATGGGTTGATATAATTAATGGATATTTTTTGTCTAAATTGCTTGCCTTGAGAACATTTTTTGACAGGGTATCTCTGAAGCCTTCTACTCTTACCTGGGCATTTCCCTTCTATCTCTAGCATATCATCAACAGACAAACTAATCCCTGGATCATTATTTCTGCATAGTTACATACCGTGTTTATCGGCATATAACACGCACCGGCGTATAACACGCACCTCATTTTAAGAAGGGAATTTCAGGGGGAATTTTTTTTTTCAAATAAAGAACTTTGAAGCAAAATCCTCAACCTCAACCTCCCTCCTCATCCTCAACCCCCTCCTCAACCTCCCTCCTCAAACCCCCCATCCTCAACCCCCTCCTCCACCCCCATCCTCCTTCCTCAACCCCCCTCCTCAACCTCCCTCCTCATCCTCAACCCCCCCTCCTCATCCTCAACCTCTCTCCTCATCCTCAACCCCCTCCTAAACCTCCCTCCTCATCCTCCCTCCTCAGCCCCCCATCCTCAATCCCCTCCTCAACCTCCCTCCTCAAACCCTCTCCTCAGCACCCCATCCTCAAACCCCCCTCCTCAACCCCCCATCCTCATCCTCCTTCCTCAACCCCCCTCCTCAACCTCAACCCCCCTCCTCAACCTCAACCCCCCTCCTCATCCTCAACCCCCCTCCTCATCCTCAACCCCCCTCCTCATCCTCAACCTCCCTCCTCAAACCCCATCCTCAACCCCCTTCTCAACCTCCCTCCTCAAACCCCCTCCTCAACCCCCCCGACCTCAAACCCCCTCAACCCCCCTCCTCAACCCCCCATCCTCATCCTCCTTCCTCAACCCCCCTATCATCAACCCCCCTCCTCAACCTCAACCCTCCTCCTCAACCTCCCTCCTCATCCTCAACCCCCCTCCTCAACCTCCCTCCTCATCCTCAACCCCCCTCCTCATCCTCAACCCCCGTCCTCAACCTAAACCCCCCTAAATACCTTCCCCTCACTTACCTGCTTCTGCTCCGGCCTCCGCTCCACTCCTTGACCCGGCGTGCAGGTGACGTCACATGCGTGCCGGGTCAAGGAGCGGAGCGGAGGCCGAAGCAGAAGCAGGTAAGTGAGGGGGAGGTACTTAGGGGGGTTTAGGTTGAGGGGGGGGTTAGGTTGAGGGGGGGGGTTAGAATGAGGGGGGGTTAGAATGCAGAGGGGGGTTTAGAATAAGGAGGGAGGTTGAGGATGAGGAGGGGGGAGGGAATATCGGCATATAACATGCACCTATTATTTGCCCCCTATTTTCAGGGAGAAAAAGTGCGTGTTATACGCTGATAAATACGGTAGTTACATAGTATTTAAGGTTGAAAAAAGACTTTCAGTCCATCAAGTTCAACCTTTTAAGATCTCCTCTGATCTGCAATATGCGGATTAACTATTAATTAATTAGTTGTATAAGAAAATCTTTGTCTTATTGTCTCTGATCTACTTTGTTTTTATTGTTTAGTCATTCAGTTGTTTCTGACTCTCAGTGACCCTATGGACTGCAGCACACCAGGCACATCTATCTGTCAGTCACTTCCCTTCTGAGCTCCATCAAACTCATTTTCATTGCTTCAACTGCCTCATCTATCCATCTCTGTCTCTGTAGTACCCTTCTTCACGTGCCTTCAATCTTTTCCAGCATCAGAGTCTTCTCTAGGAAATTCTGTCATCACATAATATGGCCAAAATATTTTAACTTTTGCCTCCTGATCATACTTTCCAATGAACAATTTGTTTTTGATTTCTTGAAGTACTAATTTATTGGATCTTCCTGCATTCCAAGGGACGCTAAGCAATTTTCTTCAATACCACAATTCAAAGGCACCAATTCTATGGCACTCCGCCTTCTTTCTCTCACATCAGTATTTGTTAAACTTGGAATACCTTAGTTCCACATATGCAGACATTTGTTGATATTGTAATATCTTTACTTTGTACTAGCTTGTTCAAGATTGCCCTTGTTTTCTTCCCCAGAAGCAAACATCTTTTAATGTCATAGCTACAGTCACCATCTGAAAAGGTTCCCAGGAAAAAAAAATCTTGTCACTGCCTCCACTTATTACCCATCTATTTGCCAGGAACCGAGATTGCAGTTTTCCATGATCTTCGTCTTCTTAACATTGCTTAGCAGGCAAGCATTTGCACTTTCTTCTTTTACCCTCATCAATAGGTCACTTAGTTCCTCCTCACTTTCAACCATCAGAGTAGTATCATCGCGTATGAGGTTGTTGATATTTCTTCCAGCAATATTGATTCCAGCCTTGGATTCATCTAGCCTGGCCTTATATATGTTGTACTCTGCATAGAAATTGAATAAATAAGGTGACAATATACAACTTTGTCGCACTCATTTCCTGATCTTAAACCATTCTTTTGTTTCTTGGTCGGTTCTGACCGTGGCTTCTTGGCCACATACAGATTCCTCAGGAGGTGGATGAGATAATCTGGTACTCCCATCTGTTTAAGAACTTGCCACATTTTTGGGGGGATCCACACAGTCAATGGCTATAGAATAGTCTATAAAGCAGAAGTAAGCGTTTCTCTGGAACTCTCTTGCTTTCTATATTATCCATCAGACATTGGCAATTTCATCTCTTGTGTCTCTTTCTCTGCGGAACTTGGCTTGCACATTTGGTAGTTCCCCGTCTAAATATTGTTGAGCCAAGCTTGTAGGTTCTTAAGAATTACCTTGCTGGCATGTGATCTTGTTTGATAATTGGGGCACTCTTTGGCTTGCCTTTTTGGGCATTTGGGATGTAGACTAACCTTTTCCAAATTTTCCAAATTTGTTGGCATAAGGCAAGCAACTTTTTCACAACCTTATCTAGGATATTGAATATTTCACCTGGGATTCCATCAACTATTGCATCCTTTTATCAGCAAGGCATCATGTGGTCCATCTCTCTTCATTCTCCAAGAAGTTTGGCTCCATCTCATTGGACAAATTACTGACGTCAGCAATGCTGTTAAGATCATTCCTGTATAGGTCTTCAGTGTATTCCTGTTTCCTCTTCTTTCTCTGATCTACTACCTTTAGCAAAAAACACTTATCTGAATCATGCCTGCTCTGGATTGTCCTAATGTTTTGCAGCACTGAGTTATCACAATATTTTCATTCCCACAACCTCTTTCTATGACTGGTGTGCAAGCAGCTCTTGCCTAGGTTCAGGCTTTTCAAACATAAAAATGTAAATGAGACAGACATCTTTCCAGCAAAAAAGGCAGACTGATCAGCATCAACACTCTCAAATACAAGTTATGTGAGCTGGTATGGCTCCTGTATGGAGAAACTTAAGTTTGGACAACCCTAGAACAAGTTGAGATCTTGCTACTTTCAATCTTACAATATGTAAGCCCTGCGACTTTTAAGTTGGATTTTAAACAGCTCTACTGGTCTCCCTGTGTTCCACATCCATCTTGACCCTTTGTGGGCAATGCCTTCACTACACAACTGCTTCCACTACCCTGGTCTCAGTCTGGTGGCAATCACCAGAAAGAGATACTATTATCCGTAAACCATGCTTCGGCATGTAGCATTTCCGAAACGTAATAGGGCCCCTGGACTGTTGCACTATGTAGCTTTTCTCACTCCTGCAGTTACTCTTCTTAACAGATATCTGGCTTCTGACTTCAGAGACTCCATCCAGATGATAATGAGTGCCTAAAGTTAAAGTTTTAACTCTACCTAAGCCCTGTTCATGCCTTGGAGCAAAACAAGCAACAGTTATATTTTGTATATTTTGAGTATTTAGGTTTTGAATACAGTCATTTTTACTTTATAGCACATCATATCCTTTAGGAGTTCATAGTTTCACACAGGGCATTTATGACTTGATGACTTATGACAGTAGTCACAATATTAACATATGCTTTTTTCAGCACTCATTTTATAAACAAACACGATAATTATATTTTGAAAATAATCTCTTCAATTTCATTGCTGTTTTTATTTTTTTATTTTATAAGCTTTTCTTTTTAAGACTACAATTAAAGTTTATGTTGTTACCAACATATTTTCAAAAGATAAAAATGACCAAATTTTTAAGTATATTGGTGAAAAGAGTGTGTATGCTAGTATCCTCTCGATTCATGTCGGATTATGATTATACACTTTGGTTTTTATGTAAGCCTTTTATTCTATATTACATTTTTCAACTTTTAAATTATAATAACTATCCTTATACCCAAGTTGAATTTCACACATTAGTTATTTAAAATGTTTGTTATATAAAACCAATAAATAGCTTTTCTTTTTATTGCAGTTGTTAATTGATACATCCTTCATTTTAAATGTGGAGTCTTCAAATTGGAAGCAGTACACTAATTTTTGTAGATTGGTTTCGATACACTTTCAGTTTTTGTTGGCATGAAATCATTGCAGTTAATATATTTTTTTTTAATGAAAATTGTCTATATTATCTCATCTTCATAACATAGTTATAAAACATTTAAATGAGTACAAGTAAATATAATGTGGTGTTAGGAAGTGTAAATACTATATCACATATCTTAGTTCTCAGCAGCGCGGGCTTGCCAAAAAACGTTGGTAACGCAACGTTAAAACTACAGGCTCGTGAAGCGAGGGCCGCAGTTGCGGGCCTCAATCACGGACCTCAGAAAGAGAGGGCCGTGGATGCGGCCAGGCAAGGAGCGACAAAGGCGCTCCTTTTGCTGGTGGAGATGAGCGCAATATGCGCTCATTCCTACGATCCCATATGACTTAGGCAGAAAGCGCAAAATTCGCTCACTGCGCTAGTGGAGATCAGCACCATAGGCACTCATCCCTACAACCCCACAACACAATTCACGGTGCGAGACCCGTAAAACATCACACATACCAAAAACATCACACACAGCACGGGGGGACAGCCAGGACATCTGGAAGTGAGGTTGCAAGTTGAATTTGCAGAGTTTCGCCACTTGAAAATTGCCTAAGCAAGAGAAAAAATGGCCACCGAAAAAAAACGAGAACGAGGCTACACGAACCCTAAACAGGAAAACACAGACAGGCACATACGACTTTTAGCCAGGAATGTACGAGGTACAAAATTCACTATTAGGAAGGATGGAAATGCTATAGACCCGCGTAACACGTACACCCTCGCCGCCATTTTCCAACACTAACTTGCAACTAATAACATTACCATTCTAAAATACCGCATTACACAACTAAACAAATGGTTTAGCCTCGCACACGCAGCCTATTTACACTGCACACTTGCCACATTGCTGACACTTTCTCCTCAGATCACCAACAGTCCAAATGTACATTGTATGCTGCAGGAAAACAACAGCGATTCTTAGCTCTTCATCATATTGATTCCTGTATATATTTATTACAAATAGGTAAAGTATATTAATTTATTATTTAATTAATTATTAGAAAATAATATATTTATATAAAAAAATAAAAAAAACAGAGCAGAGGAGAGACTCACTTTGCCAAAGTCGCTAAACACTGCGCTCACAATGAGCACCGAGGGTGCTCAGAGGAGCAAAAGAACACAAGGGGAGAGGCTTGCAAAGAGCACCAAAGGCGCTCAGCGTGGGGCTAGCAATGTGCACCGAAGGTGCTCAGACGACCAAAAGTACATGAGGGGAGACGCTTGCAATGAGTGCCAAAGGTACTCAGAGGACAAAAAGCCTTACATTGTGTGGCAACACAGCATTACCTGCCATATAATGTTATTGCCATGATTTTTTGACGGGCAAGTCGCTAGTCAATATATAATACAAAACAGTTTTCAGCTTAACAAGAATACATACTATTATTTGATAAACTTACTGTAAACTGAAGAAGCACTTATACCTAACACCTGTTCCATTCAAATAATAAGTAAAAAATGGTGTCTACCTACAGGTAATATAAGTAATATTTTGATAAAGAAAGGGGAGAGAGATAACAGAGCATAATAGTTTTTTTCTCTTGAATTTATGATAATAATAATGTTTCCATTTATAAATATGTATTAACAGTATTATAACACAGAGCTGAGATGAAAATTCCATAATGTATAATCAATCATATAGTGACAGTCTGTAACAAAATATGTTTTGTTTTTTTACTGGCCTCACAACCAAAAGTGCAAAGGTTATTTATACACGTAAAATAAAAGTAAACATTATAAATTATTGCTTTCCACTTTTTTATATATCATTCAGTAATAAAATAATTAATAATAAAAATTGTAATCACAATTGTTTGAGTTTTACATTACCACCTACAATGCAAAGTATTGTAACACAAAATAACATCAGTTTCCCATGGAGTATCTGTCCTGCAGATCTCTATCCTCCAATTGTTTAGAGCAAGCTTGAACAATAGTATCCTTTCAACCTATGTGTCCAACAACAACTTCTGCTCTGATTGAAGCACCAAATGAAATCCATTGCACTGTTTCCAGGATGTTTTTTATAAGCAGACAAGTTTTCCATTCCTTCTTCCGTCTTCCCAATCTATGATTTGCCCATTTTCCACCTTTGCTGATTTTCGTCTGGCAGACTTGCTGGTAAGCCTAACTTCTGTGCAAGTGCATATTGTCTTGCTTTATTAGATTGGTAGTGTTTATTGTTGCTCCCTGATCTCTGTACTTCTGTTTCTTGCCATTATTGTCTGGCTTCTGTCTTGACTTTCCTGTTCTTTTCAAACTGTCTCCAGTCACTTCTGATCTCTTCTCCTGAAATCAGTTTCATTGCCGACGGCAGACCTAGGGCCATATTCTATTAGCTACTTGCAAATGCCTTGAACTCATAAATTTGGCTTTGGGTGTTTTTTTTAAATAAATGTTTGTATGCATTATATTGACTTAAGATTTCATTAGTGCCAATAAGTATTATTTGCCGAATATGTAGCAATATTAAGAGTGCTTTTAAGTGTGTATAAATTTACGAATTGGGCAATAGAATAGGGCCCTAAATCTGTCTGCCTCCCATTCTATTCTGAATACATCACTACATATACAATACTGTCTATGTCTGATTACAGAATGATCAATAGATCATGATTTTCCCAGCTTGTTAACTGACTGAAGGACATAGGGCAATCATGCTATACTTGCTTCTGCCCTGCAGAATTTTTTAATCAGTCTGATATGTCGCAATCAGTCACATCTCATTTACTCAGACAAGTAAAGTGTGTCTATTTTCAGTATGCAGCGATTTGGTACAGGTGAGAGGGGAATGTTTTTGCCTGGGTTAAAACTTGTATATAAGTTTAGGCCTTGTGTGTGACTGTTTGCAGGAATAAGTTCAAAGAAAAGGGTCAAATTGTAGTATTTTTTCCCCACTGTTTTTTTGCCATTTGTAATTATGAGTCAGTCCAGTGACAACCTCACTCAGTGTACATCCTGCCACATGTATGCACTCCTGGAACAACTGATCCAGGGCCAATACCTCTGTGAGAGGTGTGAGCATGTTGCCTCTATGGAAGCTCAAATTGAAGAACTAGAGAGGAGAATTGCAGCTCTTGGTGTTACTAATCCACTGGAAAGGGAGCTGGTGCTCACTGAGCACAGTTTAGATGGGCGTAGCATGGAGGGTGGAGCTGGGGATAGTGAGGATGTCCAGGGAGGTAGCTGGGTTACAGTTACAAGAAGAAGCAGGGGGATTAGGAGGAGGAAGGCCAGTTCTGAGTTGGCAAGCACAAACAGATTTGCCAGATTGAGTGAAACTGTTGAGGATGTCCATTCAGGAATGGCAATGCCAGATAGAGCTGTTCCCTCTAACAGCTGGGAGAACAGTTCTACTGGAGGAGTGGGAGGGCAGAATAGGCAGAGAAACAGACAGGTTGTGCTGGCAGGGGACTCTATTATTAGGGAGGTAGAAAGGGTTATTTGTCACCCAGATCCCAGCAATCGAACAGTTTGCTGTCTCCCGGATTTTCCAGTTCAGCATGTTATAGATCGGGTAGACAAATTATTGGGAGGGCTTTGAAATGAACCAGCGGTCTTGGTTCATATTGGTACCAATGACAAAGTTATGGGGATAGTGGAGTGTCCTAAAGAATGATTTTAGAGAATTAGGAGTAAGCTGAAGGCAAAAACCTCAAAGTTAGTATTTTCCGAGATACTACCAGAACCACGTGCTAGCCCAGGGAGACAGAAGTAACTTAAGGAGGTTAATGAGTGGCTAAAAAAGTGTTGCACTAAGTAGGGGTTTGGGTTTTTAGAGCACTGGGCTGACTTCTCACTTGGGTACAATTTCTATAGCAGGGATGGATTGCACCTTAATGATGAGGGAGCTGATGTGCTAGGGGAAAGGATGGTAGAATGGCTGGGGGAGATTTTGAACTAATTGGTGGGGGGGAGGGACAAGATAGAAGTAATGGGGTAGTAAGTGTTGAGGGGGTAAGGAATGAATTAACTAGCCATGTGGGAGGAGATGGGGGAGGGTTAGTATAGTCAATAGGGAGGTACTGCTAAGTAACTCAAGTATATTGACAGGCACTCCAGAACTACAGACTCATAACATAAGGTGTATGCCTGCTAATGCTAGAAGCTTGCCAGGAAAAATGGTAGAGTTGGAATTATTAGCACTTAATATGAAGTGAGATTTAATATGCATTACTGAAACATGGTGGGATGACTATCATAACTGGACTGTTAATCTGGATGGTTATAACTTATTTAGGAAAGATAGGGGCAATGGTAAAAGGAGAGGTTAGATTTGTCTGTATGTTCATTTAAGCCTATAGTCAGAGAAGAGATTTATGCTGGAGCTAGTCATAATATTGAATGTTTGTGGGTAGCGGAGCAGCAAATTCCAAAAGAATATTGGTAGGAGTATGCTATAAACCCCCAAATATAATTGAAAGTAAGGAAATAATTAATATTACAGATCAGAAATGCAGCTAAGCATGGGCAAGTTTTATTCATGGGAGATTAAATGGGAAGTAAACAGCATGCGTGAAACCAGCAGTACGTGTAAAGGGAGCAGGTTCTTGAGTAACTCAGGGATCATTATCTGGCCCAGGTTATACAAGAGCCTACTAGAAATGAGGCTATCTTGGATTTAGTCATCACAAATAATATTGATATGTTTGAAATAAAGCAACCTTTAAGAAAACAGTGATTGATTTTCTGGGGGCGGAGCTAGCGTCCAGACAGCACGAACGTGTTTTTGGTGAGCTCCGTGCATTATCTGCAAAGAAGGGGCCCAAACCCGGCTCCAACGATAGAGGGGACCCCAACATCATCGGGGAGAAGGCTGAGAAGCAGGGGAGGTGATCCCGATCCCCCGCGGGCCCCCCCGCATCGAGGCTGGAGCGGCCTGCGTGACCAGCCACCTAGTAGGCAGAGGTGTGCAACCCCAGCAGGGGAGCGCCTCTGCATTAAAAGCAAACACACAGGCAGCCCCATACTGGGAGAGGGAGCCCCGGAGAGGAGAGCAGTCCCAGCCAGAGGGGGACCCCCCAGAAAGCAGCAAGGAGGTGAGAGAGGGGAGAGAGAGGAGAAGGCCTGCAGTGGAGCCGACGGCCATCTTGGGAGGTGGAGGAGGTGGCTGACGGCCTCCACGGGAACCCAGGACACACAACTTGGTGCCCAGGAGACCACAGAGGACCCTGGGGAGACCTCTGGGGATGGCTGGTTCCGACCGGGGGGGGGGGGGGGGGGACAGGGGCAACACAGAGGTGGACAGAGCCCTCAGAAGAAGCAGAAAAAGCCAGCAAACGGCGGCCATTTTGGAGGTCCCCACACGTGGACAAGAAGGTACCTTTCACTAAGGGGGTATAACCTCAAGCTAAGGCCCAACTAACTTGCTTATGCTCCCATCCTGGACACTTCTCTAATATAGCCTATCTAGCCTTTGCTTTTTTCAACACCTGTCTTTTAACAGATACCCTTTCAGGGGCTTGGGACACCAGTGTACACAAATTCCTGAGGGAGAAGGCATCCCTGCTTCCCCTACAACTGAGACTGTTTCCACATGTTTCAATGAACAATTCTCCTATTCTACCTCAAATAATTGCAAATAAGCAGCTCCTTACTGGGCAAAACTCTGTATACCATCAGGACAAGAGTGATCTGCCTCTCTATAGGCAAATATAAAGACAAGGTTAAACAGCCTGCACTTCTGCATTTTTGCATCTCTACCCCCACCCGGTGGACCTGTGGAGTACTACAGAAATAATCTGGTAGCACATAAATAATATACTGCTAGATGCAGCACTGTCATAGAGGGGGGCTACAAACTGACCCAGTCTATACACTAACTGGCGCGCCACCTTAACCCAATCCAACAGACCTTAAATTGAAGCCGAGACTCTGTGCAATATCTGCAAGAGAGCATTTTGCCTACACAGGCAGGCACAGGGTTGGCTGGTCTCCAGAATTCTTGACTAAGGGCTAAACCCTCAACATGGCCTAAGAGCAAAATGGGAACAGACCTGGCAACACTGCCAGCAGAGGTCGCTACTACACCGACAGAGCCTAACTTATGACGCAATCCGACTCACTATAGCCCTTAACAGAGTTGTAAACGCAGCCTTGCACTACATATCGAACAGGGCTGAACCCCAGGCGGATTATCAGCGGTTTTCTCTATCTGAACACCTCAAGGTGCCGAAACCCAAACACTCATCCTCATCGAAGGGTATACGTGAGCACTTCCCACCAAAGGCTGCCCGGCACATGTCTCCTAGTGACTCTATTTCAGAACATTCGGAATGCTCCGATCAGGAAGAGAATCCCAAAAGACCTCACAAACATGTAGATCTATCGGCCATGATCGAGCGGCTTCTGGCAAAGGCGATTGAACCCCTCAGGCAAGACCTTAAAGACCTGGGACAGCGCACTCAGCTCCTGGAATAAATGACTGACCAAGTAGTGGAGGCCCAGGAAAGAGACCAGTCCTCTATAAAGCAGAACACGTCCCACATAACGGAATTTGCAGACAAGATAGAGGACCTGGAAAACCGGTGTCACCGACACAACGTCCGCGTCAGAGGCATACCAAGGGCCATTCAAGACCTACTAAATTATCTGAGAGATACCGTGGAGGCGATTCTTCCCAACCAGCCTGAAACTATGTGGGAAATTGAACGAGTTCACAGAGCTCTAGGAGGTACAAGGAGCCTGGATGCCCCTAAAGATGTCATAGTTAGATTCATGAGGCATCAAGCGAGGGATTTAGAACAAATACCCCAGCAGAACCAAACAGATAGATCCTTTGCTTGATAGCCTGGGGTTGGTCAATTCCTGGAGGGGTATGCACCCGGCTAAGAGAGAATATACATACTATTCCCCAACCCATCTTCTATGATTCTTGGTCGGCTCCCCCCTATATGACTCAATTTGGAGAACTGAGATTGTACCCTGCCCCTGGTCAGACCATGCCTTAGTACTCATGAGATGGAGCTGGGGCCAAATTCACAACCCTCCTACACCTGGAGAATAGACAAATCACTACTGACTAGTGCGAGTAGTGCGGAGGCAATTGCAAAGGACATAAAGCTATTCTTTGAGACTAATGTCTCTCCTGAAACTGGAGCCGGCTGGCTCTGGGTTGCCCATAAGGCCTTTATGAGGGGAACGGCCATTAAGCTGGCCTCAACCCTAAGAAGAAACCTGGGGCAAAGGGAGGCAGACCTTACAGGGACACTAAAGAGGCTGGAAGAGGTAAATCAACAGAACCCTTCCCGCAGGGGTTGCAGGTTAGTTGACAGGACAAGGCTTGAACTAGATGGCATACTATCGTACCACACTGAAAGGGCAATGAGGAAGATGAAACATCTATACTATTGGAAGGCAAAGAAGCCTGATACAATGCTTGCTAGAAGACTAAATAATAAATGTTCCCAACATAGAATATCCCATATTAGATGGTCAGACGGTCAAATTTCCTGTAGCCCTAATGACATCCAGAAAACGTTTCAGGACTTTTACCAAACTATATACTCTTCCCAGTCCCATAGAAGTGAATCAGATATAGACCTGCCCAGGTTCCGGACTGTCACTTAGAAACACTGAACTCGGATGTGTCCCTAGAGGAAGTTAAATCGGCCATTATGGGTCTTAAGCTGGGCAAATCCCCAGGGTCAGATGGCTTCACCAATTTGTTTTACAAAAAAATGTAACCCCTGCTTACCCCCTACCTAATGCCCCTATTTAACACAATTTTAAATGGGGAGCCCATGCCCCCCAAATTGAACCAGGCTGCTCTGGTGGTATTTCCAAAGGAGGGCAGGGATAATCTAGAGGCCAAAAACTATCGCCCTATTTCCTTGATCAACGGAGACGTAAAAGTTCTGGCCAAAATCATGGCCAACCTTATCTCTAAATTCTTGCCAGATTTAATTCACAAGGATCAAGCGGGATTCATCCCCTTTAGGGAGGACGGGGACAACGTCAGGAAGGTCTTAAACATCCAGCACCTAGCAAAAAAATCTAACACCCCATTATGTCTTTTAGCTCTAGACATAGAGAAGGCGTTTGACACGGTGGAATGGCCATATATGTATAAAACACTAGACAAGTTTGGATTCAAGGGACGTTTTATTAACCTGCTTAGAAGCTACTATGACTCCCCAACAGCCCATTTAAAGTTGCCAGGAGCACATAAAGCGAATATCCAAATTCAAAAAGGGACTAGGCAAGGGTGCCCACTTTCGCCACTGTTATTTGCACTTGTCATGGAGCCATTAGCACAGGCAATTAGAGCTAACTCAGACATCCAGGGGGTTTGTGTAGGACGCCAGCACCTTAAATGCTTGCTCTTTGCGGACGATTTATTATGCACTCTGTCCAGCCCCTCTAGTTCTATACCAGCTCTCATGTCAACTATCAAGGAGTTTAGTAACGTCTCAGGCCTTAATTTAAATGTGGAGAAAACGGAAGCTTTGGGGATGGGTATAACACAAACTGAGATTGATAAGCTTAAATCAGAATATAATTTCAGCTGGCCAACTCAGTATTTAAAATACCTGGGAGTAAAGATCACTTCCAATTTTGACGACTTATACAGGGCAAATTCCCCCCCCTTGTACAAGTCCTTAACTGAAGATATGCAGAAGTGGGCGAATTTTCCTATCTCATAGACGGGCCATATAGCAGCTGGAAAAATGAGTGTTCTGCCGAAACTGCTATATTTATTTAGGACACTTTCCATACTGATCCCTCTCAAGGAACTGGATAAATTCCAGAACAGTATGTTTAGGTTTATCTGGGGCAATAAGCGCCCTCGTATCTCTAGACAGGTAATGTTTAGACATAAAAGTAAAGGCGGACTAGCGTGTCACAACCTGAGGTTGTACCTTAAGGCTGCTCAATTGGCCCATCTGCCCAGGTTACACTCTGTTACCCACCAGCCATCCTGGGTATTGATAGAAAATCAGCAGATGCTTCCCACAACTGGGATAGGTTGATCTGGATTCCCAAGGAAATGACTCCCTTTCATACGCACCACAATCCTATGATCTCCCTAACTTTGCAGGCTTGGGGGTGGGCCAACTCCAAGTATCAACTTAGCTCGGGTTTGTCTCCCTTACTATTAGTCACGTCCTTTCCACAAATCCTAAAAGACACGAACCCCATCTCCAAATTTTGGTGGACCTCTAGACACCTAGGGCCTCATTCTATTAGCGGCCGTAAATCGGCGGTAAGGCTGCGATTCCTTGCGGGGGTTCAGTTAACTCGCGATTCTATTATACGGCCCCGCAAGGATCTCCTTTTACGGCCGGCCGCATATCTTGAAACCGGCCGTAAGCTGTGAAATATAAAAACGCAAAAATAAATTCAAGCCTGCACTGTACAGCTCTGTAAATGCTAGGGATCATATTGGGGGACATTAGGATTAAAAGTAACCCACTCTCAAGCTTGCACATCTGCCCAAACCCGAATTCAAATTAACTGTTTATTTTCCGGCTGCGGCGTGGGTGTGTCTGAGGTGCTCCAAGCACTCTGGACTTTTTACATGGATATTTTACGGATATTAAAAATAAAATATTTTACGGATTTGAGTACAGGATAATTATGTGCTATTTATTCTAACACCTAAAATCCCTTTATAGTCTTCGCAAAGTGCAGGATGGCTTTATTTGAGCTATTTTATGTGCTTAATTGGTGCTAGCGAGACCTCTTTCCTGCAAGTAAGCTGCGGCTCGCTTTTAGCCTTGCAGAGAGGTTTCCCGGAGGAATTGAATTGCAAAACTCTTGCGGCCGTTTTAGATCAAAGGCTTTCCTCTGGCGCGAGCGGCCGCAAGAGATAGCAAGGCACCGGCCGCAAGCCTGCCGGAGCCTCCGGCCGTAAGGGAATAGAATAGCCGAATAGCTTGCGGCCGGTCCTTGCGGCCCCGCAACGGCTGCGGCCGCTAATAGAATGAGGCCCCTAGACCGGTTATCTAACTGGATACAAAACGACGGACTGCTGACTTATGACCAATTCTGCACGACCCATGATTTACCAGCCACGGAAATCTATAACTATTTGAAAATAAGAAGTTGGGTCAGCAAAACTCTGAGAGAATTAGGACCCCCCAGGCCCTCCTGGATATCTGTTATATGTAGAAGCCTCCCTCTCATGAAAGGTGTATTGGGTTCGCTATACGGCATTTTTCGAGACTCCACCAGCAGCCAGAAACCTAAATTTATGAAACAATGGGAAAAAGACCTGGGGGTAGAATGGGATTGGGACAAGTGGAAAGAATCCTGCTCCAACCTCTCCAGAGGTTCCCTCAATGCAGCTCTGCTAGAGATGGCTGTTAAAGTACTGCATAGAGCCTACTGCACGCCCCAAAAATTGCAGAAGTTTAAGCCACACGAGAGCAATAAATGCTTTAGGGCTGCCAACAAGTGGAGGACCACATCCACATTTGGTGGTCATGCCCAACTATGCAGAAAACAAGGAAAATATTAGCACAATTAGCCTCCACACTATTTCAAAAGGTGGTCTTGCCCTCTATGGAGTCATGCCTGTTGGGAATGCACATCAAGAACCTCTCTCAATCCCAAAATAAACTATTCCAATTAATGGCACTGGCATCCAAAATACACATAGCTAGCAGATGGAAAAAAGAGACACTAAACTTTCAGGAGGTAGTCAAAAAGATCAATTACCTCTTTATCAATGAGAGACTAACTCATATTATCATGGATAGCCCCCCCCCCCCCACAGTTTCTGGCAATCTGGGAACCTTGGGTAGCGTCTTCATTAAGTGTTCCTTTGATATAACGCCCAAATCCTGATTCAGTGAAGGCAGGAGGGGGCAAGGAGTAAGGAGTCTTGGAGGTTCTTCGGCTGAACTACTAAGGTAAAGGTCTAGTGATGAACAGAAGGGGTATCTTAGTGAGGATTATAAGGGACGAATTTAGCAGAGACCATTTTATCTATTTTAGCCTAGTTGGCTTACAAGTTTATATATTTAGTAAACAGCATTATGGTTTGACTATTCTTGTCCAAGTCTATTATTATGTGTTATCTCTGCCTTTCTTTCTCCTACACTTTCCTTTGTTGTTAATTTTACTGTGCATTATGTTCTACTATGATAGAAATTTTAAGTTATTATACATGATACTTTATACAATACTATAACTAAAAATGTAAAAGAAAAGAAGGTGAAGTAAGTTTATCATTGGTTAATGTTTGCTGTGTGAACCTGTATAAATTGACTGACGGAATTACTGATCAATATGTTTTATATGTTGTTGTGAACCTTCTAATAAAGAAAATATAAAAAAAGAAAAAAAAAGAAAACAGTGATCACAACACAGTCTCGTTTGAGATTGAATTGAAAAAACAAAACTGTAAGGGGCTAACAAAACCTCTTAATTTTAAAAGGGCAGAATTTAACGGTCTAAGGGCAGCAATATAATGTATAGACTGGGACAAAGAACTGGCAGGTAAAAATATTAAACATAAATGGAAAACATTTAAATCTTTACTAAATATACATACCGTATATATACTCGAGTATAAGCCGAGTTTTTCAGCCCTGTTTTTAAGGCTAAAAAGGGCCCCCTCGGCTTTTACTCGAGTCACTCCCCCTAGTGTCTCTCTAACCCCCCATGTCTCTCTACCCCCCTGTGTCTCTCTAACCCCCCCGTGTCGCTCTAACCCCCCGTGTCTCTCTAACCCCCCCGTGTCTCTCTACCCCCTGTGTCTCTTTCCCTCCCCCCTCCTCATCCTCAATCCTTCCCTCCTCATCCTCAACCCCCCTCCTCATCCTCAACCCCCCTCCTCACTTTCTCCCCTCTAAATACCTCCCCTTTCACTTACCTGCTTCTTCTCCGGCCTCTGCTCCTTCCGTCTTGACCCCGGCGCGCATGTGACATCACATGCGCCCCGCGTCATTAGCATATACCGGGTGCCAGCACCCGGTATATGCTAATGACACGGCGCGCATGTGACTTCACATGCGCGCCAGGGTCAAGACGGAGCAGAGGCCGGAGAAGAAGCAGGTAAGTGAGGGGGAGGTATTTAGAGGGGAGAAAGTGAGGAGGGGGTTGAGGAGGGGGTTGATGAGGAAGAGGGAGGTTGAGGTTGAGGGGGTTGAGGAGGGGGTTGATGAGGAGGAGGGAGGATGAGGAGGGGGGTTGAGGTTGGGGGGTTGAGGATGAGGATGGGGGGGTTGAGGAGGGGGGTTGAGGATGGGGGGTTGAGGAGGGGGTTGATGTTGAGGAGGGGGGTTGAGGTTGAGGGGGGGTGAGGATGGGTTTGAGGATGGGGGTTTGAGGATGAGGATGGGGGGGTTGAGGATGATGATGGGGGGTTGAGGGGGGAGGATAAGGATGGGGGGTTGAGAGGGGAGGATGAGGAGTGAGGTTGAGGGGGGGTTGAGGAGGGAGGATGAGGAGGGGGTTGAGGATGAGGAGGGAGTTTGAGGATGAGGAGGGAAGTTGAGGTTATGGAGGGGGGTTGAGGTTGAGTAGGGGGTTGAGGATGGGGGGTTGAGGATGAGGGAGTTGAGGATGAGGAGGGAGGTTGAGAATGAGGAGGGGGGTTGAGGAGGGTGATAAGGGAGGGGGGAGAGACACAAGGAAGGGAGAGGGGAGAAGAGACACGGGAGAGGGAGGGGGGACACAGGGGGCAGCACATTTACCACACTCGGCTTATACTCGAGTCACTCATTTTACCCAGTATTTTGTGGGAAAATAGGTGCCTCGGCTTATACTCGGGTCGGCTTATACTCGAGTATATACGGTATACATCGGCATATACCACGTGGGAATAAAAGTAAAAGAAGTAAATCCCATCAAATGTAGCTTAACAATGATTTAAAGATCAAGATAGAGGTAAAAAACAGGCAGTTAAATTATAAAAAGAAAAGGGGACAGAGACTGCTTTACATTAGTACAAGGAAGTCAACAAGGCTTGTAAAAGGGCTATTAGACTGGCTAAAAAAGAAAATGAAAATATAGCTGCAAAGGAGAATAAGACAAAACCTAAAATGTATTTTAAGTATATTAATGGGAAGAAGGCGAGGAAGGAAGCTATAGGAATATTATAATGTGACACAAGTGGTCTGACAATTGGTGACCAGGAAAAGGCAGATGAGCTAAATAGGTTATTTTCTTCTGTATACACAAGAGAGGTACCAGTGGTTGGGACACTGCAACATAAAGGGGCTACACTATTTTCACCAAATCATTGGTTAACACAGGTAGAAATCCAAAAGAGGTTTGAAAAAAATAAATGTTAATAAAGCCCCAGGTACTAATGGAATACATTAAAGGGTACTGAGGGAACTGGGTTCTGTAATAGCTAAATATTATATTATATTATATCTAATTTTTCAAGATTCACTCAACACTGGGTCGCTCCCAGTGAATCTTGGTGAATCTTGGAGAAAAGCAGACGTGATACCTATATTTAAGAAGGAAGCAAGAGCAAATCCAGGGAATTATAGACCTAAAAGCCTAAATTCTGTAGTGGGAAAGCTTTTAGAAGGGTTAATAAGGGATAATATACAAGAATATGTCTATTCAAACATGATTATAAGTAGGAGCCAACATGGATTCATGAGGGATAGGTCATGCCAAACAAATCTAATTAGTTTATATGAGGAGGTTAATAGGAACTTTGATCAAGGCAACTCAGTGGATGTAATCTTTTTCGATTTTGCAAAGGCTTTTGATACAGTGCCACATGGGAGACTATTGTGCAAACTAAGGGACACAAGAATTGCAGTAAATATCTGCTCATGGATTGAGAGCTGGCTAGAAGACAGGAAGCAAAGGGTTGTTGTAAATGGAACATAGTCATGTGGACTAATGTGGTAAGTGGGATTCCTCAGGGTTCAGTATTAGGTCCTCTCCTTTTTAACATATTTATTAATGACTTAGAAGTAGGACTGGGAAATTGTGTCTCCATTTTTGCTGATGACACTAAGTTGTGCAAGGTAATTAAATCAGATAATGATGTAATTTACCTCCTAAGGGATTCCACCTTAAAGAAAGAAAAGAAAAAAAAAGAAAAGATTCACAGTCAGGGTGGTTAATCTGTGGAATTCTCTACCAAAGGAGGTGGCGACAGTGGATTCGATAGATAACTTTAAAAATGGATTGGATATATCTTTAAATAAAAAGGGCATTCAGGGTTATCCTGGTTAATTGGAGAGGGAGTACTGATTCAAGAAGGAGTCCGATTGCCACTATCTTGCGTCAGTAAGGAATTTTTTTTTCTTCCCGTTTTGAGACAATTGGCAAGATTCACTTGTGTTTTTTTTCTGTTTGCCTTCTTCTTGATCAATTAACAATTAATCCGCATAGCAGATCAGAAGAGATCTTAAAAGGTTGAACATGGTCTTTTTTCAGCCTCAATTACTATACATTCAATTCACCAAGCTAATAACTTATAGATCTATTATGAAATATAGTGATGAAGATATTGTTACATTGGCTGGTATGCGACTGTGTAAGCAGAAGTCTGGTAATAATCAATTAGTAGAAAATAGAATAAAGATTGTTTGCAGAAAAAACAAAACCTTGTGATTAGTAAGGATGGTTACTCAGCTCCCTCCAACAGATTCTCTACTCATCAAAAGCCCAGTTGATAGCCAGGAGTTCCCTATCACCCACATCATATTTTCTCTCTGGTGCCGAAAACATATACAAGGAGGAAAAGGCCTCTGGAAATCCACCCTTCAAAACAGAATAGCACCAACTAAAATTTCTAAAGTATCTACTTTCAATATGAGGCATTGGCAGTATCAAGTGGAACAAGTGGAAGGACACTACTTCGGGACTTCATGGAAGGCCAGTTGTTCTTGAGTTGATCGGTTTATTTATCAGCTCAGTGATTGGTGTGATGACATTAAAATTGCAGGTACCAAATGCTGGTAACAACTGGCAAAACAGCAAACAGCTGAATTTACTTCAGGAAAGGGGGAAAATGCTAATCCAACATACTTGAAACCTTCTCAAGATAATGAAAATATATCATGTCATGAGGGGGAACCAGCTGTATTAGCCAATGAATGAAGCACACCTGTTAGGTCCTCTTGTCTGCTGCTTTTTGTGTATCAGTGCTAGAGATTCCCCTGCAAGGCAGCTTGCTTCAGGATCTGTGGAGAGCAGGGATACAGTTCTAGAATGTAACTGCAGGATTCATGGATAGTTGTACTGGAGAAAAGTGATCAAAAAGCTCTTTTCCACACCTCAGAAATACACCTGAAACACGAGTATACTTTGAAAAGGAGTAATGCCCTTTATTGAAACACAGGACCCAATAATTCAAATAGTCTGGGTTCAGAGCAACAAAAAGTAACATAATTAAGATAGGAAGGCTAGCTAACCTAATAACTCAACAGGAGGTATTCAATGCTGACCACACCCATTGCATCAGCTTCACATTCTTCCAGACCTGTCCCCGAGAAAAATAATTGGAAATTAATTGTGCATCAATTACAAAACTATGAATAAAGACTGGGGATTGGGGTTTCCAGAACCAAGACAGTCTAAACAAGGGAAACCACAGTTATTATAGGAGTAGCCCCAGGCTGGAAACTACAAGGCCCAGGGTTGTCATGTCTGTCTTGTGCTCTCCCAGGGAAGGGATTCCCTTGGAGAAGACAGGACTAGGCTCCTTTAAGGAAAAAAGAGAAGCAGGTACCACAGTACTTTATGACAGGCTTCTCCCCCATTAGGGCTGTCTATGGAATGGAACTGCAGTTTGGTTTAAGGGACATTTTACTAGCTTTGGCATATAGATGATTCTCAAGCAGTCTTTTTTAGTATCTCTGTAGGCATGATGCGATGGATAGAAGGATCCTTAGAATACATCAAAATATCCTCAAAACAGCAGTAAATACTTCTTTTACACACTTAACAAAAACAATTCTCTTTAGTTGGAGTTATCCTATATGTATTCTATCATAGAGACAGCTTAAGATAAGGACAAGGGATGCATGATCTCAAGGAGGCACAGTACCAGTCAACATAGTATCAGTCAGCAACACAATTATAAAGAATCTTGCAAAACATCACCCAGTTACTGGTGATAGAAAATAGCAGCAATAGTGATCTTGAGAGCAGACAGGGGACGGACACGAGAAAAACATTTATTCTGGCATGGAACACTAAGTGTTTGTCAGACCAGCTTCGCTTTTGATGCTGGAGTTATGTGTGCAAAGCCAGAATATTAGATAATGATTATAAGATGCATTTAGTTTATAGCATCTTCTATTACTGTGAGCTTAGCCTGATCATGTTATATATAACATATATCAGAACAAAAAAATACAAATATTAAAATACATATAAGTGGTAACGGACATTAATATAATTTGTTTCAAGCATTATCCAGTTCAAAGCTATAATAAAACATTAAGAGAATTTAATATCCCAAACAAAAGATAAAGAACCATATAAAAAATTCCAACTAGACAAGTAAACAAATCTCCAGTTAAGACTACCAATATTTCCTTAAAACACCCTCAAACAAGATACCACAAATAAAGAAAAAAATTTGAAAAACATTCCACCAGTATAGGGACATAATCCTAGCGTGGCTAGATCAAAATATAGCACTAATGCTTTGAGAAGTTAGTGTTTTTGTATTAACATGGGAAAGATGATGTCTCCAGTCTTAATTAATAGGCTTGTATTAATCTTCCACATTATGGATCACAATATTTTAGTTGTGAAGGGGCTTGTGTTCAATGAAGCTGTGAGCTATATCATATGTCGGGTCAACCAAGATGAGCAGCTCATGACTGAGAGGACAGACAAATCGCAGTCGGCTGGAGAAGGAACATGCAACACTCCAGTATCTTTGCCAAGCTAATCCTATGTATAAGCACAACCTGAGACATAATGATATGCAAAGGAAGATAAAACCCTAAGGTTAGAAGGTGCCCACCACGTTACTGGTGAAGAGCCAAAGTTAAGTGCGAGTGGCAACAGATGTAATGAAGTTGTGTCTGGAGAGAAAAGAAAAGTCTGTTGGGGGAGAAAACAATTCAGCATATACTGTAAACCTTGAATGTTAGAACTTTGAACCAAAGTAAACTGGATGTGCTCAAACATGAAATGAGAATATTAGTGAACTCAAATGGACTGAAATGGGACATTTCGTATCAGACAACCACTAGATCTTCTCCTGTGTTCAAGAATCCTGCAGAAGTAGCCCACATAATCAGTCAAAATGTGGCCAAAGTAGTGCTCGATTACAATCCTATAAATGAAAAAATGACTTGAATTCAAATTCAAGGCATGCCATTTAACATGACAGTGATTGAAGACTATGCTCCAATCATGGATGCTGAAGAGGCTGAAGTTGTCCAAATCTACAAGGATATTTAACACCTTCTAGATATAACACCAAGAAAAGATGTTACTCTTTTAACAGGTGATTGCAATGCTAAAGCAGGGAACCAAACGCTACCTGCAATAACTTTGATGATTAAATCATTTAATCCTAGATTTAGACTCACCTAATTTATTGGTCTCCCTCTGGATCGCTACCTTGTCATGCTAAAGGGGATTGTGTACCTCAATGAAACTGTGAGCAATAACATGTAGGGTCACCCAAGATGGGCAGGTCATAGCAGAGAGGTCAGACAAATCATAGTCCACTGGAGAAGGAACTGGAAACTCACTCCAATATCTTTGCTAAGAAAACCATATGGATAAGTACAACGAGTAACACAGAAAAATGTGCCTAGGTGCTGCTGTCTATATGGTCACCAAGAATCTGACATGACTGAAGGACTGAACAACAACAATTTATTGTTAACTATGGGTTGATTGGAAATAGACAATTTTTGAAGACTAATAGCAAAACAAACAAAAAAAGAAGTAACCTATGGAAATTCTTTATTTTTTTCAAATATGCTTTAAATATAAACCAATTAGCAATTCTTTCTAGAGGCCTATCTGTTGCACCTACTTGCTTCCATAACCCTTGTAATGTAATTCTTGATTTAAATAGGTTTGCAAGAAAATTAACATTAAAGAGGCACTTTGCTTTAAAATCATTTAACTTTAACGTTAATAGTAACACTAATGCAATGCAGTATAATATTTTCAGACATTATGTGAATTGATTTCTCTACAAGGAGAAAATACATTTTTGATATTGGGGAATGTGTTCTTAATGATTTATGCTTTACAGAGCTAGAAAATGAAGACTGTTTTACTAATTGTGAATGCAAACTACCATCCAAATTGTATTCAGTGTAATCTAAAGGTCAGTTATATAACTGCATTTTATGAGTTGGCTTATCAAGATTTTAATAACCTTTGTGAGAAAAAGTAAAATGAAAGACTTCATAGGTCCAAACAGAACCTAATAGGCCAATAGATGGAAACCATTAGAATCTTAAAAGAGAGAAATGACATATTGTTGATAAAGGGGGAGGTATTGTCATATTAAACAGAAGTGACTATATTCTAATGTTTCTTAGCTTAAGTGATACAAATGTTATACAATTCTTAAAACAAGCACTACAGAAGCTTTTTAATTGGGATGACTGAAGAAGCAATAGTCTCACCTGGGTGCTGTAGGGATATCCACAAATCCAGGCCTGTGTACAGCCCACCAGGACCGAGTTTGGCACCCCTGATATAAATAAAAGATGTATTATTTTTATTATTTAACCAATGTGCATAAGTATATATTGCATCCCCCTGGACAACCTAACTCTTATGTCTAACAATGTTGAGTACTTAAAGGCATATCCAAGTTTCATTTGATAGAAAAGAATCAGCAGTGTATAAAAAAAAAAATTGCATAAAAAAAACAAACATTATTATACTTACCCTAAAGTTTGCATAAAATTCATGATTTGTTTTGTCTAATCACATTCAGCTAATATATTGTATCAATCTGTGATTATAGTTTGTGTAGCAAGAAATTATGGGATGTGTAGTAGCCTACACAAAGATGCAAGAGGCAAGGAGGAGCACATACAGATTTCTGCATTTTGCTGATGTTGGCTTGAAAGTTAGTAAACGGTTAAAATCTGTATACAACTGCAGTGTTTCTATTGGGTGGTTCCCTGTGCCTACGTAAGTAGTTCTGGGGTGTGGAAAACAAGATTTATTTTTAAATAAAATAAATCTGTGTGTGCATAGAATGAACCAATGTAATTTAATTTAAAGTGTTTCTGATATAGATTAGAAAAAGGTATAAACAGGGAAACTTAGATACATACCTTTAAATATGTCCCTAATTTTGCAGCGTTCCTTAGAAAATACAGATTGTGTTATATAATTAATGGATAATTTTTATTGTTAATACACTTATATTTGAGTGACTATTGATGCTGAATCACTTTACCTGTACTGAACATTATAAAGGTATTTGGGGTATTTCATATTTCTCAGAGTACTGTAAATAAATTGTACATTTCTATTCATGTTTGATCGGCTAAAATAAGTTAAAAACATATTTCCTGCTCAGAATTCTGAGAAATACAGTTATTGCACTGCATTCTGGGAACCTGAGCAGGGACATGTAAATGAGCCTACAAATGTTTTACCCTTTAATCCAATACCATTTTAAACTTGGCTTCTTTTAAGCATATGCCATTGGGATAGGATAGGATTATGCAGGGTTTAGGAGACCTACCCACAGACAGCGGTTTCATTATTAAATGGATCTCATCAGTGTGGTGCTGGTACCTAACTCATGCTACAGATTTGTGGGAAGGCTATTAACTACATAATTTAGCATATGGTGGGCAAAAGAGTGATAGAATCCCTCCACAGTACAGTACATAAACTGTACATTTGTGTTCACATTTGAATGTCTAAAATAAGTTTAAATAACTTATTTCCAGCTCATAATTCCAAGAAATACAGTTATTGTACTTGAAAATGAGCCCACAATGGTTTCACGCTTTAATATTTCTTGGAAAATAACCCTATTATTCTACCCTATCAAACACGTTTTTATTATATTATATCTTTTTTTTTTATATTTTAACAGTTATTCTATGTGTAATGAAGCATTTTATTTTCAGATTAGTGGCACTGCAATTGGTATAAAATTTTATCTAGGTTATTTGCTGACTTAGATGTTGGTTTTTGAGAACTTCAGAAGATTTGGACTGATTCAAACCTATATAAAAATAATATGATATTTTATAGATGTTTTATAGATGCTAACATATATGTGAGGTGCAGTGACATAATATTGTGTTTTATGCAGATATGCATTTTAATATGTGTAAATAGAAAATAATATAAAAAACAACCATTGATTTTTGTTTATTTGCCACCTTAGCCAGGATAAATTTTTCTGGTCAATGTTATATTAAATTACTTTATGTGGTGAAGTCCCACCACGGGTCAGGAGAGAGCTCTTCAAGACTTCTCCCCAGGAGTGAGAGAGTTAACAACCTGCTCAAAAGGCAGGGGTGTGGCTGCAATCAGGGCCTGCTGCTACCTCCAGTTGGAGGATTGTTTGGACGTTTGGAGCCTGGGAAGAGGCAAAGGAAGCCTGAGACAGTGCTCTGTGGAGAGAGAGAGGTCAGTGAGACCAGGAACGTCAGTCTTGCTGCCCGGAAGGGTACAGCCAGCGCAGTTGAGAGACATTGATAAGAGTGTCCAGCGTGACCGGAGAGGTCAAAGAGACAAAGCTCCTCTGCAGATGGAGTGCAGACCCGGAAGGGAGTGGACTCTAAAATAGGCAAGCGTGCAGGCCTGTGTTTTGGACTGTATTATGAATTACAGTAGAGCAGTGAGGGAACTGCAGTTAAAAGTATAGGTAGTGCTTCAAAGAGAAGCTAGGATTTATTTTCTGTTTTGATTATTTTCTTTTATGCTGACAAATAAACCGCAAGATCTGTTAAACAATACAAAAGGCTCCAGAGTACTCCATTGTGGTGCTTGAAAACAAGGCATATATCCTGAACGTGACAGTGCATCTATCACAATTAGTTGCACTTTATTATTATTTTTAATACATAGAACACCTATTGTATAGAGGAGATCTTAAGATGTTTGGATCTTAAATACCAATGTGTCTTGATCCAGAATCCTGAAGGATGCATGGATTAGGAGGTGTGATGCTATGTTTCGCTCTAGGCATTTGCCTGTGATTCTGTTTGTTTGGATTTTTGTATGAAAAAATCCCAAAGTAATCATTACCCTAATGTTTACAAAACTTCTTCAGTTTCCTGGAAATTGATTTTGAGAGTGAACGGCCCTGAAGATCTAAGCTAAATTAGCATAAAATTCATATTTAGTAGTAGTCAATCAGATGCTCTCTCTCCCCTATCCTCTATTTCTCTCTCACCTCATTCTTTCTCATTTAATTTACTGCAAATGTATCAGTATGTTTAATTACGTTTTCAATCTAATACATATTTTTCTGTTATTCAGTGTCTCTTATATAAGAGACATTTAAAGGAAACTTCTATATACCTTTAACTACATAATTCTGAATTAATTTAATTAAAACATTGGAACAAAACGTCAATGACATTTTAAATTAAATATATGCTGACATGAAATAAGGCATTTTAAATTAAATATATGCTGACATGAAATAAGCCTTTTTTCTTTTTTTTTTTTTAAAGGTGACTGTAAAAATATTTTGATTTTTGAAGCTGTCTCCTTACCAAACATAAACATTATATTATTTATGGACAATTGCTGAGGTTTAGCAGAAAGTATAGTGATTACAGTACCATTATAACAATCAGAAATGGAAAGATTTAGATAAGAGATATAATGATGGGGTACGTATGGAGCCTACTAGTTCAAAATGCTCAGAATGAGCTAACAGATCTGCTTTACAGAATTGTCTGTTCAGGTGATGAAGCTTTGGAGCAACTTTGGGTCCCTAAAACACAAAGAAAGAAAGTCCTACACCTGACTTATTGAAACCTGTTTGGAGGACACATAAGTAGTGTCAAAACGTTAAAATGAAGAGCTTTTATTTGCCAGGTACATAGATTTAGAAGTGGCTAGGTATTGTGCATCATACCCAGAATGCAAGTGTAATGATATAGGAATCACAAGGTTGTGGAGACCAGTAGCCAAGGTCAGCAATAATCCAGTTCAGCAACTTGTAGGTGAAACAGGAACAATCTTTATTGAAGGGATCAGGAACCAACAATAATCTGGCAAGGATACAGAGACAGGAAGTGCCTTATATAGGCCAAGAACCAGACAGCTGACCAGACACAGCTAAAGAGAGTTGTCACTGATTTCATTGCTTTTAGAGTCAAGGTATCAGATCTCAGGCAAATCTGCAAGAGGCAGGCTGGCGTACCGGTAGGGAAGAGGTCCAGCAACATGCAAACCAGGGTTCAAATCCCAGCAGAGTCAATTCCTCACAGCAAGATGCCCACACCTTGGCAGGAACTGCGGGCTCCATTCTTACCATTATCAATAATTGAGGAGTCTTATGGATCTTGTGGTACCTCAAAGCACAGCAACTTCAAATAACATAACTAAATAACTCATATAACTTTAATCAAGGGTGGGAATACCAAAGGAAACCTATCAGACCAAGGAGCACCCTTTCTATCAAAGTTGATGAAAGACATGTGCAAGCTCCTACAGATTGAATCTCTGAGAATATCACAGATGTATTTATTGGTGGAACAATTTAATAGGCCCAGGAAGAGCATGCTTAGAAAAGTTGGCACATGAGACAGGAAAAATTGGGACCGACTGTTACCTCACTTGTTCTTTGCTATCAGTGAAGTACTTCAAGCCTTTACTTTATTTTCCCCTTTTAAAATTCTTTGTGGCTGTCATTCAAAAGGGATTTTTGACATACTACAAAAAGGGTGGCAAGAGCAAACAGTGACAGGTAATAATATTTTTGAGTATGTGAAAAATATGTCGGAAAGATTTTCCCAAGTTGCATGTCTGGTACGAGACTAGAGACACAAACAAACATATCATAATCACAGCTGAAAGCAAACTTTTAGTGAGATGGCAAGGCCCCTATGAGGTTATTGAGGCTGTAGGAGAAATGGATTATGAAGTGATTATGTGCAAAGGTAACCAGATCTACCACATAAAACCATGAAGGGAGCACAAGGTAGATGTGGATGATACATATTTGGCTGAATGGTCAGAAGATATCAGCAAAACAGTTTGCCTGGTAGAATGCTTAGTGACAGCAACATTGATAGTGCATGTATCTTACAAACTTACCCCTGAACAGAAGGAAGACACTAAATAAAAATAAATAGAGATTGCAAGTGAAAATTAGAATATAGATTAAAATATCCGGTCTAGTAAAAGGGAAAGGGAAAAGAGAAGAGAAAAAGAGAAGCGAAAACCCCTCTATGAGATATATAGCTATATATCCCTGGTGAGACATCCTTTGGATGCCCTTAGATAAAATAAAAAAAAAGGATTTATTCAAATTAAGAATTGGTCTTAAAATAGATAAAATAAGAAACAGGAGACAATGAAAATAGAGCTGTCTTTCCCCAACCATATGTCTTATGACATTTAACAATTAGTTTGAAACATTGGCTTAAAAGCCCTAATATTATGACCGAAATGAGTAATAAAGGTCATAGGCGATTGGTATGTATATATGTTAGGATGAGTAGAATGTTAATTGCAGGATATAGAGGTATGACAAATCAGAAAGAATGTCTAAAACCCTCCAAAAGAAAGATAAAAGATATAAAAAAGATAAAATAGAATTTACCATACCAAACACACATATAATAATAAGATTGGAATGAGAGAAATATAAAATTATGAAAGATATTTTAAAAATTATATTGCATATTGTCATCGGTCTGAAATCGCCCCTGAAAAGAAAAATAGCCTTTGTTGAGTATAATAAACTTGATGTGGATATATTATGCCTTCAAGAAACCCATTTGAAATCTAATACTATACATTTGATTAATAATAAAAGATTTCAGGAAATAGTAGATGCAACATACAATAACAAGTCAAGAGAAGTTTCAATCTTATTTAATAAAAGATAAAAAATAAAAGAGGTATATAAAAAAGTAGATGGATAGGAAAGATAAATGCTAAAATGTATACTCTGGTTAATATTTATACACCTAACAATAAACAAGAGAAATTTATAATAAAAATCTAAAAAAGACATCTCTGTGTAGATTGTGTTTTAATATACTGTATATACTCGAGTATAAGCCAACCGAGTATAAGCCGAGGCACCTATTTTACCACAAAATACTGGGTAAAATGAGTGACTCGAGTATAAGCCGAGGGTGGAACATTTGCTGCCCCCCTGTGTCCCTCTTGTGCCCTCTGTGTCGCCCCTCTCTCTCCCGTGTCTCTTCTCCCCTCTCCCTTCCCTGTGTCTCTTCACCCCTCCCTTATCACCCTCCTCAACCCCCCTCCTCATTCTCAACCTCCCTCCTCAACCCCACTCCTCATCCTCAACCTCCCTCCTCATCCTCAAACTCCCTCCTCATCCTCAACCTCCCTTGTCATCCTCAACCCCCTCCTCAACCTCCCTCCTCATCCTCAACTCTCTCCTCAACCTCCCTCCTCATCCTCAACCTCCCTCCTCAACCCCCCATACTCATCCTCAACCCCCCCATCCTCATCCCCCTCCTCAACCTCCCTCCTCAACCTCCCTCCTCAACCCCCCATCCTCATCCTCAACCCCCCATCCTCATCCTCACCCCCCTCCTTACCCCCCTCCTTCTCAACCCCCCTCCTCAACCTTTCTCCTCAACCTCAACCTCCCTCCTCATCCTCAACCTCCCTCCTCAACCCCCCATCCTCAACCCCCTCCTCACCCCCCCTCAAACTCAACCCCCCTCCTCAACCTCAACCCCCCTCCTCAACCTCAACCTCCCTCCTCATCCTCAACCTCCCTCCTCAACCCCCATCCTCAACCCCCCTCCTCAACCTCCCTCCTTAACCTCAACCTCCCTCCTCATCCTCAACCTCCCTCCTCAACCCCCATCCTCAACCCCCTCCTCAACCCTCCTCCTCATTCTAAACCCCCCCTCCACACTTTTTCCCCTCTAAATACCTCCCCCTCACTTACCTGCTTCTTCTCCGGCCTCTGCTCCTTCCGTCTTGACCCGGCACCGGCCCCAGTATGTGCTAATGACATGGCGCGCATGTGACGTCACGGCATTAGCATATAACGGGTGCCGGCACCCGTTATATGCTAATGACGTGGTGCGCATGTGACGTCACATGCACGCCGGGTCAAGACGGAAGGAGCAGAGGCCAGAGAACAAGCAGAACAATTAGATAGAATAATATGGAAATAGCAACAAACTAAATTCCTATTCAGAGATAAGACTGGAAAATATTTAGCTAATAAATTAAACAAACAGAGAATTCAAAATACAATAACAAACGTGAAAGGGCAGGATAAGGAATTACTTACCCATCCTAAGGATATAGGAAATAGATTTTTACAATACTATAATAAGTTATATAATCTGGAAGAGGAGGTTAATTTTTATAAGCCGGAGATGTTAGAAATAGATGCATTTCTAAAAGATAGTAATCTCCCCAGAATATCGGAGGAAGATTTAATAAAACAAAATAGAGAAATAACCATCAATGAAATAGAAGAGGTAAAAAAAACATAAAAAAATAATAAAGCCCCAGGAGTGGATGGGTTAGACAAATGATATGTATATTACAAAACTTTTATAAACCAGTTAAAAATACATCTTGCAAATATGTTTAATGAGATAAAAGCTAGTGGTAATATAAGGCCCAAACTGACAGAAGTAAAAATTATAAATATATTAAAACAAGACAAAGATCCGACAGAGTGTAGTAGTTATCGCCAAATCTCACTCATTAATTATGATCTAAAAATATATTCTATAATATTGGCTAACTGATTGGGTCCATTACTTCCGAAACGTATACATCCAGATCAATCAGGATTCATTAAAAATAGACAAGGATCAGATAACACCAGATGATTCATAGATACATTAGTATATGCAGATAAGGGAGAGAGACCCAACTTGGCCCTTTCATTAGATGCTGAAAAAGCATTTGACAGGGTCAACTGGGGATTTCTCAGAGCTATATTGAAAAGATATGGATTAGAGGAGTTTGCCGCCAAAGCTATTAACTCTTTATATATCAAACCTGTTTACAAGTGGATTTACCTTAAAAAGTAAAGGCTAATAAACTGCAGAGTGCACTAATTGTGCTCAGGTGAGAGGGGTGTGGCTTGACTGTTAAACTTGTATAAAAGGTTTGTGAGCTGGTTTGGGGTCTGTTTACAAGTGGATTTACCTTAAAAAGTAAAGGCTGATAAACTGCAGAGTGCACTAATTGTGCCCAGGTGAGAGGGGTGTGGCTTGACTGTTAAACTTGTATAAAAGGTTTGTGAGCTGGTTTGGGGCCTGTTTACAAGTGGATTTACCTTACAAGTAAAGGCTGATAAATTGCAGAGTGCACTAAGTGTGCCCAGGTGAGAGGGGTGTGGCTTGACTGTTAAACTAGGATAAAGGATTTGTGAGCTGGTTTGGGGCCTGTTTACAAGTGGATTTACCTTACAAGTAAAGGCTGATAAATTGCAGAGTGCACTAATTGTGCCCAGGCGAGAAGGCAGAAGTTAATAGAAACCGGAGAAGGGGAACTTGTGAGCTTGCGAACATTTTCGGTATCAAGTGCAATTCTAGTAAAAGCCTAGGAGTTTAAATAAAAGGAGGGCCTTCAAAGAAAAGGGAGGGCAGATTTATAGTGCAAAGGAGGAAAACTTTATATAAATATATTATATTATATTCTTTATTTTTCCCACTGAAATTTCGTAGACAATAATAATAATTATGAGTCAGTCCAGTGGCAACCTTATTCAGTGTACATCCTGTCAAATGTATGCACTACTGGAACAGATGATCCAGGGTCCATACCTCTGTGACAGGTGTGAGCATGTTGCCTCTTTGGAAGCTCAAATTGAAGATCTGGAGAGGAGAATTGCAGCACTTAGTGATATTGCTCCACTGGAAAGGGAGTTGGTGCTCACGGAGCACAGTTTAGCTGGGCCTAGTATGGAGGGAGGAGCTGGGGCTAGTGAGGATGGCCAGGGAGGTAGCTGGGTTACAGTTAGAAGGGGAATCAGAGGGTACAGGAGGAGGCAGGCCAGTTCTGAGTTGGCAAACAACAACAGATTTGCCAGATTGAGTGAAACTGTTGGCGATGTCCATTCAGGAATGGCAATGCCAGATAGAGCTGTTCCCTCTAACAGCCGGGCGAACAGCTCTACTGGAGAAGAGGGAGGGCAGAATAGGCAGAGCAACAGACATGTTTTGGTGGTAGGGGACTCTATTATTAGGAAGGTAGACAGGGTAATTTGTCACCCAGATCCCAGCAATCGAACAGTTTGCTGTCTCCCGGGTGCTCGGGTTCGGCATGTTGTGGATCGGGTGGATAAATTATTGGGAGGGGCTTGGTACACATTGGTACCAATGACAAAGTTAGTGGAAGATGGAGCGTCCTAAAGAATGATTTTAGAGAATTAGGGAATAAGCTTAAAGCAAGGACCTCCAAGGTAGTATTTTCTGAGATACTACCAGTGCCACGTGCTAGCCCAGGGAGGCAGAAGGAGCTTAGGGAGGTTAATGCGTGGCTAAAAAAGTGGTGCAGTGCAGAGGGTTTTGGGTTTTTAGAGCACTGGGCTGACTTCTCACTTGGGTACAATCTCTATAGCAGGGATGGATTGCACCTTAATGATGAGGGCGCTTTTGTGCTAGGGAATAGGATGGTAGAACGGCTGGGGGAGTTTTTAAACTTGTAGGTGGGGGGGAGGGACTATATAGAAGTATTGGGCTAAATAGGGTAGAGAGGGAAAGGGATGAATTATTTACCAATGGGGGAGGAGAAGGGGGGAGGGTTACAATAGAAAGTAGGGAGATATTAATAGGGGCCTCAAATGCAGTGGCAGGCACTTCACATCAGCAGAGCCATAGCAACATAAAGTGTATGATTGCAAACGCAAGAAGTTTGCCTGGGAAAATGGATGAGCTAGAAATATTAGCAGTACAAGAAAAATGGGGCTTAATAGGCATTACGGAAACATGGTGGGATGGTATCTCATGACTGGACTGTTAATCTGGATGGTTATAACCTATTTAGGAAAGATAGGGGAAATGGTAAAATAGGAGGAGGGATCTGTCTTTATGTTAAGCCTGAATTTAAGCCTATAGTTAGAGAAGATATTTATGCTGGCAATAACGGCATCATTGAATCCTTGTGGGTTGAGATAAATAGTGGAGGAGCTAATTCTAAATGCATATTGGTGGGAGTATGCTATAAACCCCCAAATATAGCTGAAAGTGAGGAAATACAATTATTGTTACAGATTGGAAATGCAGCTAAGCATGGACAAGTTCTAATAATGGGAGACTTTAATTACCCTGATATAAACTGGATAAACGAGACCAGCAGCTCAGCTAAGGGGAGCAGGTTCTTGAGTACACTCAGGGATCATTATCTAGCCCAGGTAATACAAGAACCTACTAGAAATGGGGCCATCTTGGATTTAGTCATCACAAGTAATATTGATATAATATCAAATGTAAAAATAGGGGAACCCTTGGGGAACAGTGATCACAACACAGTCTCATTTGAGATTGAATACAAAAAACAGACTTGTAAGGGGCCAACAAACACTCTAAATTTTAAAAGGGCTAACTTTAATGGGCTACGGACAGCAATACAGCATATAGACTGGGATAAAGAACTTACAGGGAAGAATACTGAAAATAAATGGACAACATTCAAATCCTTACTAAATAAACATACTCATCAGCATGTACCATGTGGAAATAAAATAAATAGGAGTAAATCACATCCCATGTGGCTTAACAATGACTTAAAGATCATGATGAGGAAAAAGAAATATGCATTTAAATTATACAAGAAGGAGGGAACAGAGGCATCTTTATGTGACTATAAGGAAATCAACAAGGCTTGCAAAAGGGCTATTAGACTGGCTAAAATAGAAAATGAGAAGTCGGTTGCAATGGAAAGTAAGACTAACCCTAAAATATTTTATAAATATATTAATGGGAAGAAGGCCAGGAAGGAATCGATAGGACCATTACAATGTGACACAGGCCATCTGATAATTAGTGACCAGGAAAAGGCAGATGAGCTAAATAGGTTCTTTTCGTCGGTTTACACAAGGGAGGTACCAGTGGTTGGGACACTGCAACATAATGGGGCTACACTACCTTCACTAAATAATTGGTTAACGCAGGAAGAAATACAAAAGAGGTTGGAGAAAATAAATGTTAATAAAGCCCCAGGTCCTGATGGAATACATCCAAGGGTACTGAGGGAGCTGGGTTCTGTAATAGCCAAACCATTATATCTAATCTTTAAAGACTCGCTCACTACAGGGTCTCTACCAGATGACTGGAGAAAAGCAGAGGTGATACCTATATTTAAGAAGGGATCTAGAGCAAATCCGGGGAATTATAGACCAGTGAGCCTCACTTCTGTAGTTGGGAAGCTTTTAGAAGGGTTAATAAGGGACAGAATACAAGAATATGTCTATTTGAACAGGATCATAGGTAGCAGTCAACATGGATTTATGAAGGAAAGGTCGTGTCAGACCAATCTAATTCGTTTTTATGAGGAGGTTAGTAGGAACTTGGATCAGGGCAACTCAGTGGATGTAGTCTTTTTAGATTTTTCAAAGGCATTTGATACAGTGCCACATGGAAGACTAGTGAGCAAACTAAGGGATACAGGAATTGCAGTAAATATCTGCTCATGGATCGAGAGCTGGCTAAAAGACAGGAAGCAAAGGGTTGTTGTAAATGGAACATACTCTGATTGGTCTAATTTTATAAGTGGGGTTCCTCAGGGCTCAGTATTGGGTCCTCTCCTTTTTAACATATTTATTAATGACATTGAAGTAGGACTCGAATGTAGTGTCTCCATTTTTGCTGATGACACTAAGTTGTGCAAGGTAATAAAATCAGATAATGATGTACTTTCCCTACAAAAGGATTTGCATAAATTAGAGAAATGGGCGGCTAAATGGCAGATGAGATTTAATACAAATAAATGTAAGGTTATGCATTTGGGAAGGAACAATAGCCAAGCAATCTATAATCTTAATGGAGCAAATCTAGGGGTATCAGATATTGAAAGGGATTTGGGAGTACTAGTGGACAACCACCTAGGTAACAGCGCTCAAAGCCAAGCAGCGGCTGCAAAGGCAAATAAAATATTAGCATGTATTAGGAATGGTATAGAAGCCAGGGAAGAAGATATAATTCTGCCACTATACAAATCTCTAGTACGCCCTCATTTGGAATATGGAGTACAATTTTGGGCACCACCTCACAAAAAAGACATTTTAGAGCTGGAAAAAGTACAGAGAAGGGCTACAAAACTAATAAGGGGAATGGAGGGGCTAAGTTATGAAGAAAGACTAGCAAAATTAAACTTATTTTCGCTAGAAAAAAGGCGTCTAAGAGGAGATATGATTACGTTATTTAAATACATCCAGGGTCAATATAAGGCTTTGTCAAGTGAACTTTTTGTAGCAAGAGATTTTCAACTGACAAGAGGACATCCGTTGAGGTTAGAGGAAAAAAGATTTCACCTTAAACAAAGAAAAGGGTTCTTCACAGTTAGGGTGGTTAAACTGTGGAATTCTCTACCAAAGGAGGTGGTGACAGCGAATTCGATAGACAACTTCAAAAAGGGGTTAGATATATTTCTGAATAAAGAGGGCATTCAAGGCTATCCTAGATAACTAGCAAGGAATATTGATCCAGGGAGAAATTTGATCGCCAGTTTCTGGGGTCAGGAAGGAATTTTGCTTTTTTTTCCCCTTATGAGACAATTGGCAAAGTTTCAATGTTTTTTTTTTTTATGTTTGCCTTCCTCTGGATCAATTAACAATAATTAACAATTAACAATAATAATAAATAGTCCAAATTAAAAAGATCAATAGAGATCTATAAAGGTTGAACTTGATGGACTAACTCTTTATTCATTCTCCAATACTATACTATTAATAATTATTTAATCAATAATTTAATTAATAACTAATCCGCATATTGCAGATCAGAGGAGATCTTAACAGGTTGAACTTGATGGACTGAAAGTCTTTTTTCAACCTTAATTACTATGTAACTATGTAACTATGTAACCCCAAAGCACAATTGGTAAATTCAAATTTTGAGACAGAGTACTTTTCTATAAGCAATGGGACTAGACAGTGATGTCCCCTGGCTCCCATATTATTCATTTTATATATAGAACCATTGGCACAAATGATTAGAGAAGAAAAAGATATAAAAGGAGTGCAGATCGGTACCAAGGAATATAAGATTCTTCTATATGCAGATTACTTAGTATTGACTTTGATAGAACCGGAAAAATCATTAGCCAAACTGGAAGAAATATTAGAGAAATTTGGCAAAATATCTTATTTTAAAATAAATGACATCAAAACTGACATAATCACTGATAAAATAAATCAGGAGATAAAAGTTAGATTGAAAAATCATTATAAATTTAAATTGGGAAGCGAAAAGCATTGTACATCTGGGAATAAGTTTCCCTATTTGAATAAAGGAAATATTAAATGAAAATTTTGAAAGAATATATAGACATATAAGAATAATAATAGAAGATTGGAAAAAAACATACATTTCCTGGAGTGCAAGAATTGCAATAATCAAAATGGTAATAGTACCTAAATTAACATATATATTTAGATCCATTCCAGAAATGGTTTCTAAATACATGCTTGTAAAAATACAGAGATGTATTAATGAGTATATTTTGAATAATAAAAGATCAATAATATCCTTAGAAATTACTAAAATGAAATACGAAATGGGAGGATTGGCTTCTCCTTGTGTAAGAGAGATTCATGAATCCACAGCTGTATCTCAAATGATAATCTGGAGTTCTCCTAATTTAAATCCGGTATGGAAGGAAATAGAAGACCATATGTTGGGAAAAAACCCTATTAATTTAATCTTATGGCTTTCCGACTCGGAAATATTGAGTCATAAAGAGGTGCCAAGAGGAATAAGATCTCTATTGAAGTTCTGGGTGGATAAAATAAATAGATTAAAATTGTCCTCATTCCCTTCCGTAGTACCTTAGTAGAGAGATTTAATCTCTCTACACCAGGAGAAATTAGAGGTAGAACAATTGGGAAAAAAAGGTATAAATCTTATTGATGATTTATATGAAGAATGAAATTGAATGAATTGGTCAGCATTGAAACAGATATATTTGTTGGATAAGGGTATGTGGCTACAATATATCTCCATTAAAAATATACTGAAGCAGAAAGGTTTTAAAGGTAAAAATATGCCCAACCTAACATTATATGAACAAATGATTTATGGTAGGGATTTAACACACTTAATTTCTAAATGTCATAAAATTATCTGTCAAAATGAACCATTTAAAAAAACAAAAGCTATAATATTATGGGAAAAAGATTGAAATAAGAATTATATTGAAGATATTTGGATAGGTACTTTTAAATTGATAATATCATCTACACAGGCAATCCCATATCTAGAATTATACTTTAAGATAATTCAACGTTGGTTTCTTACACCTGAAAAAATAAACAGATTTAAGTCCAATGATAAGATTAAATGTTGGAAAGAATGTGGTCAACTTAGTGACAAATATCATGTATGATGGGAGTGCGAAATAATGAAGGATTTCTGGAGGAGTATAATCGGTTGGATTTCGGATGTAGTGGGGACGAGAATTCCTTGTACTCCTCAGCTCATTATACTGCATCTGGACTTAACTGATCAGTTTCCTCAGTGTAGATTTTTAGTGTCACATGTTTTGTTGATTATTAAATGGTTATTGGTAAAGTACTGGAAATCTAATCAACTTCCCACCCAACAGGAAATTGTGAGATATGCGAAGAGGAATAGAGATTATGACCAAATTAAACTAAAAAGGGGAGAAAAGAAAAAAGGCCTGATCTAATTGGTATATTTGGGATGCCTATGTGGGGAATCAAGGCTTGTAATCTGATATATAATATGAAGTCACATATGTCTTACAAATTATAATGTGTTTGTTAAATGGGTGAGAATGTGAGTATCTTTTTCTTTTTTTGTCTGTCTGTATTTTTGTAATGAAAAAAAAAGAAAAACAGAAGGAAGAAACCTATACAATGTTGGCTCAAAACAAGAATGTTTTCTCTACACAACCAGGTCGTGCTATCCTTATTAATTATGACACTGCCACTAAGCAAGATAAGGATAAAGCTATATAGTATACCTGAAGCTAAAAGAGTAGAGATATAGGCAGAATTTCAAACCATGCTGGAAATGGGGATCATTGAATAATTCCAACGTAAGTTGTGCAGTCCTAATGTAATGGTTACAAAAGCTTATAGAAGTATTAGATTCTGTGGTAACTTTTGCAGACTGAATTCAGTATTAGAATTTTATGGTTATGGCATTCCCAGTGTGTATGAACTGAAAGATCAGCTTTGAAAGGCAAGATATTTAACAACACTGGATTTAACAAAGGGATATTGGCAGATATCCATGACACAATGTGCAAAAGAAAAAAAATATTTTCCACTCCAGATGGTCTGTTGTCCTGATGTCCTGCCATTTGGACTACATAGAGCTCCAGTAACTTGCCAGAGCCTAATGGACAAACTATTACCTGCCTCTCTCTCAGACTCTCCTTTGCAGCATCTCCATATCACGTTCCCAACAATATTACCATCTCACTTTCCTCTCCTCTCCTTCTCTGCTCCCATGCACTCCTCTCCCTCCTCCAGTCACAATATCATCCCCTCCCTAACACTCACAAGCAGAAACAGCACTGTAAGTCCCAGTCCTATCTTCTCTCCCTTTCACTCCTCCTTCTCCTGGCTGAGGGAGATATATCCCTTAACCCAGGCCCTTCACTCATCTCCACTCGCTGTCAGCCATGCTCTGTTTCAAGGCCAGCAAACACCCGTAACACCCAGAATCTGATATCCATCACATGTCACAAACCTTCACCTTCAAACTCTACCTGTCTCCTGCGCCCTCTGGAACGCACAATCTATCTGCAATAAACTCACATTCACTCATGACCTATTCACTACAAACTCCCTCAATCTACTGGCTCTCACTGAAACCTGGCTCTCATCCTCAGACACTGCCTCCCCTGCAGCACTCTCTCACAGTAGTTTTCACCTCAGCCACACACCTAGACCTGGGAACAAACAAGGTGGTGGTGTGGGTATTTTGCTTTCCACTCGCTGTACATTTCACCTCATACCCCCTGTCCCATCCCTCCAATTCTCATCCTTTGAAGTTCATACAATCCGCCTCTTCTCACCTATCTCTCTATGTGTAGCTGTGATCTTTCCCCCCCCCCCCCCCCCAGGCACTCCCTCTCAATTTCTAAATCACTTTTCTGCCTGGCTCCCTCACTTTCTCTCCTCCAATGTTCCTTCACTGGTACTTGGAGATTTTAACATTGCTGTTGACACTCCCATTTCCCCAGCAGCAGCCAAACTGCTTGCACTCACCTCTTCCCTTGGCCTCTCACAACTAACAGATTCTTCTACTCATCATGCTGGACATTCACTTGACCTTATCTTCACTAATCTCAGCACAACCTCCAACCCAGTCATCCGTCCACTCCAGCTATCTGACCACCACTTCCTTACCTTCAACCTCACCACATCACCCTCTCTCCAACCCTCTCCAACCCCTACCACCATCACGAACAGAAACTAGCAAGCACTTGACCATACTCAGCTCTCCACTATTATCCAACCCCCTTCTCAGTCCCATCACCAACCTCAACTGTCCTGACACTGCCACCTCACTCTACAACTCTACTCTCTCTTCCACCCTTGACACTCTGGCCCCCATATCCACACGCAGATGTCCTCGCTCTCATCCACAACCATGGCACTCTACACAAACACGATACATCCAGAGGTGCTCCCGCACTGCTCAACAACTATGGAGGAAATTACGCACTCCAGCAGATTTCCACCACTACAAATTTATGTTACGCTCCTATTCCTCTGCCCTTAACCTTGCCAAACAGCAGTACTTAACAACACTAAGATCAACTCTGTCCTCTAACCCCATCAGACCATGAGCTGGTATAAAATGACCCATCTTAGTTAACCTGTCCACAACAACAAGAATGGTAGTGTGTTCCTTAGAGGGAGGTAGTTCCACAATAAAGTCCATGGATATAGATCCCCAGGGACGATGAGGAATCGGAAAAGGCTGAAGCAAGCCAACAGGGGATGAGCGAGGAGTCTTATGTCTGGCACATACATCACAAGATTACACATACTTCTTAACATCCTCATAATACTTCGGCCACCAAAAGGATCGGGCAAGTAACTCTTGTGTCTTTCGGATTCCTGGATGACCTGCTGGTTTTGAGTCATGGTAGAGACGTAAAAAGGTCCAGTCGCACTGACTCCGGAGCAAACAGACGTTGTTGAAAAATCCAAAACCCATTAAGCATCGTCATATGGAGATCACGAGGAGGATCCCGAAGAACTGGATCTTCAGCGTAGCCCTTTTTAATGCGAGACATCAGATCAGAAGGAAAAGTTACTCCTATAAATATATCCTCCGGCAAGATGGTGGTCTTGGTTACGGTAGTATGGAGGGGGTCAGCTATTTTAGACAAGGCATCCGCCTTACCATTCTTGGAGCCAGGACGGTATGTAACCAAAAAATTAAACCTCAAGAAGAATAGGGACCAGCGTGCTTGACTGGCTCTTGGCTGATCGAATACATTCCAGATTTTTGTGATCTGTGAGGACAGTAATTGGATGGGTAGCTCCCTCCAAGAGATGTCTCCATTCGGTGAAGGCAGCTTTTATAGCCAATAGTTATTTATTCCCTATGTCATAGTTTCTTTCTGCTGGAACCATCTGGCGGGAATAGAAGGCATATGGATGTAACAGCATCTTAGGTCCAGTCCTTTGAGACAGTATAGCACCAACAGCTGAATCAGAAGCATCAACTTCCACAATAAATGGTAATTCCGGCTGAGGATGTACCAGGACGGGGGCAGATGTAAACAGAGTCTTCAATCGGGAGAATGCGGAATCAGCCTTATCGGACCACTGAAAAGGAGTCCCTTTACGTGTAAGTTCAGTGATCTGTGTAATAACAGCAGAGAAATTCTTAATGAAATGCCTGTAAAAATTGGCAAACCCCACAAATCTCTGAATATCTTTTTCATTCTTGGGGATGGGCAAGTCCAGCACAGCTTTAATTTTACTTGCGTCCATACTTAAACCTTTAGGAGTTATTACATACCCCAGGAATTGAATTTCTGTTTGTTCAAACTCAC
This sequence comes from Discoglossus pictus, assembly GCA_027410445.1. Classification (NCBI taxonomy): domain Eukaryota; kingdom Metazoa; phylum Chordata; class Amphibia; order Anura; family Alytidae; genus Discoglossus; species Discoglossus pictus. Next base: position 44,591,863 of record CM050171.1, on the reverse strand, counting down.
ATTTTTCCAGTTTAATGTATAGGTGGTGGGTACGAAGACGCTCCAGAACTATACGGACCTGTTTTCTGTGGTTTTCAAGATTATCAGAAAATATTATCATCCAAATATGCCACAACATACTGATCCAGGAGATCTCGTAGTACATCATTGATAAGATGCTGGAAAGTTGCAGGGGCATTACAAAGCCCAAATGGCATTACTAGATATTCGTAATGCCCGTACCTGGTTCTGAAAGCTGTTTTCCATTCATCATTTGGTCTTATGCGAACCAGATTATATGCCCCCCGAAGATAAAGCTTCGTAAATATTTTAGCTGAGCGAAGTCTCTCCAAAAGTTCAGGAATGAGAGGCAAGGGGTAGCGGTTTTTAACAGTGATGTTATTAATGTCCCTGTAGTCAACGCATGACCGTAGGCTGCCATCTTTCTTTTCTACAAAGAATATAGGAGCTCCTGCTGGAGAAGTAGACAGCCGAATAAAGCCTTTGGCAAGATTTTCTTGTATGTATTCACGAAGAGCTTTCAATTCAGGCTCAGAATGGGAATATAGACGGCCAAATGGGATAGCAGCCCCAGGTAACAGCTCTATTGGGCAATCATAAGGCCTGTGGGGTGGAAGCTGATCAGCATTCTTCTTATCAAAGACATCTGCAAAATCCCGATATTGTAGAGGAAGCTTAGTCAAGTTTCTAGCAACCATTTCATTAATTGTTGTGGAAACAGGTGTTACCTTAGAGGGTTGACAATTCATTAAGCAGTGTTCTGAAAGAAAGGACAAAGTTCTGGTCTTCCAATCAATCTGTGGGTTATGTAGAGCAAGCCAAGGTACCCCCAAAATTACTGGAAACAGTTTTGAGGAAATTAGGTAGAAAGATATAGCCTCATGGTGATTCACTTCCAGAGTCAACTTTAAGGGCACAGTCTCATGTGTAACCGGGCCTGACGTAAGTGGAGAACCGTCTACTGTCTCCATTAACACAGGGGAAGAATTAGGGATAGACTGAATTCTATTTCCTGCTGCAAATTTGATGTCCATAAAGTTTCCGCTTGCTCCAGAATCTATCATAGCTGTAGTTGAAATTTTACGATCACCACATTGCAACGTGATAGGCAACACAAAATGAGGATGTTGAGTCAACATACCCTCTTCACCATGAGCCAAAGAAAACAAGGGTGGTGTGACAGAATCCAGTTGATCTGAAATCTGGGATTGGTGTTGAATCTGTGCACCCTCAGCCGCCATAGCTATTGTTCTTTGGATTTTCTTGGATTTGCTAGGTCAATTGATGGCATAGTGCCCTGCACTACCACAATACAAGCATACATTGTGAGTGCGTCGCCACTGTTTTTCTTCATTGGATAATGTCGCTCTTATCAGATTTACCTGCATAGCCTAAGGCTCAGAGTCTGTAGCTGTATGTGGGGTCGGAGTATAAATTCTTGAATTGGAAATAGGAGTAGCACTTGGTCTAAAAGAGCCCTGTCTTTCCAATCTTAGTTACATAGTTACATAATATTTAAGATTGAAAAAAGACTTTCTGTCCATCAAGTTAGCAAATCCGGGGAATTATAGACCAGTGAGCCTCACTTCTGTAGTTGGGAAGCTTTTAGAAGGGTTAATAAGGGACAGAATACAAGAATATGTCTATTTGAACAGGATCATAGGTAGCAGTCAACATGGATTTATGAAGGAAAGGTTGTGTCAGACCAATCTAATTAGTTTTTATGAGGAGGTTAGTAGGAACTTGGATCAGGGCAACTCAGTGGATGTAGTCTTTTTAGATTTTTCAAAGGCATTTGATACAGTGCCACATGGAAGACTAGTGAGCAAACTAAGGGATACAGGAATTGCAGTAAATATCTGCTCATGGATCGAGAGCTGGCTAAAAGACAGGAAGCAAAGGGTTGTTGTAAATGGAACATACTCCGATTGGTCTAATGTGATAAGTGGGGTTCCTCAGGGCTCAGTATTGGGTCCTCTCCTTTTAAACATATTTATTAATGACATTGAAGTAGGACTCGAATGTAGTGTCTCCATTTTTGCTGATGACAATAAGTTGTGCAAGGTAATAAAATCAGATAATGATGTACTTTCCCTACAAAAGGATTTGCATAAATTAGAGAAATGGGCGGCTAAATGGCAGATGAGATTTAATACAAATAAATGTAAGGTTATGCATTTGGGAAGGAACAATAGCCAAGCAATCTATAATCTTAATGGAGCAAATCTAGGGGTATCAGATATTGAAAGGGATTTGGGAGTACTAGTGGACAACCACCTAGGTAACAGCGCTCAAAGCCAAGCAGCGGCTGCAAAGGCAAATAAAATATTAGCATGTATTAGGAAGGGTATAGAAGCCAGGGAAGAAGATATAATTCTGCCACTATACAAATCTCTAGTACGCCCTCATTTGGAATATGGAGTACAATTTTGGGCACCACCTCACAAAAAAGACATTTTAGAGCTGGAAAAAGTACAGAGAAGGGCTACAAAATTAATAAGGGGAATGGAGGGGCTAAGTTATGAAGAAAGACTAGCAAAATTAAACTTATTTTCGCTAGAAAAAAGGCGTCTAAGAGGAGATATGATTACGTTATTTAAATACATCCAGGGTCAATATAAGGCTTTGTCAAGTGAACTTTTTGTAGCAAGAGATTTTCAACTGACAAGAGGACATCCGTTGAGGTTAGAGGAAAAAAGATTTCACCTTAAACAAAGAAAAGGGTTCTTCACAGTTAGGGTGGTTAAACTGTGGAATTCTCTACCAAAGGAGGTGGTGACAGCGAATTCGATAGACAACTTCAAAAAGGGGTTAGATATATTTCTGAATAAAGAGGGCATTCAAGGCTATCCTAGATAACTAGCAAGGAATATTGATCCAGGGAGAAATTTGATCGCCAGTTTCTGGGGTCAGGAAGGAATTTTGCTTTTTTTTCCCCTTATGAGACAATTGGCAAAGTTTCAATGGGGTTTTTTTTTATGTTTGCCTTCCTCTGGATCAATTAACAATAATTAACAATTAACAATAATAATAAATAGTCCAAATTAAAAAGATCAATAGAGATCTAAAAAGGTTGAACTTGATGGACTAACTCTTTATTCATTCTCCAATACTATACTATTAATAATTATTTAATCAATAATTTAATTAATAACTAATCCGCATATTGCAGATCAGAGGAGATCTTAGGTTGAACTTGATGGACTGAAAGTCTTTTTTCAACCTTAATTACTATGTAACTATGTAACTATGTAAGTTCAACCTTTTAAGATCTCCTCTGATCTGCAATATGCAGATTAACTATTAATTCATTAGTTGTTAATTAATTATTAATCATTTATTTAATGTTTTTTTTTTTATTATTATTAATTAGTCCAGAGGAAGGCAAATAAAAAAAATAAAAAATAAAAAACATAAAATAAGCGAGACTTAGCCAATTGTCTCAAGGGGAAATGTAAAAAATTTGGATCATTACTGTCTCTCTAATTATCCATGATAACCCTGAATACCCTTTTTAATTAGAAATAAATCTAGTCCCATTTTAAAGTTATCTATCGAATCCGCTGTCACCACCTCCTCTGGTAGAGAATTCCACAGATTAACCACCCTTACTGTGAAGAACCCCTTTCTTTCTTTGAGGTGGAATCTTTTTACTTCTAACCTCAAGGGATGTCCTCTTGTCAGTTGAAAACCTCTTGGCACAAAAAGCTCCCCCGACAAATCTTTATACTGACCCTTGATGTATTTATATAAGGTAATCATAACTCCTCTTAGACGCCTTTTTTCTAGAGAAAATAAGTTTAATTTGGTTAGTCTTTCTTCATAACTTAGCCCCTCCATTCCCCTTATTAGTTTTGTTGCCCTTCTCTGTACCTTTTCCAGCTCTAAAATGTCCTTTTTATGAAGTGGTGCCCAAAATTGTACTCCATATTCCAAATGAGGGCGTACTAGAGATTTGTATAGTGGCAGAATTATATTTGCTTCCCTGACTTCTATACCCTTCTTAATACATGCTAATATTTTATTTGCCTTTGCAGCTGCTGCTTGGCTTTGAGCACTGTTACCTAGGTGATTGTCCACAAGCACTCCCAAATCCCTTTCAATATCTGATACACCTAGATTTGCTCCATTAAGATTATAAATTGCATGGCTATTTTTCCTTCCCAGATGCATAACCTTACATTTATTCGTATTAAATCTCATCTGCCATTTAGCCGCCCATTTCTCTAATTTATGCAAATCCTTTTGTAGGGAAAGTACATCATTATTTGATTTTATTACCTTGCACAACTTAGTGTCATCAGCAAAAATGGAGACACTACATTCGAGTCCTACTTCAATGTCATTAATAAATATGTTAAAAAGGAGAGGACCCAATACTGAGCCCTGAGGAACCCCACTTACCACATTAGTCCAATCGGAGTATGTTCCATTTACAACAACCCTTTGCTTCCTGTATTTTAGCCAGCTCTCAATCCATGAGCAGATATTTACTGCAATTCCTGTATCAATTAGTTTGCCCAATAGTCTCCCATGTGGCACTGTATCAAAAGCTTTTGCAAAATCCAAAAAGACTACATCCACTGAGTTGCCTTGATCTAGGTTCCTACTAACCTCCTCATAGAAACTAATTAGATTTGTTTGACATGACCTATCCCTCATAAATCCATGTTGACTCCTACTTATAATCATAGACATATTCTTGTATATTATCCCTTATTAACCCTTCTAAAAGCTTCCCCACTACAGAAGTGAGGCTCACTGGTCTATAATTCCCCAGATTTGCTCTTGCTCCCTTCTTAAATATAGGTATCACATCAGCTTTTCTCCAGTCATCTGGTAGAGACCCTGTGTTGAGTGAATCTTGAAAAATTAAATATAATGGTTTGGCTGTTACAGAACCCAGTTCCCTTAGTACCCTTGGATGTATTCCATCAGGACCCGGGGCTTTATTAACATTTATTTTTTCCAACCTCTTTTGGATTACTTCCTGTGTTAACCAATTATTTGGCAAAGGTAGTGTAGCCCCATTATGTTGAAGTGTCCCAACCACTTGTACCTCCCTTGTGTATACCGAAGAAAATAACCTATTTAGCTCTTCTGCCTTTTCCTGGTCACTAATCTTCAGATAGCCTGTTTCACATTCTAATGTTCCTATAGCTTCCTTCCTCGCCTTCTTCCCATTAATATACTTAAAACATATTTTAGGGTTAGTCTTACTCCCTTTTGCAATACATTTTTCATTTTCTATTTTAGCCAGTCTAATCGCGCTTTTGCAAGCCTTGTATATTTCCTTGTATTCCCGTAAAGCAGTCTCTGTCCCCTCTTGTTTGTATAATTTAAATGCCTGTTTTTTATTCCGTATCTTGATCTTTAAATCATTGTTAAGCCACATGGGTTGTGATTTACTCCTTTTACTTTTATTCCCACACGGGATATGCCGATGTGTATGTATATTTAGTAAGGATTTAAATGTTGTCCATTTATGTTCAGTGTTTTCACCTATCAGTTCTCTGTCCCAGTCTATACTTTGTATTGCTGCCCTTAGACCGTTAAAATCTGCCCTTTTAAAATTAAGAGTTTTTGTTGGACCCTTAAAATGTTGTTTTTTTAATTCAATCTCAAATGAGACTGTGTTGTGATCACTGTTTCCCAAAGGTTGCCCTATTTCAACATTTGATACTATATCAATATTATTTGTGATGAGTAAATCTAAGATAGCTTCATTTCTAGTAGGCTCCTGTATAACCTGGGCCAGATAATGATCCCTGAGTGTACTCAAGAACCTGCTCCCCTTAGCTGAACTGCTGGTCTCATTTATCCAGTTTATTTCAGGGTAATTAAAATCTCCCATTATTAGAACTTGCCCGTGCTTAGCTGCATTTCCAATCTGTAACAATAATTGTATTTCCTCACTTTCAGCTATATTTGGGGGTTTATAGCATACTCCTACTAATTTTCTTTTGGAATTTTCTGCTCCGCTATTTAACTCCACCCACAAACATTCAACTTTATTACTAGGTCCACCATAAATATCTTCTCTGACTACAGCCTTAAATTCAGGCTTAACATACAGACAAATCCCTCCTCCTCATTTACCATTGCCTCTATCTTTCCTATATAGGTTATAACCATCCAGATTAACAGTCCAGTCATGAGTTTCATCCCACCACGTTTCGGTAATGCCTAATAAATCCCATTTTTCATTAATTGCTAATAATTCTAACTCTCCCATTTTTCCTGGCAAGCTTCTGGCATTAGCAAGCATACACCTTATGTTATGAGTCTGTAGTTCTGAAGTGCCTGCCACTGTACTTGAATTACTTAGTACTACCTCTCTATTGACTATACTACCCCTCCCCCATCTCCTCCCCTATGAGTTGTTAATTCATCCCTTATACCCTCTACACTTTCTACCCCATTACTTATATCTAGTCCCTCCCCCCCCACCTACTAGTTTAAAAACTCCTCCAGCCTTTCTACCATCCTATCCCCTAGTACAAAAGCTCCCTCATCATTAAGGTGCAATCCATCCCTACTGTAGAGATTGTACCGAAGTGAGAAGTCAGCCCAGTGCTCTAAAAAGCCAAACCCCTCCTTAGTGCACCACATCTTTAGCCACGCATTAACCTCCCTAATCTTTTTCTGCCTCCCTGGGCTAGCACGTGGCACTGGTAGTATCTCAGAAAATACTACCTTGAAGGTCCTTGTCTTCAGCTTATTACCTAGTTCTCTAAAATCATTCTTTAGGATACTCCATCTTCCACTAACTTTGTCATTGGTACCAATATGTACCAAGACCGCTAGTTCATTTCCAGCCCCTCCCAATAATTTGTCTACCTGATCCACAACATGACGAACCCGAGCACCTGGGAGACAGCAAACTGTTCTATTGCTGGGATCTGGGTTACAAATCACCCTGTCTACCTTCCTAATAATAGTGTCCCCTAACACCAAAACCTGTCTGTTGTTCTGCCTATTCTGCCCTCCCTCTCCTCCAGTAGACCTGTTCGCCCGGCTGTTAGAGGGAACAGCTCTATCTGGCATTGCCATTCCTGAATGGACATCCCCAACAGTTTCACTCAATCCGGCAAATCTGTTGGTGTTTGCCAACTCAGAACTGGCCTGTCTCCTCCTGTTCCCCCTGCTTCCCCTTGTAACTGTAACCCAGCTGCCTCCCTGGACATCCTCACTAGCCCCAGCTCCACCCTCCATGCTAGGCCCAGCTAAACTGTGCTCAGTGAGCACCAACCCCCTTTCCAGTGGAGCAATATCACTAAGTGCTGCAATTCTCCTCTCCAGATCTCCAATTTGAGCTTCCAGAGAGGCAACATGCTCACACCTCTCACAGAGGTATGGACCCTGGATCATGTGTTAATTTGAACTCTGATATAGATCTCTGATTTCAGATCATAATACGTCATTGCCTTTTCTGCATCCATGACAATGTCGGCTTTGTGAACCTCACTAGAAAAGGGGCAATGATAGTGTCCCAGTGATTTTGGAGCCAAGGTTCCATTCTTTTATTGGTCCAGAGATATGCTTCCACGTATCTTTACTAGTGATGTTCATGTCTCCGGTGCTTTAGTGGGCCAAACATTTGTTTCCTGTTGTGCAGTCAATGATTTTGTCATATGGGTGCTGTCTATGACTTTACTTGATATTCTCTTGCCTACGTGCAGTGACTTGTGTCATACGCACTCTGTCCACTGCTGCTTGTCTCAGAAATGGTTATGTATTCTCTTGCTGACATGCAATGGCTGGTATGAGGGTTTTCATGATTTCATCCATCTTAAACCCACTTCTAAAAACATGCAACAGGTTACCAGTCTCCTTGGGGTTTGTGCCTATTTTTCTGGGATTTTAATAAAAGGAACACAATACAAGAAGCTATAATAATTTTCCAAAGTGTACTACAATATTAGCCAGTGATGTAAAATAATAAATCAAAACAAATCAAATAACAGGCTTATCTTCCACCAAAGCTCTATCTTAACTTATAGACAGTTCCTTCACTAGCCTACTCCCATCCAGATAAACCTTGATGAAACAAAAACAAAACAAATAGTCTAATAGATTGTTCACAATCATTGGTCTGTATTCTTCAAAACTCCAGGTCTCCACTCTGCTCTCTCCGTCTTTGTCTTTTACCAGCTTCAGACAAACTGCACACTTTTCTTAGTGTGTTGCTTTTTCCAGCTCAAATAAACTCTGTGCACACTCATCTGTGTGTCTTTCTTTAGCATAGACAGACTATACACTCAGTCCATCAGTTGCCCCACACAAACTATAAAACACAGTCAATTAGCAGCCCCACACAGACTACTAAAGAAAGTGGGATGAGCTGAACGTGTGTATTTGGTGGGCAATGGCTGTTACATTTGTACTGGGTCTCAAGCTTATTTGAAAATACGGCTCATTGTTGCTCTGCTATTCAAAACTCATATGATATATTTTAATCTTTCGTTGATTGCTATGATTGCTAACAATACTAGGCATAGGACTTCTCAGGCTTTCAATGTATTGAACTTCCTTCAGGAAATGAAATCCCACCATCAGCAGTTTTCTGCATGAAATACACATTCGTAAAACAAGTTTAAACTTGCTAGAGATAAAACAATCACATAATTATTTGTTATCTCACTAGCTGATACCAATAGGTCACGACTAACATGTCCTAGACTAACAGTGATACACCGCTTTGACCATTATCTATTCAAAGCACTTTATTCAGGAATGGGACCCTATGAAACCTTTTTTTAGGTACCCTCGGTCAAATGCGAGATAGAAATTTTTTATTTCTGATTTCCTTTAAAGATATATGGAGGCTTATGGGTTTTCTTGACTTTGTGATTAGTCTTAGTAAGCATTTATCGTTTAAAATGTCATGAATAGATTCAACATAATTGTAAAATGATCTTGCGTTAAAGTTTTGTATACACCCCCAAAGTGCCTATGTATGTTCCTTGTACTAACCAACAGCAGCTGAGCAGCGATGTATAGGATTTAACCGGATCTTGGGCTCCCTGACGCATATGCAACAGTAGAACTGTAGCTTGCACTGGTTTCACTGCTCCTGACAGTTGCTCCATTTTACGATGGGGCGCGGGAGGGGTGGGTGGTATGGTGTTGTGTGCAACAGTATAACTGTGTGTGAGACATCCCTTAACTCTGCTGACAGGAGCTCAGAGAGAGAATGGGTTTGTGTGATGTTAGCCAATTAATGACATAGCTTAAATATCACACAATTCTACCTTCTGCCACTTATATACAAAAATATAATTATCACCTTCTTACATGGTTATGTGCCAACTTCCTGCTTTGTTGTTTTATGCAGTCGAGCTTAGAACTAAAGACTACAAATCCCATGATGCTTTGCTGCCAACTCATTCCCCAGACATTGCAATAATGTTGTAACTGCCTCTGATTGGCCACAACAGTTTATTAAGTTTATGCTAAAATACCTTTGCTTTTCTGTGACAATAACTCTATGATTCAAATGCCAAGAAACGGAAGTAATTTAGCAAACTTTGTTGTTGTTTATTCATTCAATCGCGTCCAACACTCCGTGACCTTATGGATCACAGCACACCAGGCACATCTGTCCCTCTGAGATCCATCAAGCTCATCATCATTGCTTCAATTATCTCATCTATCCACCTCCGTCTCTGCCTCTTATGATATGGGCAAAATATTTGAGCCTCAGCCTCATGATCATACCTTCCAGTGAACAGTTTGCCTTGATTTCTTGAAGTATTGATTTATTTGGATCTTCTTCAGTCTAAGGGACTTTAATCAATTTTTGCCAACACCACAATTTGCCTTATGTACCCTGCATATAAGTTGAATAAATAAACTCACAATGTACAACCTTATTGCGCTCCTTTCCCGATCTTGAACCATTCTGTTGTTCCACGGTCGGTTCTGACCGTGGCTTCTATGTCCACAAACAAATTTCTCAGGAGGCAGATGAGATGATCTGGTACTCCCATCTCTTTAAGAACTTGCCACATTTTGGTGTGATGCACACAATCAAAGGCTTTAGAATAGTGTATGAACTAGAAGTAAATGTTTTTCTGGAACTAGCTTTCTCTATTATCCAGTGGATATTGGCAATTTGATCTATTGTGCATCTTCTGTGCACATCTGGTAGTTCCCAGTCCACAGTGTTGTGGGTTTTGTGGGCAAAAAGAGCACAAACATCTACTGCCTACATTATATGATCAATTGTTGTTTATGATGTAAACACATAGATACACTTATGGTATACTCTTTTATCAAGTATTTTTTCTAGTAAACTAGTCAAGATAAGACGTGAGCCGAAACCAAAATATGTTAATGGATGAGAAGACCTTCAACATGAAACATTAAGATAATGTGTGCTAAGGCATATGCATCTTATTTCAATCCCCAATTGTTCCAACTGAAACTGTTATCACAACAGGTGTAGATAAATGCACAATGGCCTGGACTCTAACCAAAAATTGTTGGCAGGCACAATATGGGACACAGGACACATATATTTCATAATAAATTAATTTTAATACATGTACCCAGACTACTCTCTTGCGGGCAGAAACAGAAATACACAACATGTTTATCAACATTATAATTATGCCTATACGTGCAAACAGGGAGCAGCCTATTGTAATTTGTGGAAAACAACTTTGTGACAATGAGAACTAAATAGTTCATCTAATAGGCAGAGATAACGATTGGGGTCTTTCCTGGTTGTCTAATCTTTTCTGGTCTTTCCTGCTTTTCTGTTCTGTACTATTTTCTAACTGTGGCTTTGGCTGTCTATTGCTGGTGTGTCCTACGGCCCTGTCTGTGTACAATTCCTGACTGTCACTCTCCGGCATTAACTTATGACCCCCTTATATTTCCTCTAAAATATCTTGCTATATCTGTCTATAACCAAACTCTATCCCAACCCTTCCTTAAAAGAAAATAACCCAAATACACAAAAAGGGATTACTTTAGACTATCTTGAGAAGGGATCCTAAAATTAGACAGATGTTACCCTGAAGTCCTATACATACAGCCTGTGACAAACCACTTCTTTTACAGGTAGGATTGTCACCGATCTTGCAGTAACCACAGCCTTCTAGGGTATACAAAGTCCAGGACACCTTCAGCTCAATTTTCCTTTTTTATTCAGTTTGAAAGTAGGTACTTTAAATAATAACAAAACAAACAAAATCCCTTGCTCTTACTTGAGCTCTTACTAGACAGTACTTGCTATCTGCAATTGGGTGGCTTTCCCACTTACCAATTTCCCAAACAAAAGCAATGTCTTTGCAATAAGCGCAGCCTCTCCTAGCTGTCTTTTCCTCTCTCTCTTGGAGCAGGCTGCTCTCTTCTTTTAAAGGCCTGTCTGCTAATTGAGTAGCTACAGGTGGGTGCCAATTAGCTAACTCTTAAAAACCAGATCCAAGCTGTGGTCTGTTATACAGCAACTAGTGCTGTTGGAGCATTGGCCCCCCCTGCTCTCCAAATACTCCGCCCCAGGGACCCATACCATGTTTTGCAGAGCATCAGCTATGCATATTGCAAACTGTAACATCTCTCCCTGGGGCATTTAACTGAGAAATCCTCTGGTTGCTGTCTAGCAAATCAGGTCTGATGTATCTCCCATCAACCACTATTCCACCTTTATGCTCACATATCCTCCCCCCCAGCTCATACCCAAGGGTTTGAGCGACCATGGAAATCAGGGAGTGTACCCTCGAAAGCCCATCAGCATTACCTTGTTGCAGACCAGCCCTGTGTTCCACAGTGAAATTAAAAGATTGCAAACTCAAAAACCATCTGGTTACTCTGGAGTTACTTTCCCTGTTCTGATACATCCACGTCAGAGGAGCATGGTCCGTTATCAATCGAAACCTTCTGCCTAGTAGGTAGTATTTAAGAGAGTCTAATGCCCACTTAATAGCAAGACACTCTTTTTCAACAATAGAGTAGTTCTTCTCATGTGGGTTTAACTTTCTGCTCAAAAAGAAAACAGGGTGTTCTTCACCCTGGTATTCCTGTGAAAGAACAGCCCCCAAGCCCACATCAGAAGCATCTGTCTGAACTATAAAATCCCTGGAAAAATCTGGGGTCACTAAGACAGGATGGCTACAGATAGCTTCCTTCAGACTCTTAAAAGCCTTTTCTGCCTCAGGGCACCATTTAACTATGACTGGGGATTTTGCTTTAATAAGGTCTGTCAGGGGTGCAGCAATGGTAGCAAAATCTGGAATGAACCGCCTATAATATCCAATTAAACCCAAAAATGCCTTTACTTGTTTCTTTGTAAGGGGCTGTGGCCATTTTTGTATGGCTTCTACTTTGGCTTCCTGTGGTTTAACCAAACCCCTCCCAATAGAATAACCTAAGTACTTAGCTTCCTCTAAACCAATCGTACACTTGGAAGGATTGGCAGTTAAGCCTGCTGAGCGGATAGCATCAAGTACCGCTTGAACTTTAGGGAGGTGGGATTCCCAGTCTGCACTGTGGATGACGACATCATCCAAGTATGCTGCAGCATAACGAACATGAGGTTTAAGAATTCTGTCCATCATTCGTTGGAATGTGGCAGGTGCCCCATGTAACCCAAATGGCAATACAGTGTACTGAAACAGGCCACTGGGTGTTGAAAAGGCTGTCTTTTCTTTGGCTCTTTCAGTGAGCGGGACCTGCCAGTAACCCTTTGTTAAATCCAAGGTTGTTAGATAACGAGCTTTGCCCAGTCTTTCTATTAACTCATCAACTCTTGGCATTGGGTAAGCATCAAATTTTGAGAGGGCGTTTAACTTGCGGTAGTCATTGCAGAACCTCCATGTGCCATCAGGTTTTGGCACCAATACAATAGGACTACTCCAGTTACTCTGGGATTCTTCAATGACTCCAAGTTTTAACATGCTCTCAACCTCTAAGTTTATAACCTCCCTCCGGGCCTCAGGAATTCTATAGGGTTTGAGGTTAACTCTTTTCCCTGGTTCGGTTATTATGTCATGTTTAATCACTTTAGTCTTTCCTGGAACTATCGAGAAAACATCCCTATTTCTTCTGATGAAATCTCTGACCTCTTGCTTTTGATGGACAGACAGAGTCTTAGATACGTTCACATCTGGCTCTACTATAGGAGGTTCTGAAGGTTTTAAAGCAACCAGGACCTCCCTGTCCTTCCATGGCTTTAACAGATTTATATGATACAACTGTTCAGGCTTTCTTCTTCCTGGTTGTCTGACTTTATAATTGACATCACTCACTTTCTCTATTATTTCATAGGGTCCATGCCAAGTCGCAAGGAACTTATTCTCCACAGTAGGGACCAGAACCAATACCCTGTCTCCAGGTTGGAACACTCTGACTCTAGCATTACGGTTATAGCTGTTTTTCTGAGCCTGCTGGACTTCCAGCATGTGTTCCCTGACAATAGGCATGATGGTGGCCATTCTATCCTGCATTTGAGCTATATGCTCAATTACACTCCTGTGAGGAGTAGTCTCCTGTTCCCAGGTCTCCTTAGCAATATCCAATATTCCCCTGGGATGTCTTCCATATAATAATTCAAAAGGAGAGAAGCCCGTGGAGGCCTGTGGAACTTCCCTAATGGAAAACAGTAGATATGGCAATAAAAAATCCCAATTTCTTCCATCTGCATCAATTACCTTGCGTAGCATACTCTTAAGGGTTTTGTTGAACCTCTCTACTAAACCATCAGTCTGTGGGTGATATACTGAGGTCTTAAGATGTTTAACCTGCAAGAGCCTGCACAACTCTTTTGTGACTCTGGACATGAACGGGGTCCCCTGGTCTGTCAGTATTTCTTTAGGGATACCCACCCTACTGAACATCAACATAAGTTCCTTAGCTATTAGCTTTGCAGAGGTATTACGCAAGGGAATGGCCTCAGGATAGCGAGTTGCATAGTCCAAGATGACTAATATATATTGGTGTCCCCTAGCGGACTTTACCAGTGGCCCCACTAAGTCCATAGCGATCCTTTCAAAAGGCACGTCAATTATGGGTAAGGGTACAAGTGGACTACGAAAAGTCTTGAAAGGAGCCCTGTACTGGCACTCAGGACATGAGGAGCAATAGTTTGTAATAGCAGCAAACACTCCAGGCCAGTAAAACCGTCTAAGGACTCTCTCTCTAGTTTTTCCGACTCCCAAGTGTCCCCCTAATATGTGGCTGTGAGCCAACTTTAGCACTATATTCTGGTAAGTCTGAGGAACCAACAGCTGCCTAATGATGTCTGAATCCTTTTTTTCTACACGGTAAATTAGGTCATTTTGTACTTCAAAATAGGGGAACGGCAGTGCTCCTCCTGGCTGATTAACAACCCCGTTTACAACTTTAATATCATTTCTAGCTGTCACTAAAGTGGGATCTTCCCACTGAGCGCTTTTAAAGTTACCTGGACTAATTCCAATATCAATTAAGTCCTTATCCTTGTCTGCATTATTAGTAGGCTCCTCACTAGTTTGAGCTGGGTTATCTCCTATTAATACTGGTTTAGGGCAGTATTTTTTCTTTTTCCTTATTTTTCCGTCACAGTGGTCAAAACCCAAGTCAATATCGGAAAAAGGGAACACATTATCCTCGACAGACTGACTCATTTCTGATAAATTTTGGTCTGTCTTTTGTAAAGCTGCCCATAATTTTAGAAAATGAGGAAAGTCTCTACCGATCACTACCTCATGGGCTAATCTAGGTACTACACCCACTCGGTACTTTAAATTCCCATACTGGGTTCCTATATTTACTTCCGCAGTGGGGTATTCCTTTTTATCACCATGAACACAGATAATGCCTATTTTCTGTCCATGATCAGGTTTTACACAAGGTATTATAGACTCTGCTACCAACGTAACCATACTACCTGAATCAAGTAATGCTTTAGACATTTTTCCATTCACAGTTACACAGCATTTATGAGCGTTATTATCATAGTCATTGTTAACAATACCATAACAACTGAGCAAAAATGAACGTGTTCCCTCACTTTTGCCCATATTGCATTCCATAGGTTCATCCTTAAATGGACAGTCTTTGGCCATATGACCATCCTCTTTGCACTTGAAACATTTGACAGTACAGTCTGACCACCAATTAGTTCCTTTCCCAGGCCTATTAGACCTGGATGCCCCCCTTAAACCTTGAACAGTCTTACCCGGTCTTGCAGAATCTTGGGGCTTAGGATTGCGAGGGTTTGCCTGTGAAGTAGGACATAGCAGTTCTCCTGCAGCCGCATATCTTTCCACCAAGGCAATCAGTTGGTCAGCTGTATGGGGGTCACTTTGGCTGACCCAGCGACGCAGGGAAGCTGGTAAACCACGCAAAAACCGGTCCATTACTAAGGTTTCCACAATGTGGCTAGCTGAATGGATTTCAGGTTGTAACCATTTCCGTGCAAGGTGTATGAGGTCAAACATTTGGGAACGTGCGGCTTTGTCTGAAGAATATGACCACGAGTGGAACCTTTGGGCACGTACTGCAGAGGTTACACCCAGTCGTGCCAAGATTTCAGCTTTCAATTTGCTGTAGATACTTGCATCGGCTGGTTCTAGGTCATAATATGCCTTCTGCGGCTCTCCACTTAGGAACGGTGCCAGTATGCTTGCCCACTCACCAGCCGGCCATCCGTCCCTCTCAGCAGTGCGCTCAAATGCCAGAAGGTACGCCTCAACATCATCTGATGCGGTCATTTTCTGAAGATAGTGGCTCGCCCGAATCACCTTTGGCCCCTGGTATCTTCCATCAGGGTCTCCATTCAGTTTTCCAGAGATCGCTTGGATTACCTGTTGTAGTCCCTGGGTGACTTTTTGCTGCTCCTCACGGGCTACTTTAAACATCTCCGCTTGTGTCACAACAAGCTGTTTCACCAAGGACTCAGTGCCCTCCATTTGTGTTTTGGCCAGGACTTTAGCACACTCTGCCTGGGCCAGCACCAGTTGCTGCAGGGCTGCACTGTTTTCTGCAGCTCTCCTGTTAGTCTCCTGTTGCACAGAGGAGGATTGGATCAGAGCCTTGATAACATCCTCCATGTTGAGCTTTAAATGACTTCTACCCTCAGGCTTACGTGGGTGCCCGCATTCTCCACCATATGTGACAAACCACTTCTTTTACAGGTAGGATTGTCACCGATCTTGCAGTAACCACAGCCTTCTAGGGTATACAAAGTCCAGGACACCTTCAGCTCAATTTTCCTTTTTTATTCAGTTTGAAAGTAGGTACTTTAAATAATAACAAAACAAACAAAATCCCTTGCTCTTACTTGAGCTCTTACTAGACAGTACTTGCTATCTGCAATTGGGTGGCTTTCCCACTTACCAATTTCCCAAACAAAAGCAATGTCTTTGCAATAAGCGCAGCCTCTCCTAGCTGTCTTTTCCTCTCTCTCTTGGAGCAGGCTGCTCTCTTCTTTTAAAGGCCTGTCTGCTAATTGAGTAGCTACAGGTGAGTGCCAATTAGCTAACTCTTAAAAACCAGATCCAAGCTGTGGTCTGTTATACAGCAACTAGTGCTGTTGGAGCATTGGCCCCCCCTGCTCTCCAAATACTCCGCCCCAGGGACCCATACCATGTTTTGCAGAGCATCAGCTATGCATATTGCAAACTGTAACATCTCTCCCTGGGGCATTTAACTGAGAAATCCTCTGGTTGCTGTCTAGCAAATCAGGTCTGATGTATCTCCCATCAACCACTATTCCACCTTTATGCTCACAAGCCCTATTAAATTTGAGGACCGTAAGTCCAACGAGAAGCTTGCAACGACTGCGGGCTTGAAATTTGGGGAGAGAATTAACAAGGGATGTAATAGTTAAACTTCATTACTTTGCTTACAAGGAAGCATTGTTGAGAAAATCTTATGAGCTAAAAGTCTTCAATCCTCCTTATGACAGTATAAAGATATTTGCAGATCTGTCCAGGGAAACGTTGGCTAAAAGAAAAGAGTTCATAGAAATTACAAAAGAGCTAAGAGCAAAGAATCTCAGATATAGATGGGGATTTCCAACAAAATTAATAATCTTAAAAGATGGTAAAACAAATCTGATTACTACACCTTTGGAAGGGGGAACATTTATAAAAGACTTGGG
Organism: Discoglossus pictus; assembly: GCA_027410445.1. Lineage (NCBI taxonomy): Eukaryota > Metazoa > Chordata > Amphibia > Anura > Alytidae > Discoglossus > Discoglossus pictus. The sequence goes on along the minus strand of CM050171.1, from coordinate 44,574,771 downwards.
TCTCTCATAGGAAGGATTGATTTAGTTAAAAAAAGGACTGGGATAGAAGGGAGAGAGAAGAGGATAAAGGGAGGAAAGGATCCACTGGAATATTCTCATTGGAATTAAGAAATGTATTTTATTACACAGTGCACTTGTGTTATATATTTTTAATAATATGGTTGGACTTAAAGGTACTTTAGTGAGAGGAAAGATCTTTAATCCACACCATATTCCTAATGTATTGTAGATGATGGGCTAGGGATAAGGCATTGCTATTTAATGATACGTACTATGTATGTGGTGGATCTTCTATGTTTAAAAGGAAAACTAGAGGAACAGCAATCTTTTTAAATAAAAACTTTAATTTGAAAGAAGAGTTTTTGGATCTAGATAGTGGAAGGTAGATACATATTATGGTCAGGATGGATTAACAGCGTAAAACATATCATATTGAACATATACGCGCCCAATAAAGAACAAGTGACTTTCTTAAGAAGGACGCTAATGAAGCTGAGAAAATATTTCTCCGGCTTACTCACTGTTTGTGGGGATTTTAATATGTGTCTGAACCCAGTAGAAGACAAGAAACTCTCTAAGGGCTCTTGTATAGATCCTGCCCTTACTCGTAAAGCTAAACAATTTTATGAACTAATTAGCAAGTATAATCTTTTTGACACATGGAGGACTTTTTATCTGGGAGAAAGGGACTATACACATTATTCACATAGATTTGCTTCTTATGCCAGGCTTGATTATGTTTTCTCTAATGATTTGAGCTTTAAATATCTAGACTTAGCAGATATTAAACCGACCTTAAGAGCAGACCATGGTATGGTATCGATCAGCTGGAAAGGAGATTTTAGAACCAAGAAACGTTGCCCATGGAGACTAGATCCCTACATCTTAAAAGCTGGACATGTAAGTAATAACATTAAAAACTAAATCAATCAATTATTTGAAGAGAATAGATATTCAGTTAACTCCAGTGTAACCCTGTGGTTGGCTCATAAGGCTTATATCAGAGGGATTTTGATAAAAAGCAAAATCGCAATAGCTAAAAGATAGAGGGAGAACGTTGAGGGAGATGTATATAGATCTGGCTAAATTGGATAGAAAACATAAACAAATCTTTGATAAAAACACTCTGGAGGAAATTAAGGCGCTACAGTGCTCAATTAAAAAAAATTAACAAAAAAAAGTGGATGAAGCAAGATTTAAATTTTAAAAACAGAGCAGGCAAAGATTTAGCATATCGGATTAAGCCAAGTGGTATAAATAAACGTCTGGATAAAATTAAACTTGGGGATAAAATAATTTCAAATCCAGAGAATATAGTACAAATCTTTAAAGATTATTATTCTGCATTATACAATTTGGAAGCGAATAATAAAGAAAGAGTGACTCAGGAGAAAAAAATCTGAAATTTGTTAGCAAAAATTAATCTTCCTAAAGTATCAAAGGAAGATTTAGATTTGCTAAATAGGGAAATGACTGAAGAAGAAGTCGACAGGGTTATTGGCAATTTGAAGACTGACTCTTCACAGGGCCCGGATGGTTTTAATAACCACTACTATAAAATGTTTCATAGAGAAATAGTGAGGGAACTGGTGAATATGTTCAATGAGATAAAAAAGGAAGGTAGAGCTCCGAGTGAAATGTTAGAAGCTGTTATAGTGAACATCCCAAAGATAGATTCTGAAATATTAGAATGTAAAAACTTTAGACCTATATATTTATTGAATAATGATATAAAAATCTATTCAAAAATATTAGCTTTGAGGTTGAATAAAATAATTAACTCTCTAATTGAAACAGACCAAACGGGTTTTATAGTTGAGAGAGAGGGAACCTTAAATATTAGAAGATTATTGAATTTAATTAAGTTTCTTAATAAAAAGGGCACTCCGGCAGTGTTTGTCTCATTGGATGCAGAGAAAGCTTTTGACAGAGTCGGGTGGAGATACATGGAATTAACACTGGAAAAGTTTGGTCTGGCTGATTTTGGCCTTAAAGCCATTGGTGCATTGTATGGGTCTCCATCCGCCTCTGTCTGTGGCTTAGGTTTTCTTTCAGAGAAATTTGCCATTTCAAATGGAACTCGGCAAGGATGCCCGCTCTCCCCAGTTTTATTCGCTTTATTAATTGAACCATTGGTTCAATCGTTTAGAAGCTCAGAAAATATCAAGGGTATTAAGATAGGGTCAAGTATACATAAAACATCTCTCTTTGCAGACCATATGGTAATAGCAGTGGAGAATCCATCTAGTTCTTTGGATTTCCTTCACAAAATCATTGAAGAATTTAGTGCAATATCTAATTATAAAATTAATATCATGAAATCCGAAACACTGCCTATTAATCTATCCTTGGCTGAAATAGAGGATTTGAAGGGTAAATACCAATATAAATGGCAGAATAAGATTCAGCATTTGGGTATTGATCTTTATGTCAATTTAAACAAAGTAATCGTGCAAAACTTTAAACAACTTTATTCAAAGATAAAAAAAACTCTACAAGATTTGGGAAATAATATTAGGTCTTGGTCTGGACACTTAGAGGCGGTAAAAATGGGCATTCTTCCAAAAATTACTTATTTGTTACGCAGTTTTCCGCTGTGGGTTCCAGCATACATTATCAATAAATTCCAAATCTTAAATCTATTAATACATACATAATTATAAAAGAATTAGGATAAAGAAAGTCTATATGATATGTGATTTTGTTAAATTTGTGACACATTTTGCCACAACAAGCCATACAAATGTCTCAACTAGTACTATGTACTCAGCCACCTGACCTATCTAATTGGTCTCAAATTGAGAACTTTGACTTAGAATCGGGGGATCTAAACCTTTTACTGTTTTCCACAGAGGGGGAGTTTAAAGATAGTAAAGTACGAGAAAGTCTTACATTAAAAAAATCATAGGTGGTGGTGTAAATTTAACGCTTGCTTCTCTCTAATGCCCCTACCTAGCCCGATTACGCCTTTGGCCTCATTGGCCAAATTATTTGATTCTAGCCTACTTAGGATGGTAGTGAGAAAAGGAGCCCTTTGTCTGAAAGATATATATGGGGATAAAAAATGAATGGAGTTCCAAGAACTTATTAACAGTTATTCAATCTCCTTAGATAGTTTGCTAGAATTATATTAAATGACGGAAACTATTGGTTTCATCCCCTTTCTATATGGAGGAGACTGATAGATTTTGAAATGTTAATCTCTTCTAAAGATAAAAAGCACCTTGTGTCTAAATGCTATAAAATCATCAAGAAACAATACCAACTTGAGAAACCCTTTAATTGGAGGTTATGGGAAAATGATATAGGCAATTCTTGGCCTATCGAAAAATGGCACTCATCCTTTTCTCTAATGGCTAGATTTATTAAAAATGTAACGTAAAGGGAAATCCCATGATGCTTTGCTGCCAACTCATTCCACAGACATTGCAAAAATGTTGTAACTGCCTCTGATTGGCCACAACAGTTTATTAAGTTTATGCTAAAATACCTTTGCTTTTCTGTGACAATAACTCTATGATTCAAATGCCAAGAAACGGAAGTAATTTAGCAAACTTTGTTGTTGTTTATTCATTCAATCGCGTCCAACTCTCCGTGACCTTATGGATCACAGCACACCAGGCACATCTGTCCCTCTGAGATAAATCAAGCTCATCATCATTGCTTCAATTATCTCATCTATCCACCTCCGTCTCTGCCTCTTATGATATGGGCAAAATATTTGAGCCTCAGCCTCATGATCATACCTTCCACTGAACAGTTTGCCTTGATTTCTTGAAGTATTGATTTATTTGGATCTTCTCCAGTCTAAGGGACTTTAATCATTTTTTGCCAACACCACAATTTGCCTTATGTACCCTGCATATAAGTTGAATAAATAAACTCACAATATACAACCTTATTGCGCTCCTTTCCCGATCTTGAACCATTCTGTTCCATGGTCGGTTCTGACCGTGGCTTCTCTGTCCACAAACAAATTTCTCAGGAGGCAGATGAGATGATCTGGTACTCCCATCTCTTTAAGAATTTGCCACATTTTGGTGTGATGCACACAATCAAAGGCTTTAGAACAGTCTATGAACTAGAAGTAAATGTTTTTCTGGAACTAGCTTTATCTATTATCCAGTGGATATTGGCAATTTGATCTATTGTGCATCTTCTTCTGTGCACATCTGGTAGTTCCCAGTCCACAGTGTTGTGGGTTTTGTGGGCAAAAAGAGCACAAACATCTACCTCCTACATTATATGATCAATTGTTGTTTATGATGTAAACACATAGAAACACTTATGGTATACTCTTTTATCAAGTATTTTATCAAGATAAGACGTGAGCCGAGACCAAAATATGTTAATGGTTGAAGACCTTCGACATGAAACATTAAGATAATGTGTGCTAAGACATATGCATCTTATTTCAATCCCCAATTGTTCCAACTGAAACTGTTATCACAACAGGTGTAGATAAATGCACAATGGCCTGGACTCTAACCAAAAATTGTTGGCAGGCACAATATGGGACACAGGACACATATATTTCATAATAAATTAATTTTAATACATGTACCCAGACTACTCTCTTGCGGGCAGAAAAAGAAATACCCAACATGTTTATCAACATTATAATTATGCCTATACGTGCAAACAGGGAGCAGCCTATTGTAATTTGTGGAAAACAACTTTGTGACAATGAGAACTAAATAGTTCATCTAATAGGCAGAGAGAACGATTGGGGTCTTTACTGGTTGTCTAATCTTTTCTGGTCTTTCTTTTTCTGTTCTGTACTATTTACGTTAGATCAATTGCACTGACAATACATAATCACATGATTCTTGAGGGAAGGAACAATCCTGATCCTTGGCATTAATACTGCTACATCTGGCTGGTAACTCTGCTACTTTGGGTGGTGGTTCCTGTGTTCATCCTGAGGGTCCAATACCGGTCTGGTTCCATCTCTGCTATCTGGGATAATAACAAGAACCATCATGTACACTCCAATACCACAAAGAGGGATTTCTTCAGTGAGAAGGGATTCTCCAGTCACAGGTGTTATCCTGAAATTCCATACATAGGTAATGTATAAAATTGGTGGGTCAGAACCATTTTCTCTGTGAGCCCAATTGAAGTAATGGTCAAGACACTTGTCCTATCAGAACAGGTATTCCTGACAGTGACAAAGTTATTAGGAGAGATAGAATGTACATAATTTATGTTTAAAATACCAAGCTTTCATGCTTCATTATTTAACACTTTCATTCAATTTGATTGAAATTATATTTATTTTTAAGAATATTTATAATTTCTGCAATAAATGTAGTTTATGCTGCATCATTTTAATTGAATGTCAGAAGGCAAAAACAGGAAAGCAGCAGTAGTCCTTATTTCTCTGCTCTGTGGGGCAACTGTTTTCCTTCAATGAACATATGTATTTTAGTAGAGCTATAAATATATGAATTCAAAAGTTTTATTAATATACAGTTAAGACTTCCATTGAAAAGCTATTTTTATATCTATTAAGACTGTTCGCTTTCCTTAATTTTTGTTATTCTGTTGTGGGCACTTTATTTGCCCAGGAGGCTAATCTACTGATCGTCTTTAATATGACAGCCACCTGTACAGATCTTCTCCTAGCCCCTGTTCTGCTGAGAAGGGATGGAGAGATGGATATCTGCTAAAGTATTAATCACTAAAATTCAAATGTAAGTGAAATGCAGTTGAATAGTACCCATAGAGGTTAAAACTGTCAGCAGCTGAGTAGTTGAAAGGTTAGCATCACATATATAGTTGTGAGCGTACGAGTTGTTGCTAACGCTGCGGGCTCGCGTAGCGAGCCCGCGGCCCTCGCGAAGCGAGGGCACTGTCCCAGGTTCTCAGTTGCTGGCTTGGAGCGCCATAGGCGCTCCATGCCAGCACCTGAGGACCTCGCAAAGCGAGGTCTTCAGTTGCAGCAACTGCGACCCTTGCAAAATTTAACAACACAAATTCCCAACCCAAACAACTGCGAATCTCGCAAAGTTCACGTCGCAACACATTACGACACTCGCAAACAACATACGACACACGTTCACACACATTACGGCCTCGTAACACTCGGACGCAACTCGCGAACATTACAAAATTAAAAACACAATACATACACACAGCACATACATAAAAACCTTACCTACACAAACAGGAAGCACCCAGGACCTCAAAAATGCAACTTACAACTTAATTGCACTCAAAATAAAAGAGTTTAGACACTAAATAATTTGTTAAGCGACACAAAAAATGGCCGACGAATACAACGAAAATGAGGCTACACATGCAAACACCATACGAGACACGTTACCACACATTACGACCTCGCAAACATCGGACGCAACACACCGACATACAAACATTTAAAACTTAAGAAAGACACACAACAAACACATAAAAAGCTTACCTACAGCAAGAGGAACCAGCCAGCACCTCAAAAAAACAAGTTACACCTACATTTAAATCAAAATAAAACACTTTAGACATTAATACCATCGCTAAGCGAGAGAAAAAACGGCCGACGAACAAAGCGAAAACGAGGTTTCAGACGTAACTACACTACACTTACTCGCAATAATGAAACACATACTATGCGGAACGTATCACAATCATATTAAACACCATTTTGAACAGTAATACGCAGAAAATGGCGGATGGAACGCAAATTGTAAGCTGGAACGCAAATAGCGCATGCGTATTGCGTTCTAACGGTCTCACTTTCCAGAACTTTCTACAAGTTTATAAATACTGCCTATTTCAAACAAAAAAATACATTTCTCCTCAGGTGATCAACGGAGTGACTTCTGAGATAACTGCTGCTTTTACTTGAGAAGACAATTCTTTACTAATTTACTACTTTGCATTGTGCAAATTACAACTGAGAGGTAAGCTATAATATATTACATTTTATTATCAGGACAGGTCAAACAAATAAAAAAATAAACTAGGATTTATGTAGTGACATATATGGCACATTTATGTGTATAGGCTCACAAAAAAAATACGTTTCATTTAACAAAACAACAAAAAAACATAATTCTATATTAAACAGAGGTTTATGTATAGTGACATGTGACACCCACATATATGTGTATAATGTATAGTGACATCTGACACGCACATATATGTCTATAATGTATAGTGACATGTGACACGCACATATATGTATAGAATGTATAGTGACATGTGACACGCACATTTATGTGTATTGCCCCTGCATAGTGACATGTGACACGGACATATATGTGTATCATGTATATTGACATGTGACACACACATTTATGTGTATTGCCCCTTCATAGTGACATGTGACACGGACATATATGTGTATAATGTATAGTAACATGTGACACGCACATTTCTGTGTATTGCCCCTTCATAGTGACATGTGACACGGACATATATGTGTATAATGTATAGTGACATGTGACACGCACATTTATGTGTATTGCCACTGCAACAAAATTAGCTTAAAACAAAATCAGTAAACAACTACATTTAAATGACATTATATGTCATGTATACTGATATGTCACACGCACATATATGTGTATCATCTATAGTTACATCTCACACACAGACATTTATGTGTGTTGGAAAAAATATACATAAGGTTAATTTAACCATTTAAATATGAGTCATGTATACTGATATGTAACACGTACACAAAATAATTACATTAAACTATGGAATGTGCTTCATGTATGTGACATATGTGTGTAGCCCCCAACAAAAAATAAGGTCAATTGAAAATAATTACAGAAGTATATTTAAATGACATTAATTTACTGCAATTCAATAGATCATATAAAGCTGAATCTTTCTATTTCTTTTAATATTCAAACAGACTCTGCATCAACAGCGTCACTCAACAATTTGCACCGTGCACTGTGAAGCACAATCCCTTTTAAAGAACACCAACAAAGAAGAAGAGGTAAGATACAACAAGACATTACATGCTCAAAAGGCCATGCTTTGCTAGAGGAAAAATTATAAATATACAAATAACTATTTCACTTTCTTTTTCAAACAGACACTACAAGAAGACCGGCGGATTAAGATTGGCAGGAGGGGACCGTCTGTCATTCCAAACTTCAATCAAGGTAAAGTATTAAGTATAAACAAGAAATAACCATGAGCCTTATTCAATTGCGACTTCCTCAATTGAATAGGGCTCTATATAAGCACATAACATATTTTTTATACAGAACATTTTAGTTACTGAACTTCTAACCACAATCAAGGTTTTCAATAACTAAAAACTTTGCTCAATAAATATGTTATGTGATTATATAGAGCCCTCTTCAATTGGCAAAATTGCAATTCAATGAGGACCTATATATCTTTAATGGCCAAGGGCCTCACTCAAATGTGATTTGCCCATTTCAATAGGGCTCTATATAAGCACAGAGCATATTTTTTAAAGGAACTTTTTATTTAGTGAACACGTTGCTTTTGGATACAAGTTCACTAAATACAAAATTCGGTAAAAAAATATGCTCTGTGCTGATATTGAGCTCTATTCCATTGGTCAAAACACAATTGATTGAGGAGCTGACAATATAACAAATGCAGTAACCAAAGGCCCTCATTCAATTGCTATTTTGGACAATTAAATATGGCTATAAATAAGCACTTTTAGGCCCTTATTCGATTGCCATTTTGCTAATTCTATAGGGATCCAAATAATCACATAACATATATTTTTTAAATAACTTTTTGTTAGTGAAAACCTTGCTTTTAGATGGATGCTTAATAAGTAAAAACTTCTTTAACAAATATATGTGATGTGCTTATTTACAACTCTATTCAATTTTCAACATTGCAATTCAATGACGGCCTTAGAGTACTATTACATTGTAAAAAATGCAATTGAATGAGGGGCAAACTATGCAACATATGCAACATATGGTACACACAAAGGCCCTCATTCAATTGCAATTTGCACAATTGAATAGGGCTCTAAATAAGTACATAACATTTTTTTTTAAAGAAGTTTTTAGTTACTAAAAATCTATCTAAAAGAAAGTTTTTCACTGACTAAAAACTTCTTTAAAAAAATATGCTATGTGCTTATTTAGGGCACCATTCAATTAGCCAAATCGCAATTGAATGAGACCCAAACTGCTACACACAAAACAGAATTGGAACAAACTCACACAAACACATAACTTTCTTATTCAATGTTTAACAACCTATAAGCCTTACAAAGAAGCAAAAATAAGAATAACAAAAGTGTTGCGCACCTAATAGCATTGTACAAAAAATCACACAAACACATAGGAAACTACATTAACATTCTTCTTTAATGTTTAACAACCTATAACCAGTACAATCAAGAATAAATAACTTTTGCACAAGTGGTGCGCACAAAACAGGATTGTCAAAAACTAACACAAACACATAGCAAACTACATTAATTATATTATTTCATGTTTCACTAACTATAACCATCCCAATAAAGGTTAAATAAGTATACCACAAGTGGTGCGCACAAAACAGGATTGTACAAAAACTAACATAAACACATAGCAAAATAAATTCATATTCTTATTTAATATATCACAACCCACAAGCCTTACTAAGAACCTTAAATAAGAATAACAAAAGTCGTGGGATTGTACTGAAAGTAAAAAAAAAAAATATAGAAAAAAATAACAATAACTGATACAATACAGCCAAATTCATACATTTTTTACTTATTTAAAAGACATTTCACTCAAACAACATTTTCTATTTTATATTACAACAGATACTGCGTGAAGACAATCGGACGAGGACTTTCTCCACAGGACCGGACCATCGGACGAGAACTTTCAACACAGGACCAGACCAGCAGACGAGGAATTTCAACACAGGACCAGACAATCGGACGAGGACTTTCACCAAAGGACCACAACATCGGACGAGGGCTACCGTCACAGGACCACAACATCGGACGAGGGCTATTGCCACAGGACCACACCATCGGACCGGAACTTTCAACAGAGGACCAGACCATAGGACCAGGATTTTACACACAGGACCACACCATCGGACGAGGACTTTTAACAGAGGACCACACCATTGGACAACGATTTTGAACCGAGGACCAACAAACATTCGGATTTAAATCACACTTCAACCAAGGTACAGTATAATAAGTACTAAAGTATAAAACTAAAGAAACTGCTTTCAGTTGCATCCGTGTCAACAGAAAAATAAAAAAATTAATTTACTATCTCCCTTATTCTATTTAAATTGCTACTATGCAATACATAGCTTAATAACCACATCACTTTTTTTTTTAGCAAAGAAGTTTTGCAGTGGTAAATATCTATCCACAAACAAATTTTAATAAATAAAACCATTATTTTAAAAAAATATGTTACATGCTTATTTACAGCAGTATTCCATTGGCCAAATTCTTAGCCAGTGAGGACAGGAATTATAAATTTAACTAAATATAAATGATATATTAATGATTTGCCTTTTATTTCACCAATTGTGCACACGAATCTTTAACAGGAATTACAAATTAAAATATACACAATTACATTTATTTTTTTTCCTTTACAGATTAATATGGCTGATAACGAGACCAAAGAAGAGAAGAAAAGACGTCAAACTAGAGAAAGACAAGAGAGATGGGCCGCCCAGCAGACACCGGAGGAGAAAGAAATTCGACGAGAAAAAGAACGCAAAAGACTTGCAAATAAAAGAATATCAGCTGGAAAAATGAAAGATACAACCAAAAAAAATAAAAAGATAATAAAGCATTTACAAACTGTTCCTAAAACATCAGATGACATTTTACAAGATACCAGTCAAGACAGACCAAAAAAAGCAACTACAAAAACAAAGCATTTACAAACTCTTACTAAAAACTTACAGGACATTTCAACCAAACAAGGACAACATATACCAAGAAAATCCACGAAAAAAACTAAACATTTAGAACCTGTTGTTGAAACATTTCATGACTTTTCACCTGATGAATATGAAAGTCAACATCCGATATGCTTTGCAAATTGTCCTTTACTCAAGTCTTTAGCAGTAGAGGTTCATAGTTGTGGGGACATGAGTACTCAATGTCAATTTTGTGAGGCTTATTATTTTAAACAGGAGAGACCCAGAGATGGACAATTTATTAGTTGTTGTCAAAAAGGAAAGTTCAAACTTCCAGAAAGGAAACAATTTCCAACCTATTTACAAAATATTATGACTGAACCTACTTTTCCAAATTACAAAAATTTTAAGACAAACATAAGATCCTACAATAGTGCCATATCATTTGCATCTATGGGGGCAACATTGGCTGCTAATGTACCAGGACATGGTCCTTACTGTTTTAAAGTCCAAGGACAAATTTATCATCGGACTTCACATTTACATCCAGAGGAAGGAGAGCAAAGAAAATTTGCTCAACTATATGTCCTAGATACAATGGAAGCTGTTGACCAACGTATGCAGATGGAAGAAAATAAAAAATGCTTACCCAGTGTTTTCATAGAGCTAAATAACATTATGGACAACAATCCCTACAGTAAAGCTTACAAAAAATTGGCAGAAGTAGAAAATGAACAACTACTTCATGCACAAAGACATCAATTACCCATGCCAAAGGTTAATATGGTGCTTAAAAGAGACAGACATACTGATAAACGTTGTTATAACTTGCCAACATCAAATGAAGTTGCAATGGTCTTTCAGAATGATGAAGGAGAACCACCATTTCAAAGAGACATTAGAGTATATCCCAGAAATGAGGAGCAACCATTTATTAATATTAATATCTTAAGTCCAAATTTAGATCCAATGACATATCCCATCTTTTTCCCACATGGAGAAGCAGGCTGGCAACCAAAATTAACCCTTCCCAGTTACCCAAATGCTAAAGCCAGAAACCGAAATAATGTTTCTATGCTTGAATTTAAAGTTGCTCAAATTGCCATTAGAGATGAATTTAATCCAATTTTATGTGGTGGAAAACTAACACAACAATGGATTATTGATTCATATTTGCAAGTTGAGGCAAATAATTTAAACTTTATAAAATATCAACAAGATAAACTACGTGTAGAACAATATTGTGGACTCATGGACTATGTTGCTGACGTGGCTACAAGCAGAGACATGACAGCTGGCAAAGCCATCATTTTACCATCTTCTTTTCAAGGATCTCCTCGAAATATGAGAGAAAAATACAATGATGCTATGGCTATTGTCACCAAATTTGGAAAACCAGATTTATTTGTGACATTTACATGTAATCCACAATGGCCAGAAATTAATCAAAATCTACTTCTTGGACAAAGTGCTTCAGATCGACCAGATTTAGTAGCCAGAGTTTTTAAGATCAAATTAAATTAATTAATACGTGACTTTACTATAAATCAGTTATTTGGCAAATGTCTTGCTTATGTATATACCATTGAATTTCAAAAAAGAGGCCTTCCACATGCACATCTTCTCATAATACTTCAAGAGAAAGATAAATTAGATACTTCGGACAAAGTGGATGCAGTCATAGTTGCTGAACTACCAGATCCAGAACTATATGGTAGACTATATGAGATTGTTACTCATCGCATGATTCATGGACCCTGTGGAGACCTTAATTCACAATCACCATGTATGGAAAATAATCAATGTTCAAAAGATTTTCCAAAAGATTATAGAGACAAAACATATGCAAATTGTGATGGATATCCACAATATAAAAGAAGAGAAGGAGATAGTGCCATTATTCGTGGAAAAAAAGTGGACAATAGATATGTAGTACCCTACAATCCACATTTACTCATGAAGTACAACGCCCACATCAACGTAAAAGCCTGCACTTCCATCAAATACATTAAATATGTCTACAAATATATTTACAAAGGTTACGATGCAGCTACTGTAGTCGTCAAAAGTGCAGACAACCCTGAAAGTAGTGAGTTAGTACATGATGAACTTGCATCTCATGTAGATGCTCGCTATGTCAGTGCGCCAGAAGCTATGTGGCGGCTTTTAAAATTTGAAATGCATGATAGATCACATGCAGTATATAGGTTAGCAGTACATTTGCCACAACGACATTTAGTCTATTTCCATGCTGGAAATGAAATGAATGCATTGGCCCAAAGTGAAGATCGTCACACTACACTAACTGCATGGTTTGCATTAAATTCCACTGATGCTGAAGCAACACAATACTTATATATTGAAATTCCATATCACTATGTTTTTGTGAATGGATTATGGAGAGCAAGAAAAACCAGAGGCAATAAAATAATTCCACGAATTTACACAGTCAGTCCAAGAGATGTTGAACGTTTTTGCTTACGGATATTACTTTTAAATGTTCCAGGAGCACAAAGTTTTGAACAATTAAGAACTGTTAATGACATTGTATATGAATCCTTCCATTTAGCTGCAAGACATAGAAACTTACTCGCTGATGATACAGAGTGGGAAAGATGTTTAGAAGAAGCAGCACAATGTCAAATGCCACGACAGATGAGAGAACAATTTGCTTTTATTTGTATCTTCTCAAATGCTCCAAATGCATTAGCTTTGTGGGAGACTTTTAAAAGTAATATGGCTGAAGACTTTATGCGACGATACAATGAACCCATTGCACACTTAAAAGCGTTAATGGAAATTCAAGAAGTCTTTTTAACTCATGGATTAAGTTGTGCAAGTTTTAATTTGCCTGATCCAGGTCTTATAGATGACATTAACTTTGAAGACTATGACATTCAACTACAAGCAGAAAGAACAGAAGAAAGACTTGCAACTTTAAATACACTACAATTGCAAGCATTTCATGCCATTAAAAATGCTATAGATGATGACATGGTGACAGAGCGTTATTTCTATCTTGATGGACCTGGCGGATCAGGAAAAACGTATTTGTACTGTAGCGGAACCCATCACTGTTTTACCCTGTTTTATGATTATTATGGTTAAAATATGATCCGACTATATGTATGTTGGTTGATGCTCTGCAGAATATTGTCCCAGACATTTACAGCTACTTGGCATGGGAGATAATCTTGTTACAGCGACTCTGCATAAGATAAAGGAAGTCTATTGTATACAGTGTTTTCATTCTCAGATAAGAACAAAGAAGTGTAATTGAATCAATGTCTGATTGTATCAAAGTTGCCAGGGAGGTGTGACCCCCCTATTGTTCTCTTTATGTGTATTGTGTGTGGCCAAATATGGGCATGGGTATTACCTGTGGCCAAAGAGATGTATAAATATTTCTGCAATAACAAAATAAAGTCAGTATTCATTTGACTCCCAAATTGTGTGTCGTCCAATATGGGAGGTCGGGGATGGTGAAACTGTAGTGCCTCTTGGGTATTTTATCGTATACCAGCGGAGATTTTGGACTGCGTGTTCCTGCTCCGTTACATTTGGTGGCAGTGGTGGGATTGTTCCCACGGTCAGAAGGACAGCTACAGGAGACACCATTCCGTGGAGTACAAATTGAGGGCAACGCTAGTATCCGTACAGCGCCCCTGGCTACAGCAGGATGGAACCGGCTAGTTTTCAGACAGCGTTCCATCATGAGGAGGAGGAGGCGGCCGCGGACTACAGGGATGCAGACAGAAAGGAACTCATGGTTACAGTACCTCGTATTACCCCACAGAATGAGTTTGGAAGAGAACTCCAAAGCAGACTGGCCTTTTTCCCAGGTACGCTTCCCATGAAAACCTTGGAATGGTTAATGACAGATGTCCACAAATTCATAATGGAAAAGCAGCGGGCACGGGAGCGGTCCATCTTGGGAGCTGCTAACCCACCTCCCACCATTAACCCCCCCCAGCACTGCGTCCGGGTGGTGGGAACTACCAAACCCCTGCACGGTACATCAGGTGCCACACGTGTAACCAGCAGGGTCACATGCAGAGAGACTGTCCCAGAAACAGAAACCGCTCCACGTGGAATACTCCAACTAATTCCCCTCCCCAGCGCCAGTGTGTACCCCAGGGAGCTGAAGGTGTCGTCCTTCCTCCCCAGCAGCAGTGTGTACCCCAGGGGGCCGAAGGTGTCGTCCTTCCCCCCCAGCGCCAGTGTGTACCCCAGGGAGCCGAAGGTGTTGTCCTTCCTCCCCAGCGGCAGTGTGTTCCCCAGGGAGCCGAAGGTGTCGTCCTTCCTCCCCGGCGGCAGTGTGTACCCCAGGGGGCCGAAGGTGTCATCCTTCCCCCCCAGCAGCAGTGTGTACCCCAGGGAGCTGAAGGTGTCGGCCTTCCCCCCCAGCGGCAGTGTGTACCCCAGGGAGCAGAAGGGGCCGTCCTTCCTCCCCAGCGGCAGTGTGAACCCCAGGGGGCAGAAGGTGTCGTCCTTTCCCCCCAGCGGCAGTGTGTACCCCAGGGAGCTGAAGGTGTCGTCCTTCCTCCCCAGCGGCAGTGTGTACCCCAGGGAGCTGAAGGTGTCGGCCTTCCCCCCCAGCGGCAGTGTGTACCCCAGGGAGCTGAAGGTGTCGTCCTTCCTCCCCAGCGGCAGTGTGTACCCCAGGGAGCTGAAGGTGTCGGCCTTCCCCCACAGCGGCAGTGTGTACCCCAGGGAGCAGAAGGGGCCGTCCTTCCTCCCCAGCAGCAGTGTGAACCCCAGGGGGCAGAAGGTGTCGTCCTTCCCCCCAGCGGCAGTGTGAACCCCAGGGGGCAGAAGGTGTCGTCCTTTCCCCCCAGCGACAGTTTACCCTAACCAGGGGAGACACCAATCTCCCAGACGGCGCAGATGGGACCGTGGCCTCTGCCCTCCCTTTGTCCCTTGTACAGAGCAGGAGGTCCTGCAGGTTATACCAGCAGAAGAGCTGGCATCAGGGCAGAGTACCGCTGGCCTCTGCCCCTCAAGTCCCCTCAGCATGTTGCACCATCACCCCAGCAAAATATCCAGGTGCCTGGTTAGACTTCCCCCCAAAGGGGAGATGTGTGATGAAGTGCCCTTCGCCACTTTGGCTTGGAGAGGACTGTTTGCCAGCCTCCAGCCCTGCGACTATGGCCCTGGTACATATTGCCCTTTGGAACCAGTGTTCGGCCATACCAGAGTGTATGTCACTCATTCTGGCCCTTTACATACAGGGGGTCATTCTGTACTTGCCCTGTGGGAGCGGTAAAACCTCAGATAGCTATGCCATGGAGCCCATTCATATGATGAAAGACTATGGGAAAGACTTTAGCTACTTGGCAATTGAACTGTGTGAAGAGGATCTGAGCGCTATTCGGTAGTTTTGTGCTCTCAGATCCCAGCTATCTGGGGATATGGGAAATGTGAGTAAATGTGAATTGCAGTAATGCTGATGGGTTGTCAAACTAGAGAATTGACCAACAAATACTTTTGTCCGGACATCCCCAGGCCGATCCGTCGGGATCAGACCGTGTATGCCGGCTTATGGTCACGGGGGAGGTGTGTAGCGGAACCCATCACTGTTTTACCCTGTTTTATGATTATTATGGTTAAAATATGATCCTACTATATGTATGTTGGTTGATGCTCTGCAGAATATTGTCCCAGACATTTACAGCTACTTGGCATGGGAGATAATCTTGTTACAGCGACTCTGCATAAGATAAAGGAAGTCTATTGTATACAGTGTTTTCATTCTCAGATAAGAACAAAGAAGTGTAATTGAATCAATGTCTGATTGTATCAAAGTTGCCAGGGAGGTGTGACCCCCCTATTGTTCTCTTTATGTGTATTGTGTGTGGCCAAATATGGGCATGGGTATTACCTGTGGCCAAAGAGATGTATAAATATTTCTGCAATAACAAAATAAAGTCAGGATTCATTTGACTCCCAAATTGTGTGTCGTCCAATATGGGAGGTCGGGGATGGTGAAACTGTAGTGCCTCTTGGGTATTTTATCGTATACCAGCGGAGATTTTGGACTGCGTGTTCCTGCTCCGTTACATGTACAATTTATTAATGAGTTCAGTACGAGCACAAGGAAAAATAGCAATGGTGTTTGCCACTACTGGAATTGCTGCACTTTTATTAGAAGGTGGAAGAACTGTTCATAGTGGATTTAAACTGCCAGTGCCTATTTTAGAAAATTCTGTGTCAGATATTCGCATGACATCCTTACAAGCAAAGAAATTGAAGAAATGTAAATTAATTATAATAGATGAGGCCACAATGATGTCATGCTATGCCCTCCAATGTATTGACCGTTTGCTTCGTGAAGTCATGGATAATATTTTTCCATTTGGTGGAAAGGTAATGTTGTTGGGTGGCGATTTTAGACAAACATTACCTGTCGTTGTACATGGAAATCGAACAGACATTATTGAAACATGTATAAAGTCAAGTACAGTATGGAAACATTTTACCCATCTTCAACTGCAACAAAATATGAGATCAGAAGGCCAAACTGATTTCAATGATTGGCTTATTAAAATTGGAGAAGGCAGAACAGAAAAAATACTACATTTACCTGACGACACTGTAGAGATCCCACCTCATATGATTTGTCAACAAGATATTATATCGGCTATATTTGAAGGGAGCATAAATAACGAAGAATATTCCGAGCTTGCCAACCAAGTTATACTGACGTGTAAAAATAAAGATGCATTAATACTCAATAATGAAATCTTAAAAAAAATTAATGCACCACAAAGAAATTATCACAGTGCTGATTCTGTACTTGCTGATGACAATGAAAGTCAGGCAAACTTTTCAACTGAATTCATTAACTCTTTAACTCCTTCTGGAATGCCACCACATATTTTGCAGCTAAAGAAAGGTGCAATTATCATGTTACTGTGAAATATGAACCCCAAAAAAGGCCTATGCAATGGCACAAGATTAATTGTTCAACAATTAAAGGACCATTTTATAGATGCTGAAATTTTAACTGGGACCCATAAAGGAGAGAGAGTTTTCATACCAAGAATAGATTTAGCACCAAGTGAAAGTAGTCTCCCTTTTATACTTCAAAGAAGACAATTTCCCATTATTATGGCATTTGCCATGACCATTAATAAATCACAAGGTCAAACTTTCAAATCTGTGGGGATTTACTTGGAAGAACCAGTTTTTGCACATGGTCAATTGTACGTTGCGTTGTCACGGTGCAAAAATCCACAGGCTATTAAAGTTTACATTGAAGTCATGTTTATGGATAATTCGCCTCACAAAATACTTGCCTTGCATTTCTATGAAAAATTATGATAAAATGTTAAGTCACTATGTTAATGTTTCTAATGTTACAAGTTTAAAAATAATATTTTCAAGTTATTTCATTCAACATATTACAAAGTTCATGTTAAGAGCTCAAGCACCTTTTAAGTCACAATGTAAATATTCTCTGTTATCTTAAGATTACTACCTACATTAATGTTTATCGCCACTTTATGTGCTCAGTAATGAATTACTTTAATTACGTACGGTTTAAGGAGAGTTTTTACTGTATGCCTTAAAACAATTATTCTGATACAAATTGCATGTTAATACTGATTAATTTAAAGTTAAACTGTTTTTACATTCAAATGTTAATACTTTTAATTCAAAATTATGTTACAAAATGTATTTACTATGTTCCTGTTTATAATGTTCAAAATTACACAAATGTTTTGCAAAACTTCCAAAGTTACATAAAAAATTAAGTTCAATTTTAAAAATATATACTTTCAAGGTTATTGCTTACATATATTTTAAACTTCATGTTAAAATTCGGCACGTTTCAAAAAGTCTTTTTACTTTTTACTTTCCTCTGGATTCTATGTATATTAAAGTGAATAATTCTTCAGATACAAAATTCATTTTAAAAAACCATTACATCAACGTTTTACAAAAATACATGTTCATATCACAATACTTACAAGGGTCAAAAATATATTTAAATAACTAAACAACTTCACAAACATATACATCACATTGCCGTCATTTTTTGACGGGCAAGTCGCTAGTTACTATTAATGTTCTGTTCTTTGCCAGTTAGGAATCTTAGGCAGTGCTATAGAGAACTTGATACATTGAGATATCCAGACTGTATAATGTATGGTTATCTCACATTTCCAGCAATGTAAAAAAATTAAGGGTGTAAGACCACGCACCCACAAACCTCACTTTTGCTCTGCTGACTGCATGACCAACATTTCCCCCAAAATGTATCTACAATATAAAAAAATAGGTTACTTATGACTCACTTATTGGATTTTGTTTGTGGTTCTTCCTGTTTTAGTTTAAAAATGATTAGTTGAGCTAAGTATCACTGTATACCAGTTTAATCTTTTTTGTTCAAATTTACTCTGTACTTTCACATAATATATTCATTTAAGTACTATATTTGTAATTTTAATAATAAGTGGTTATGTTTTCCTTTGTAACCAAATTTGCTTTGTATAATATATATTGTTTTGGCTAACTGATTAGGTGGGCGCAGAATTATATTAATGATTTTTACGGTGTGGGTTGCCGTAAAAAAAAATTGCAGTCCTTGTAGGTGACTCATATCATGGGTAGGCCTTTTTCGTGGTTATCCTTGTCACCCACACACCCATATGAGGTTGACACCTGTAGGATTTCCATCACAGTAAGTTTTAAAAGACGCTCACTTGACAAATCCATCTTAGAAAGCTGAGAAATGCGCATTGGGTGATTTTAACTCTGCCAGACAGCAATATTTGAAGTGAGGAGTAACGTGTTCCACTTGGAGTTAGTAGCTATAAATGCATACATGTTTAAAATATTGTCATAACTGTAGTATGATAATGACAGGCTGTAAAATACCATCTCTGTACGTGATGCACTTTTTTTGCACCTTATTTAATCACAGGTTTTATTGACAGTTAAGAGGGGGTTCCTTCAATGGGGGCAATTCAATATATATTGATTATCTTGACTCTCTATAACTAGCATTAATGCAGTGTTTCAGTTAACTTGAATCAACCATAGCTAGTTAAATTAGAGTTGTTATTGTAGAACTAGGTGCGATCTCCTTGTTGGAACCATCTTGTATCCTATACAGCATCCTCTTGTATCCTATACAGTTCCCCATGTTGGAACCCTCTTGTATCCTGTACAGTAATATAGAAGGTATAACAAATGTATCTCTTTACAATTAATCCACAAGGTCTGGTAGATGTATTTGAAGTGCTTGAATTCCCCAAAAGGATTTTTATTATTTAATATTTAATAAGAGTTTTGTATTAATCTTGTATTAATTCTGTTGACCATCAGAGAGTGTTTGCTCTCTTGTTTTCACACTGTATGGTTATAAGTTAATAAGTTTTAAAAGCTATACTTTTTCTTTTAATGCTGATGTTATTAATTATTAGGTTAAATAAACAATGAAAAACCATTTTATGGGCACTGCAATTGTCCTTTAAAGGACCACGTTAGATAAGCAAAAAATAAAACATATATGTGTGAAGTATGCAATAAACTATGCAATAAACTAAACAACATTATAAGTAAGTTGTAAGCATTTTAATCTACTTTGCAAGTGCAAAGAGGGTGGTTACAGGTTAGGGCAATCAAGGCTTACAATCTGCCTCTAAACAGTCTATAGAACGGAGGGGAAGGTGTCTTGTGCTAAAATGGTATCTGAACCCACAAATCTGTCAACAAACCTCACTTCCTCTTCTCTCCTTCTACTCTTGGACAATACCTACTGAGTCTATAACCCAGCAGAAATTGTGGAAGAAACAAACATGGCACCCTTCAGACAAAATAAAGATGTTAACACTAATATTTTTATGCTCATGTCTTACAGAACTGTCAAGTTGTTAATTTGTAACAAACATCCCAAACACCTGACGTTTCTCCTGATCTACAGTAGTCCTTTAATATGGCACACAATGTTACTACCTTCTCTTCCACTGTGAAATAATTTGGGAAATTGTCATGTATCACATTGCATATAACAACACTCATGAAGTCTCCTACCAGTTGATTTTCATTGAACTGGACAAACGTTTAAAAGCATTTTATTATCTTAAGTAGTTATATTGAGATTGAATATATTTTAAAAATAAATACAAAATGATCATTTTAAGTTTTTTAAAGTCAAACATGGTCTTCTATACTCTTCTATTATTTATTGTTATTAACACAGTTTTTGTGTAAAGCGTCAACATATTCCATAGCGATGTACAGAGGTTAAACACAAAGAAAAAAATAAATACAACATTAAACACTTTGCAGAAAGTAGAGGGCCCTGTCTTTCAGTTTAAAATCTTATATACATAGTGTGTTTTTTCCTTACAAATCACCTTATAAGATTGAAAACACGCAAACTCACAATCTAAAGAGATAAATAAAGCAAAAGGGGAAGTAATAAATGGAAGAAAGCTTGGCAAGTAATTGAAGAGAGGGTAGAGGGTTAAACAGTGATAAGTAAATATAAATGAACACTAAACATAGGTGGGTGGATGTAGGCCGGGTAGGTGGGAGGGCAAGTTATATTATTTGATATTACAGTAGAGACTCAGTTAACCAGAACTCAAGCAACCAGAACTCTCAAGTGTAATGTTGGCGTTACATTCCTACGGTTCAGCACCGCACCCTCCGGCTGAACGTACCTGTGTGTAGGTGAGGACTGAAAGCTGCTGCTGCTAGGACAGCCCTCACTGACAAATATAATTAGTAGCTAATCTAGGCCTCTCTCAAGCAACCAGAAACTACATTTATCTGGCGTCTACCAATCCCCATGGGTGACAGTAAACTGATTGTCTACTGTATTCATGTTTTAAAGGCTGTTCAGTTTACATTGCCGAAATAGTTCATATAAAAGAATGACTGTGACTAAAACAAATAAACAAACAGAAATATAATGGAAATTTGAAAGGTTTCCCTTCACGTTTTTAGACCATTCTGCAAGTGTGATTCTTTATTATCGTAATAAAATAACTTTTTGATAACGTGAAATATGACAGTTATAAATGTATCTATTATGATGTTCTTGATGGGATGTAAAATGAAGATGCATGTGAGTTTACCTGTCCTTCTTGATTGCTGCATTGTCTGACAATATGGGTTTACAACATATTCATGTATTTGCTATCTTGAGCAATCAGGCTTAGCATTCATACTTCAGTCTTCCTTCAGAATAGTGGTATAATCAGGCAAACCTATTCTCAAAACTAGATATAATGATACATTTCCTCTATTAAATGTAAATGCATTCATTTTTTTAAATGTGTGTTTTGTTACCAATTGATTTTGGATAAGTATTGGTTCACCTACTACAGATGTTTGCTTGCTGCTTCAAATCAACATATTGAGTGAAGTCTCTATACCCTTTATTGATGTGGGAATAACACTATCCTACCGAACAACAAAGCATTTACAATATATTTATTTTCATATCCTCTAGGTTTAAAGGTAGCTAGTGACCATAACGTTAGAGATTTAAAGTCAGCAGAGACTTTCCTTTTTTTGTTTAAAGGGATATGGATGTTTGCTGGATTTCAATTGGAATATAATATACATATGTATCTCTGTATGTAAAAGCTCAATTTTTTCTGCATAAAATCTTACAAATAGTTCCTAACTGGTTTCTCTCCTGCAGCTTATGAAGATGGTATACTTCTAAGTACAAGGTTTGCCCTGTCTCATAGTGACCAATCAGTAGCAATATTCTCCTACATGCTACTTGAGATAGGTCACTGACAGGCTAATTTGAAACACTGCACTTCACAGACTGTATATTCAAGAGCTGCATGAGATCCAGAGGGCAGTTATTAATAAAATGCATAAAAATAAATATATGCACATGTATATTATATTCCTAGTGACATCAAAAACCTTCTATGTCTCCTTAAAGTGGCATAATGGAGGTTCCAAATGTGGTATAATTTAAAACTATAACATACAGTGGATATAAAAAGTCTACACACCCCTGTTATAATGTCAGGTTTCTGTGCTGTAAAAAAATGAGACAAAGATCAATAATTTCAGAACTTTTTCCACCTTTAATGTGACCTATAAACTGTACAACACAATTGAAAAACAAACTGAAATCTTTTAGGTGGAGGGAAGAAAAAAATAATAATAATAATGTGGTTGCATAAGTCTGCACACCCTCTTATAACTGGGGATGTAGCTGTGTTCAGAATTAAGCAATCACATTCCAAATTGTGTTAAATAGGAGACAGCATACACCTGCCATCATTTAAAGTGCCCCTGATTAACCCCAAATAAAGTTCATCTGTTATAGTTGGTCTTTCCTGAAATTTTCTTAGTCGCATCCCACAGCAAAAGCCATGGTCCACAGAGAGCTTCCAAAGCATCAGAGTGGTCTCATTGTTAAAAGGTATCAGTCAGGAGAAGGGTACAAAAGAATTTCCAAGGCATTAGATATACCATAGAACACAGTGAAGACAGTCATCATCAAGTGGAGAAAATATGGCTCCCTCCAAAATTGATGAAAAGACGAGAAGAAAACTATTCTGTGAGGCTACCAAGAGGCCTACAGCAACATTAAAGGAGCTGCAGGAATATCTGGCAAGTACTGGCTGTGTGGCACATGTGACAACAATCTCCTGTATTCTTCATATGTCTGGGCTATGGGGTAGAGTGGCAAAACAAAAGCCTTTTATTACGAAGAAAAACATATAAGCCAGGCTACATTTAGCAAAAACACATCTGAAGTCTCCCAAAAGCATGTGGGAAAAGGTGTTATGGTCTGATGAATCCAAGGTTGAACTTTTTGGCCATAATTCCAAAAGATATGTTTGGCGCAAAAACAACACTGCACATCACCAAAAGAACACCATACCCACAGTGACGCATGGTGGTGGCAGCATCATGCTTTGGGGCTGTTTTTCTTCAGCTGAACTGAGGCCTTAGTTAAGATAGAGGGAATTATGAACAGTTCCAAATACAAGTCAATATTGGCACAAAACCTTCAGGCATCTGCTAGAAAGCTGAACATGAAGAGGAAGTTCATCTTTCAGCCTGACAACGACCCAAAGCATACATCCAAATCAACAAGGAATGGCTTCACCAGAAGACGATTAAAGTTTTGGAATGGCCCAGCCAGAGCCCAGACCTGAATCCGATTGAAAATCTGTGGGGTGATCTGAAGAGGGCTGTGCACAGGAGATGCCCTTCGCGATCTGACAGATTTGGAGAGTTTTTGCAAAGAAGAGTGAGCAAATCTTGCCAAGTCAAAATGTGCCATGCTGATAGACTCATACCCAAAAAGACTGGGTGCTGTAATAAAATCAAAAGGTGCTTCAACAAAGTATTAGTTTAAGGGTGTGCATACTTATGCAACCATATTATTTTATTTTTATATTTTTTCTTTCCTCTACCTAAAAGATTTCAATTTGTTTTTCAATTGAGTTGTACAGTTTATAGGTCAAATTAAAGGTGGAAAAAGTTCTGAAATGGTTCATCTTTGTCTAATTTTTTTACAGCACAGAAACCTGACATTTTAACAGGGGTGTGTAGACTTTTTATATCCACTGTATATAGTTGTGAGCAAGCGGGTCGTTGGTAACACTGCGGGCTCGCGTAGCGAAGCGAGGGCCGCAGTTGCTGGCATGGAGTGCCGAAGGGGACTTTATCACCTGCTTCACCCCTGTTTGGACACAACTTCATGCATGATGCGTGGATCCATATGTCCTGTGAGTCAGTGAGGATGGCTGTTTTGGTCACTGATACCACCGTAGTCGGTGGTCCGAATGGGACCACCTACCTTCTTTGCTTTGTTCAACTGTCAGACACAGACGAGATCATCGGCTGGAACAGATGTGTTGGTTCCTGTGAGGAAAAAGGTAAGCGAGAAGACACATCACCATAGATACCATTCAATTTAACAATCAAATGTCGCACATATTGTTCTCTAATGAGGTCAAGGTCTCCTGGCATAATTACAAGTGGGACTTTTACCCAAGTTGTTGACAATTGTCTTCCCATAAGGATCTCAAAAGGGGACAATTTAGTAGACTGAGTTGGAGTCATCCTAATTTCTGCTAGTATGGCAGGTAAATATTGCTACCAGTTCACCCATGTACCTGCAGTAGCCTTTGCAAGTTTCTCTTTAATAGTGTGATTCATTCTTTCCACTATGCCTGAACTCTGAGGATGGTAAGGGGTATGGAATTTCCAGGTTATCTGTAGCCATTGCACAAGTTACTTAATTACTGCACTAATAAAGGCTGGTCCATTATCAGAATTAATTTGCAGTGGGCATCCATATCTCTGTATTATCTTGGTAGTTAATAGCTTAGCTACTGTCTTAGCATCCTCTCTTTGTGTTACAAAGGTCTCAGGGCAGCGTAAAACTGGTGTACTATCATCAAAAGATACAATTGCTTTGATCCTACCTTTGGGATATGAGTAAAATCAATTTTTAAATGGATGAATGGAGCTGTGGGTGGAGGCAAATGATCATGTAATGCTTTGTTGGGTACTGTAGAATTATTCTGTAGACATTGTATACATCTTTGTATGTATGTCTGACAGTGTAATTTTAAATTTCTGATGCAAAATGATATTTGCAGCTGGTGCATGGTTGCCTTAATTCCTTTGTGTCTTACCCCGTGTGCCTGTCTTATGAATATTGGGGCACTACTTTCAGGTATGCCTATCTTCCCCTCTTTTGAGAAAATGCCATTTATGTCCTTTTCTAAACCTTGTGATTGCCAGTATGATAAATAATCAGGTGTGGTAAAACCTTGTAATTCATGGGAAAAGGTCAGAGGGTTAGGATGGGGGCTGGAGCATAGGGTAAGTGAGGGTAGGGCAAAGTGGCACAAGTGCAGCTTCTTTGGCTACTTGGTAAGCAAAGGCATTATTTCTAGATACAAAATCATTGCGATTCGTGTGGGCATGGCAGTGGATGATGGCAATAGGGCCTGAGTTATGGGCGCTCTATTGTATCTGTAAGTTGGTATGGTTAAGTAAAATACATTCATAGCCACTGAGGCGGTCATGTGTTGTGTAGTTAGATTCTTAACTAATTGTAACACTTGGTGGCTAGTATGTAGAATGGTAAAATGTCTCAAAGTGATAGTATTAGCTGTCTCTATGGCCACAGCGCAAGCAGCTAATGCTTGGAGACACACCGGCGTCACCTGGACAGGAGTAGGGACACGTGACGCATACTACCTCAAAGGTCTTGGGCACAGACCGCGGCCATGGTTTTACAATTGTCCCGCGCATACAGGTGGAATGGTTTACAGTAATCAGGTAGTCCTAAAGCGGGGGCCTACATAATGCTAACCTTTAAGGTCACGTAGGCTTTGTCCATGTCTGGAGTCCACTGAATATGCTCTGGGCTGTCCCCTTTAACAGCCACACGTAAAATGGAGTCATAATGTGAGCACTCATGGATCCATTGTTGGCAATAATTGATCAGGCCGAGAAAGGAAAACATTTCCTTTTTAGTTTGTGGTTTAGGTATTCTCTGGATAGCCTCTATGCGGTTTGAGCTAACAGAGCGTGTGCCATGTGACAGAGTAAAACCCAAGTATTCAACATGTGTTGCCCCATTTCTATTTTGTGTTTAGCTACCTTGTGACCTTCAGCTGCTAGATGCTTTAGCAAACTGAGTGAATCTTGTTTATTGGCTTCCCCGTTAGGACTACACAACAGTAGGTCATTGACGTACTGAAGGAGGACGGAACCATGGCTCGGGGTCCATGACCGCAAGCAGCCAGTGAGTCCACGTAGCCTTGGGGAAGACGGGTCGAAGCTAGTTGGCGCCCATCAAAAGTAAAAGCCATAAGTAGTTGTGTCTCAGGGTCCAATGGGGCCGAAAATAATGCGCTTGATGAATCAATAACAGTAAATATAGTAGCATCAAGATGAATGGCTGCAATGAGGGCTGTGATATCGGGGACAATTGGGGCAATTGGGATAACCAGATCATTAATTGCACTTAAATCCTGGACAAATCTGAAGTATTTGTTGACTAATGGAAGGGACGTTAGTCCAATTCCATCCTGACTCTGTATCAAAGTCTAAAAGTCCGGCAACGATAAATTGTATGTCAGTCTGAGTCATGCACTGTTCTTGACACATTGGCTTCAGATACATCATACATGCAAAAGGATTAGTTTGGGGGTTAGGGCTTCCATAACTAGTTGGTCACCTACAGTTAACATAGGTTAAGTTCCTTTCTACAAACTTAAATTGTAATCACAGGAATGAACCACATTGTCTCTATAATAATAAGGGCTGCCTGTTCTCTCTTTCCTTATTTACTATTTGCAATCTATTTAAAAACAAACTATTATGATCCCATTTTGGATCAATTCACATCCAAAATGTCATTCTTAAATCACTTGCTAAAATAGCTGATCTACAGAGTAAAAAGACAAGTTTTACACTTACAAATATTACAAGACCATAAATCATCCACTGTTACATATTTCTGGGGGGGAAATTCCCTTTTTTATATTTATGCCGCTATAGAAATATATTTCAGTGGTGGACGCAATTTCCTACATTGTTAAAGACACAGTTGTATTGCAAAGAAAGAAAGTACAATGAAACTCACAAATTTATTTGCAGCAATACAACTTCCAAAATTCAGAATTCAAGACAATCCATCCACTGTATAAACAAAAGCAAGCAGAATATTATATACATATATGTAAAGAAAAAGTTCCTTCTGGTTTTATGTTAAGATCCTCAGCATCTGACTGTTCTGAGTAACTGGAGTCTCCCCTACCATCGGAGTCGTTTTTATTCTGTACTTTTATGGTTTTTTTCTGGTCCTTTTTTTTTATTGTTCTTATTTATTTTATTACCCTTTCCTCATTTGCTCTTTTTGTCTGCTTTCCTCTCTATGTAGTGCTGACTGCGGGGGAAGAAGGAGGGGGGGCTGCAGCCTCTGCTCACAGCTGCTGCTTGCTCTCTCACGGACCTGGGGGTGGAGGCTGTTTGGTGTCTGCACCCATAACTACCTATGATAGCTTTGCATGATTCTCCCGGGTTGGGAGGTGGATTTTAGACTGGGAAGTACCCTTTTCCAACTATCCTTCTATTCTTCAAAAGTTTAGGCAGCTGTCTCAATAGACAACGTAACCTTATATTGTTACCACGATTGTTATTCAGAAAACAGGAGCGGCTGTACTGAGCTGGAGAGCTCCGACAATTCCGACAGGTGTTCTTGAGCTAGATGCTTAAAACAACCGTGGTGCAATATTCCTAACCTGTTTCTTTCAGCTGTCACTTGCTATTGCCTTTTCTGGGTCAACGGGTTTCCCCTAGCCAAAGGGACAGGGCATCTTACAGCTTCCAGAAACCTAACTTTGTAACTTACACAATATAACACATTTCTTATCTTAAACAGCACAGCAATACAGCAAAATTCCTAAGGAAGCGAAAGCGATGTTTTGGGACAACTGTTAATCAAGACATCAAGTATGGATTCCTTTTATTCTTTCTATTCCCACCTTAGGAATAATTAATGTAGCCTACCAAAGGCTGAACCCTCCCTCCTTAGAGATAATTATTCTCAGTCTACCTAAGACTGTGCCCAACTTATTTACTTGCATACAGCTTACAGGGGAAGGGGGGAATGGGAGCAAAGGTAGGTGTACTTTAAATAGACACAGTTTCCTCTACTCACCACTCGTCGTCCTCCGGCTGAATCCCACTTCTAACACCAGCTTGTTGGGACTTTTTTGGATTCTGTTGACGGCTTGGGAAAGTTAACCCTTTACAGAGACCTCCGGGAGCCAGTGAGGAAATAAACACACAAGGGGGGATTTCCAGACCAGCTCGATTTATTTTCAAGGAAACACAGCTTATATACCCCCGGAGAACAAACAAGGCATAATATGAGTATGTTGCAAGTAGAGGCAGTATGTGGTTAGCCTTGTGAGTCAGATAACAAGAAGTTCTCGAAACATAAGGTGGTTACATAGTATCAAGCTACCCCTATCTGGCAGAAGGTCACATTCTATATGTGTCAGTTACTGATTCTAGGTCACATTTTATGTGTGTTACTGTTTCTAGTTTTCCTAACACAAAGAGAGCTTTTATCAACCCTTCAGAGAACATCATCATGACAGTAAAATATGGTAGTTAAACATCTACATTCGGAGGCTAAGAATTAATTAGAACCAATAACTCATATTTGATGATAGGACACGCAATCATACAATCTAGCACTCTAAAAAAATGCATTATATCATCTGTTTTAGTCCATGTGGGGTTCATGATATGTATTAACCCCTTGAGTGTAGGGATCGATATTACTCAGAAATAACAGTAAAAATAATATTGTTAATTGCACATTAGATTGTGTCTAATGTGTTTCCATCCCTTCCCATGCTTTTAGAGTACAGTATTGCGTGTTTAAGTGTTTGAAAAAGCCCTTGTGAGTCCTA
Organism: Discoglossus pictus; assembly: GCA_027410445.1. Lineage (NCBI taxonomy): Eukaryota > Metazoa > Chordata > Amphibia > Anura > Alytidae > Discoglossus > Discoglossus pictus. The sequence continues at coordinate 44,545,480 of CM050171.1, read as the reverse complement.
TTACTTATAATATTTTTGACAGAAACTTGATAGTTGTAGGTCAAACTTTATTTACGAGCTAGAGCTACGGGTCTAATAACTAGATCAATGGTATTCCCAGTAGTAACATATGAATGCGAGAGCTAGAGCATAAATAAGGTTGAATGACTTAGACTCATATGCTGGGAAAATTGAAGGTACACAAGCAGGGGATGGCGGAGGCAAAGATGGATAGATAAAATAATTGAAGTAATGACCATGAGCTTGATGGAGCTCAGAGGGGCAATGGCTGACAGATGTGCCTGGCATGCTGTGATCCATAGGGTCATGGAGAGTCAGACACACCTGAATGACTAAATAACAACAAATGTTTGCCTCATTGCTTGTTAGTGAATATTTCATCTGTTGCATTATGTTTCACAACAGGCCTTGAAATTTATATCTTAGCAGAATAGTCTGAAAGTACTCATATATTTCAAATGTTTTCCAAAGTTGATAGAGAATGGCAGAGCTTGACCAACTATAATTTTATTTTCTAAATGGTACATTGGCTAATAATTAGTAGGTTTTACTTTTGTAGCATAAAAAGCCATCACAGTATTTGATGAACCACTGTTCAGTTTCTGCAAAGATTAAAGTAGCATTGCTTACACACACATATACTGTATATATATTTATACACATACATATAAATATCCCCTTGTGGACCGCTACCTTGTTGTGGTGGAGGGGCTTATGTATCTCAAGGAAACTATGAGCTATACCATGTAGGGTCAACCAAGATAGGCAGGTCATAGGAGAGAGGTCATACAAATCACAGTCCAGAAAACCATATGAATAAGCAGATATATGTGCTGTGTTCGCTGCGTCCATAAAGTCACTGAGAGTCAGACACGACTGAACAACCACAATCACATATATAGTTCTCAGCAATACGGGTCATTGCTAACGCTTGCGGGCTAGCATAGCGAGCCTTCGCGAGGGCCGCAGTCGCTGTGGAGATGGGCTCCGTAGGCGCTCATCCCTACGACCCTGTATGATTTATTGCAGGCCACATTTGCGGAGGTGGAGGCTCCCACACTGGCTGCAATGAGCCGCAGACTTTGAGTGCAAAGGAGGAAAACTTTATAGAAATATATTATTTTATATTCTTTATTTTTCCCACTTAAATTTTGTAGACAATAATAATAATAATTATGAGTCAGTCCAGTGGCAACCTTATTCAGTGTACAACCTGTCATATGTATGCAATACTGGAACAGATGATCCAGGGTCCATACCTCTGTGAGAGGTGTGAGCATGTTGCCTCTCTGGAAGCTCAAATTGGAGATCTGGAGAGGAGAATTGCATCACTTAGTGATATTGCTTCACTGGAAAGGGAGTTGGTGCTCACGGAGCACAGTTTAGCTGGGCTTAGCATGGAGGGTGGAGCTGGGGCTAGTGAGGATGTCCAGGGAGGTAGCTGGGTTACAGTTACAAGGGGAATCAGGGGGAACAGGAGGAGGCAGGCCAGTTCTGAGTTGGCAAAAACAAACAGTTCTGGCAGATTGAGTGAAACTGTTGGGGATGTCCATTCAGGAATGGCAATGCCAGATAGAGCTGTTCCCTCTAACAGCCGGGAGAACAGTTCTACTGGAGGAGTGGGAGATCAGAATAGGCAGAGAAACAGACATGTTTTGGTGGTAGGGGACTCTATTATTAGGAAGGTAGACAGGGTTATTTGTCACCCAGATCTCAGCAATCGAACAGTTTGCTGTCTACCGGATTCTCAAGTTCAGCATGTTGTGGATTGGGTAGATAAATTATTGGGAGGGGTTTGAATGAACCGGTGGTCTTGGTTCATATTGGTACCAATGACAAAGTTATGGGGATATTGGAGTGTCCTAAAGAATGATTTTAGAGAACTAAGTAATAAGCTGAAGGCAAGGACCTCCAAGGTAGTATTTTCTGAGATACTACCAGTGCCACGTGCTAGCCCAGGGAAGATGAAGGAGTTTAGGGAGGTAAATGCGTGGCTAAAGATGTGGTGCACTAAGGAGAGTTTTGGGTTTTTAGAGCACTGTGCTGACATCTAACTTCGGTACAATCTCTACAGTAGGGATGGATTGCACCTTAATGATGAGGGAGCTTTTGTGCTAGGGGATAGGATGGTAGCAAGGCTGAAGGAGTTTTTAAACTAGTAGGTGGGGGAAGGGGATAGATATAAGTAATGGGGTAGAAAGTGTAGAGGGTATAAGGGATGAATTAACAACTCATAGGGGAGGAGTTTGGGAGAGGGGTAGTATAGTCAATTGGGAGGTAGTACTAAGTAACTCAAGTACAGTGGCAAGCACTTCAGCACTACAGACTCATAACATAAGGTGTATGCTTGCTAATGCCAGAAGCTTGCCAGGATAAATAGGGCAGTTAGAATTATTAGCAATTAATGAAAAATGGGATTTAATAGGCATTACCGAAACGTGGTGGGACGAATCTCATGACTGGACTGTTAATCTGGATGGTTATAACCTATTTAGGAAAGATAGAGGCAATGGTAAATGAGGAGAAGGGATTTGTCTGTATGTTAAGCATGAATTTAAGCCTATAGTCAGAGAAGATATTTATGGTGGACCTAGTGAAAGCTGAATGTTTGTGGGTAGAGTTAAATAGCGTAGCAGCAAATTCCAAAAGAATATTAGTAGGAGTATGCTATAAACCCCCAAATATAGCTGAAAGAGAGGAAATAACTAAGTCAGAGGTGCTCATCAGAGAATGAACTAACCTTAATAGGTTAGTTCTATGGACATGATAATCCACTCTGAGAGCACCTCATTTAGCTCATTTGTGCCCTTCACATGGAGAAATATCCTGAAGTATATCAGTCTGGTCTCACTCAAAAGAGTAACCCAGCCCCGAAATACAGGGCAATTCTACCCCGAATAGGTGAAACGGCAAACCCCAGAGGAGATACAATTATTGTTACAGATTGGAAATGCAGCTAAGCATGGGCAAGTTCTAATAATGGGAGATTTTAATTACCCTGAAATAAACTGGATAAATGAGACCAGCAGTTCACATAATGGGAGCAGGTTCTTGAGTACACTTAGGGATCATTATCTGGCCCAGGTTATACAAGAGCCTTCTAGAAATGAAGCTATCTTAGATTTAGTCATCACAAATAATATTGATATAGAATCAAATATTGGAATAGGGCAACCTTTGGGAAACAGTGATCACAACACAGTCTCATTTTAAGGGGGCAACAAAAACTTAATTTTAAAAGGGCAGCTTTTAACGGTCTAAGGGCAGCAATACAAAGTATAAACTGGGACAGAGAACTGAACATAAATGGACAACATTTAAATCATTACTAAATATACATACACATCGGCATATACCATGTGGGAATAAAATTAAAAGGAGTAAATAAAATCCCATGTTACATAGTTACATAGTTACATAGTAATCAAGGTTGAAAAAAGACTTTCAGTCCATCAAGTTCAACCCGTTAAGATCTCCTCTGATCTGCAATATGCGGATTAGTTATTAATTAAATTATTGATTAAATAATTATTAATAGTATAGTATTGGAGAATGAATAAAGAGTTAGTCCATCAAGTTCAACCTTTTTAGATCTCTATTGATCCTTTTAATTTGGACTATTTATTATTATTGTTAATTGTTAATTATTGTTAATTGATCCAGAGGAAGGCAAACATAAAAAAAAAACCCCATTGAAACTTTGCCAATTGTCTCATAAGGGGAAAAAAAAGCAAAATTCCTTCCTGACCCCAGAAACTGGCGATCAAATTTCTCCCTGGATCAATATTCCTTGCTAGTTATCTAGGATAGCCTTGAATGCCCTCTTTATTCAGAAATATATCTAACCCCTTTTTGAAGTTGTCTATCGAATTCGCTGTCACCACCTCCTTTGGTAGAGAATTCCACAGTTTAACCACCCTAACTGTGAAGAACCCTTTTCTTTGTTTAAGGTGAAATCTTTTTTCCTCTAACCTCAACGGATGTCCTCTTGTCAGTTGAAAATCTCTTGCTACAAAAAGTTCACTTGACAAAGCCTTATATTGACCCTGGATGTATTTAAATAACGTAATCATATCTCCTCTTAGACGCCTTTTTTCTAGCGAAAATAAGTTTAATTTTGCTAGTCTTTCTTCATAACTTAGCCCCTCCATTCCCCTTATTAGTTTTATAGCCCTTCTCTGTACATTTTCCAGCTCTAAAATGTCTTTTTTGTGAGGTGGTGCCCATATTCCAAATGAGGGCGTACTAGAGATTTGTATAGTGGCAGAATTATATCTTCTTCCCTGGCTTCTATAACCTTCCTAATACATGCTAATATTTTATTTGCCTTTGCAGCCGCTGCTTGGCTTTGAGCGCTGTTACCTAGGTGGTTGTCCACTAGTACTCTCAAATCCCTTTCAATATCTGATACCCCTAGATTTGCTCCATTAAGATTATAGATTGCTTGGCTATTGTTCCTTCCCAAATGCATAACCTTACATTTATTTGTATTAAATCTCATCTGCCATTTAGCCGCTCATTTCTCTAATTTATGCAAATCCTTTTGTAGGGAAAGTACATCATTATCTGATTTTATTACCTTGCACAACTTAGTGTCATCAGCAAAAATGGAGACACTACATTCAAGTCCTACTTCAATGTCATTAATAAATATGTTAAAAAGGAGAGGACCCAATACTGAGCCCTGAGGAACCCCACTTATCACATTAGACCAATCGGAGTATGTTCCATTTACAACAACCCTTTGCTTCCTGTCTTTTAGCCAGCTCTCGATCCATGAGCAGATATTTACTGCAATTCCTGTATCCCTTAGTTTGCTCACTAGTCTTCCATGTGGCACTGTATCAAATGCCTTTGAAAAATCTAAAAAGACTACATCCACTGAGTTGCCCTGATCCAAGTTCCTACTAACCTCCTCATAAAAACTAATTAGATTGGTCTGACACGACCTTTCCTTCATAAATCCATGTTGACTGCTACCTATGATCCTGTTCAAATAGACATATTCTTGTATTCTGTCCCTTATTAACCCTTCTAAAAGCTTCCCAACTACAGAAGTGAGGCTCACTGGTCTATAATTCCCCAGATTTGCTCTAGATCCCTTCTTAAATATAGGTATCACCTCTGCTTTTCTCCAGTCATCTGGTAGAGACCCTGTAGTGAGCGAGTCTTTAAAGATTAGATATAATGGTTTGGCTATTACAGAACCCAGCTCCCTCAGTACCCTTGGATGTATTCCATCAGGACCTGGGGCTTTATTAACATTTATTTTCTCCAACCTCTTTTGTATTTCTTCCTGCGTTAACCAATTATTTAGTAAAGGTAGTGTAGCCCCATTATGTTGCAGTGTCCCAACCACTGGTACCTCCCTTGTGTAAACCGACGAAAAGAACCTATTTAGCTCATCTGCCTTTTCCTGGTCACTAATTATCAGATGGCCTGTGTCACATTGTAATGGTCCTATCGATTCCTTCCTGGCCTTCTTCCCATTAATATATTTATAAAATATTTTAGGGTTAGTCTTACTTTCCATTGCAACTGACTTCTCATTTTCTATTTTAGCCAGTCTAATAGCCCTTTTGCAAGCCTTGTTGATTTCCTTATAGTCACATAAAGATGCCTCTGTTCCCTCCTTCTTGTATAATTTAAATGCATATTTCTTTTTCCTCATCATGATCTTTAAGTCATTGTTAAGCCACATGGGATGTGATTTACTCCTATTTATTTTATTTCCACATGGTACATGCTGATGAGTATGTTTATTTAGTAAGGATTTGAATGTTGTCCATTTATTTTCAGTATTCTTCCCTGTAAGTTCTTTGTCCCAGTCTATATGTTGTATTGCTGCCCGTAGCCCATTAAAGTTAGCCCTTTTAAAATTTAGAGTTTTTGTTGGCCCCTTACAACTCTGTTTTTTGTATTCAATCTCAAATGAGACTGTGTTGTGATCACTGTTCCCCAAGGGTTCCCCTATTTTTACATTTGATATTATATCAATATTACTTGTGATGACTAAATCCAAGATGGCCCCATTTCTAGTAGGTTCTTGTATTACCTGGGCTAGATAATGATCCCTGAGTGTACTCAAGAACCTGCTCCCCTTAGCTGAGCTGCTGGTCTCGTTTATCCAGTTTATATCAGGGTAATTAAAGTCTCCCATTATTAGAACTTGCCCATGCTTAGCTGCATTTCCAATCTGTAACAATAATTGTATTTCCTCACTTTCAGCTATATTTGGGGGTTTATAGCATACTCCCACCAATATGCATTTAGAATTAGCTCCTCCACTATTTAGCTCAACCCACAAGGATTCAATGATGCCGTTAGTGCCAGCATAAATATCTTCTCTAACTATAGGCTTAAATTCAGGCTTAACATAAAGACAGATCCCTCCTCCTCTTTTACCATTGCCCCTATCTTTCCTAAATAGGTTATAACCATCCAGATTAACAGTCCAGTCATGAGATTCATCCCACCATGTTTCCGTAATGCCTATTAAGCCCCATTTTTCTTGTACTGCTAATATTTCTAGCTCATCCATTTTCCCAGGCAAACTTCTTGCGTTTGCAATCATACACTTTATGTTGCTATGGCTCTGCTGATGTGAAGTGCCTGCCACTGTATTTGAGGCCCCTATTAATATCTCCCTACTTTCTATTGTAACCCTCCCCCCTTCTCCTCCCCCATGGGTAAATAATTCATCCCTTTCCCTCTCTACCCTATTTACCCCAATACTTCTATATAGTCCCTCCCCCCCACCTACAAGTTTAAAAACTCCCCCAGCCGGTCTACCATCCTATTCCCTAGCACAAAAGCGCCCTCATCATTAAGGTGCAATCCATCCCTGCTATAGAGATTGTACCCAAGTGAGAAGTCAGCCCAGTGCTCTAAAAACCCAAAACCCTCTGCACTGCACCACTTTTTTAGCCACGCATTAACCTCCCTAAGCTCCTTCTGCCTCCCTGGGTTAGCACGTGGCACTGGTAGTATCTCAGAAAATACTACCTTGGAGGTCCTTGCTTTAAGCTTATTCCCTAATTCTCTAAAATCATTCTTTAGGACGCTCCATCTTCCACTAACTTTGTCATTGGTACCAATGTGTACCAAGACCGCCGGTTCATTACAAGCCCCTCCCAATAATTTATCCACCCGATCCACAACATGCCGAACCCGAGCACCCGGGAGACAGCAAACTGTTCGATTGCTGGGATCTGGGTGACAAATTACCCTGTCTACCTTCCTAATAATAGAGTCCCCTACCACCAAAACATGTCTGTTGCTCTGCCTATTCTGCCCTCCCTCTTCTCCAGTAGAGCTGTTCGCCCGGCTGTTAGAGGGAACAGCTCTATCTGGCATTGCCATTCCTGAATGGACATCGCCAACAGTTTCACTCAATCTGGCAAATCTGTTGTTGTTTGCCAACTCAGAACTGGCCTGCCTCCTCCTGTACCCTCTGATTCCCCTTCTAACTGTAACCCAGCTACCTCCCTGGCCATCCTCACTAGCCCCAGCTCCTCCCACCATACTAGGCCCAGCTAAACTGTGCTCCGTGAGCACCAACTCCCTTTCCAGTGGAGCAATATCACTAAGTGCTGCAATTCTCCTCTCCAGATCTTCAATTTGAGCTTCCAAAGAGGCAACATGCTCACACCTGTCACAGAGGTATGGACCCTGGATCATCTGTTCCAGTAGTGCATACATTTGACAGGATGTACACTGAATAAGGTTGCCACTGGACTGACTCATAATTATTATTATTGTCTACGAAATTTCAGTGGGAAAAATAAAGAATATAATATAATATATTTATATAAAGTTTTCCTCCTTTGCACTATAAATCTGACCTCCCTTTTCTTTGAAGGCCCTCCTTTTATTTAAACTCCTAGGCTTTTACTAGAATTGCACTTCATACTGAAAATGTTCGCAAGCTCACAAGTTCCCCTTCTCCGGTTTCTATTAACTTCTGCCTTCTCGCCTGGGCACAATTAGTGCACTCTGCAATTTATCAGCCTTTACTTGTAAGGTAAATCCACTTGTAAACAGGCCCCAAACCAGCTCACAAATCCTTTATCCTAGTTTAACAGTCAAGCCACACCCCTCTCACCTGGGCACACTTAGTGCACTCTGCAATTTATCAGCCTTTACTTGTAAGGTAAATCCACTTGTAAACAGGCCCCAAACCAGCTCACAAACCTTTTATACAAGTTTAACAGTCAAGCCACACCCCTCTCACCTGGGCACAATTAGTGCACTCTGCAGTTTATCAGCCTTTACTTTTTAAGGTAAATCCACTTGTAAACAGACCCCAAACCAGCTCACAAACCTTTTATACAAGTTTAACAGTCAAGCCACACCCCTCTCACCTGGGCACAATTAGTGTACTCTGCAGTTTATTAGCCTTTACTTTTTAAGGTAAATCCACTTGTAAACAGAACCCAAACCAGCTCACAAACCTTTTATACAAGTTTAACAGTCAAGCCACACCCCTCTCACCTGAGCACAATTAGTGCACTCTGCAGTTTATTAGCCTTTACTTTTTAAGGTAAATCCACTTGTAAACAGACCCCAAACCAGCTCACAAACCTTTTATACAAGTTTAACAGTCAAGCCACACCCCTCTCACCTGGGCACAATTAGTGCACTCTGCAGTTTATCAGCCTTTACTTTTTAAGGTAAATCCACCATGTGGCTTAACAATGATTTAACGGACATTTTCGAGCAGGAAAAGGTACAGAGGAGGGCAACAAAACTAATAAAGGGAATGGAGGGGCTAAGTTATGAAGAAAGACTAACCAAATTAAACTTATTTTCTCTAGAAAAAAGGAGTCTAAGAGGAGATATGATTACCCTATATAAATACATCCAGGGTCAGTATAAAGATTTGTCAAGGGAGCTTTTTGTGCCAAGAAGTTTTCAACTGACAAGAGGACATCCCTTGAGGTTAGAAGTAAAAAGATTCCACCTTAAAGAAAGAAAAGGGTTCTTCACAGTAAGGGAGGTTAATCTGTGGAATTCTCTACCAGAGGAGGTGGTGACAGCGGATCCGATAGATAACTTTAAAAGGGGACTGGCTTTATTTCTAATTAAAAAGGGAATTCAGGGTTATCATGGATAATTAGAGAGGCAGTATTGATCAAGGGAGAAGTCCGGTCGCCGGTGTCTGGGATCAGGAGGGATTTGATTTTTTTTATACAACTAATTAATTAATAGTTAATCCGCATATTACAGATCGTCGAGGATCTTGAAAGGTTGAACTTGATGGACTGAAGGTCTTTTTTCAACCTTAAATACTATGGGCCTCATTCTATTATTGGCCGTAGGAGATGCAGGGCCGCAAGGACCGGCCGCAAGCTCTTTGCCTATTCTATTCTCTTCCGGCCGGGGACTCCGGCAGGCTTGCGGCTGGCGCCTTGTTTTCCCTTGCGGCTGCACGCGCCGGAGGAAAGCCTTTGATCTTAAACGGCCGCAAGAGATTTAGAAAATCCCGGTTTCTATTCAATTGCTCCGTGAACCCTCTCTGCAAGGCTAAAACCAAGCCGCAGCTTACTTGCAGCAAAAAGGTCCCGCAAGCACACAATTGAGCACATAATATAGCCATCCTGCACTCTGAGTAAACGATAAAGTGATTGTAGGTGTTAGCATTCATAGCACAACATTCCCCTACACTCAAATCCGTAAATCATTTTTTTAAAAATTCATGTCAAATATCCGTGGACAAAGTCCCGAGGGCTTGGAGCACCTCAGACCCGCAAAGGCTGCGGGATTAGCCTCCGTCAAGTCTGTAAATGGGTAAAATAGACTTAGGGGTCGTAAAGGGCTTACTTACAAGTCGTAGCATAGAAAAGCCATCCTGTACTTTTATTAGAAGTGAAAGTGATGTTTGGTTTTAGAATTAATAGCTCAACATTCCCCTAATCTCAAATCTGCAAATAAAGATATTTAACTTCATGTTCAATCTTTGTGTTTTATCTATCATGCAAGCCCGCACGGGTTTGAATAACGAGCTACGGGCTTGGAGGGCAATCATCCGCCAAACCCGTACGTGCTTCACCAAGAAGCTAGTCTCAAGCCCGTAATCCTGAAATCAATTAACCTGAAATCAATTAACCAATAGGAAGATGACAATCAAGGCCACAAATAGTTTAAAAGTGAGGGAAATTCGTAAATCTGTGACTGTGTTGTATGCTGTGCAAGTGGACACACAGGTCTTGGAGTTGGAGGGTTTTGAGAGCGAGCAATAGAGAGTAAGGAGAAGAGGAGAGATGGAGGGAGAAGGCAGTGAAGGTAGAGGCCAGGGAGAGCAGGGCCCCCAGCCACAGGCTGGCCAGCAAGCTGCTGCTGCTGCCAGAAAAAGGGCAGCAAACTTTAACCAGGAGGAGACTGAAACTCTCATAAGAGGAGTTCAAGCCCACCACTCCATCTTAACCAGTGGGAGCGAGGTGAGGCCCAGGCAAAGGACAGATGCCTGGAGGGCAATAGCGGCTGAAGTCTCTTCACTGGGGTATGCAAATCGTACCTGGCAGTCTGTCCAGCACCGGTACCAAGACTGCCGCATTGATCCAGCCAGCGGCAGTCGTGGGCCTCCTTGGCCTGGTGGACACGGGTGGGGCAGAAAGCCTGCAATGTGAGTACCATGTACACCTTAACACCCTCATATGTACGCACATGTACCCCACACAGATAGATAACTGACGTTGAATTGCACTGTAAGATATCTGGTTGTGAGTACAGATATATGAGGCAGCAAAAATCATGTAAATCCAGTTTAAAGAAATATACTTGTTAGAACTGTTAGCAATGTAATATATGTCCAATACCTTCTCCCACAACTGATTATGAAAACCGTTTTGCAAATCTATTGATGTTACTGTTATGTTTGCTGTTGGTTCAGAGTGCATATAAAGCATACATGACAACTCCATTGCAATTGTTTGTTTATTGTCATGAGTTCCCCTGTCACACTCTACTCCATGTTAAACTGGCCCATTCATAGCTGTTTGGCTTAACACTCCTACTGCTTAGAACCCATGTACATCTTGAAACTAGGTATAGCGGATGTATCCTGTTTTATGTGGGCATTTCAGTATGTGCTGGAAGAGTGCCGCCAACAGATTCAGATGAGCACGTGTCCTAATTAACTGCAGTTGGCACACCGCACAAGCATTACATATAGTCATATGAGCCATGGGCCCTTTCCTGTTATCTGACTGTGACTGCTGGTAGCAGCAGTGACCAGCCTCTACATGTCACAGCATTTTCCTGGAGATTATATAATCATGCAGATTTAGTGGGTTATGGTGGTGTTAAGGTAGGGATTTCAGATTAGGGTGAGGGCTAGTGCTTTTGGGTTTGTGTGTAAGGTGAAAATGATGTATATAACAGCGGCAGCGCCATCTATCAGCCCCTTGGTCCAACTGCTGCTGCCAGCAGTCGCTGTCACATAACAGGAAAGATCCCAGCCAGGATTCACAATACTAATGATGCAGATACATTTTTATTTGCGTCAAACATTCACAGCCAATTCCAAGTCACTATGATCTCAGAGATATGGAAACACACATCAATCAATTTTCAGAACAATACTTAAATACAAATCTTGTCTCATTTCAGTACCAGCCAGGCGTACCCTGCCTCCTCAGGGCCCTGAAATAGCGGGCCCTGCACCATGCCAAGATGCAGGACCACCTGCAGCAAGACCACCTGCAGCAGGACCACCAGCAGAAAGTCCACCTGGGCCCTCCACAAGATGCCAGCCATTGGCTCCAGCAATGGCCCCTCCAGCCAGGATAATGGCGCCGCCTGGCTCACAGTCAATGTGGGCTGGCCAAATGTGGGGACATCCAATATGGTCCCATCCCAGTTGGGCCCACAGTCTGAAGCCACAAGAAATGGTGCCCTGGAGCATGGGCCCCGGGCAGGGCATGTGGCTCCCACAGGCCCCGCAGGCTACTCTGGCCCCGCTGGCCACTCCGGCCCCGCTAGCCACTCCAGCCCCACAGGCCCCACTGGCCACTCCGGCCCAGCTGCCCACTTTGGCCCCGCTGGTCACTCTGGCCCCACAGGCCCCGCTGGTCACTCTGGCCCCACAGACCCCGCAGGCCCCGCTGGTCACTCTGGCCCCACAGGCCCCGCTGGTCACTCTTGCCCCACAGGCCCCGCTGGTCACTCTGGCCCCGCTTGTCACTCTGGCCCCACAGGCCCTGCAGGCCACACTGGTCACTCTGGCCCCACAGGCCCCGCTGGTCACTCCGGCCCCACAGGCACCGCTGCCCACTCCGGCCCCACAGGCCCTGCAGGCCCCGCAGGCCACTCCGGACCGGCAGGCCACTCCGGCCCGGCAGGACACTCCACACAGCCGTGCCTCCAGCCAGAGGACACAGTGGTCTGGGTCCGTGCCAGGTAGTCCGGCGCTGTCAGCGGCCCAGTGCCACGATTTCCTCGCTCATCTCCAGCATGAGCGGGAGCAAAATCAAGAGTTCATGCTGGAGATGAGACGGCATAATGACCGGGTGTTTGAAGAGTTAAGGCGGCATCACCAGGTCATGGATATGGGCCAGCAAAATGACCAGGCGTTGCAGGAGTTAAGGCGGCATCACCGGGTAATGGAGGAAAATGCATGAAAGGCCGAAATGGCCCGAGAAGGCCATCCCCAAGAACAGGGTACCTTCTCAACCTCCCAGACCTTGCCCCCAGCATCCAGGGCAGAAGAGCCGCCAACCCATCGAACAGGTCGTGGCCGGCCTATGGCAACGGTTGGCAAAGGCCCGGAGAGTCATGAACAACACAAGAGGAAATAGGTGAGAACATGTTCATCTTGCATATAGAAGCAATTGATTTCCAAGATCTATTGACGTTGAGGTGTTGCAGTCAATGCGTATATTGTTCTAATTGATGTCTTGTTCTTATCTCTTTAGGTTCAAATCAACAGACGGAATGTTTGCCTCCAATTTTCTTTTTTTGTTTCTATAATTTGCAAACATAAGAATAAATATTATGTATTGCTCACATTATCATTGTTTGTTTTCGTTTGTACTGTACCATGATTGTTAAAAACACCAGATGAATGCTACACAACAATGTTATTGTATTAGTACATACATCTTCCTTCAATATACCAGCCCTGTGTTAATGTAGGGTTGGGGTAACAGCCACTAGTGCAGCTGAGGGTGGAGGTAATATTCCTGAGTTTGATTCCAGTAACGGCGATGCATGATATTCGTGTTTCTGACACATGGAGATATTCATTCAGGGTAAATATCAAAAGTGAGTACACCCCTAAGTGAAAGTGTAAATATTTTCATGCACTGACTTGACCCTCATGGGGAAGGAGTTCACCAGAGCTTCACAGGTTGCCACTGGAGTCCTCTTCCACTCCTTCATGATGATATCATGGAGCTAGTGGATGTTAGAGACCTTGCACTCCCCACCATACATTTGAGGATGCCCCCACAGATGCTCGATAGGGTTTAGGTCTGATGACCCTTGGCCAGTCCATCAACTTTTTACCTTCAGCTTCTTTAGCCAGGCAGTGGTCGGCTTGGAGGTGTGTTTGGGGTCGTTATCATGTTGGAATACTGGCATGCGGCCCAGTCTCCGAAGGGAGGGATCATGCTCTGCTTCAGTATGTCACAGTACATGTTGGCATTCATGGTTTCCCTCAAAGAACTGTAGCTCCTCAGTGCTGGCAGCATGCATGCAGGCCCAGACCAAACATATATGCATGTCTATATATGTTTTATATAATATGTTGTGTGGATTCCAACTATATGCATTTACCTAATGATGTCAGATGCTGCCTCCCCTCTCTCTGCATCACTGTTTAGGTTCAAAATGAGGGTTTCATCTCATATCATTGTTTTTGTGTTCATTTATCTGTAATTTAGGTATTATTTCAAATACTTTTGCTCAGTATAGATGTTTACTTTTGGTGGTGGGAGTGTCATGGTCGGGGCCTGCGTGTCTCGGGCACTGGGGAGCTACAGTTCATTGAGGGAACCATGAATGCAAACATGTACTGTGACATACTGAAGCAGAACATGATCCCCTCCCTTGGGAAACTGGGCTGCAGGGCAACATAACATAACGACCCTAAACACACCGCCAAGACGACACTGCCTTGCTAAAGAAGGTAAAGGTGATGGACTGGCCAAGCTTGTCGCCAGACCTAAACCATATTGAGCATCGGTGGGGCATCCTCAAACTGACGGTGGGGGAGTGCAAGGTCTCTAGCATCAACCAGCTCTGATGTATCATTAAGGAGTGGAAGAGGACTCCAGTGGCAACCTGGGAAGCTCGGGTGAACTCCCTGGCCATGAGGGTTAAGGCAGTTCTGGCAAATAATGGTGGCCACACATAATTGACATTTAGTGCCAATTTGGACATTTCAAATTAGGGGTGTACTCACTTTTGTTGCCAATGGTTTAGACATTAATGGCTGTGTATTTTGAGTTATTGATGGGTCAGCAAACTTACTTTACATTGTAGCAGAGTGTCATTTCTTCAGTGTTGTCACATGAAAAGATATACTAAAATATTAACAACAATGTGACGGGTGTACTCACTTCTGTTAGATACTGTGGCCCTCATTCAATTGCAATTTGGCCAATTGAATAGGGCTCTAAATAAGCACATAACATATATTTTTTAAATATTTTTTTAGTTAGTAAACATCTATCCAAAAGTAAGGTTTTCACTAACTAAAAACTTTTTAAAAAAATACATGTTATGTGCTTATTTAGAGCACTATTCAATTGGCCAAATCGCAATTGAATGAGGCCCTGTATGTTCACTATTAGGATGTGAGCCACTTACGGACACCTGTCTCATTTGTCTGTTTCTGTGTCATATAGATTGTTAATACCAACCTTCCCTCATGGTTGAAATCAGTAATGCAAACACACTGTGAGAATTCTATTGACACCCCTAACTGATGGTGCAGAGCACAGATGTGGAGTCTGAAGGTCCTTTCATTGATGTTACAGAAATGCTATGGTATCAACATTGATGAGGCAGACACAAACAACATCTCGGATAAATCATATTTACTATTTACAGAAATTAACAAAGCAAGCTTGCCACAAAGCCACAGGTTGACTAATCATCACAGGTAAGCAAAGGATCATGGTGGAGGGGGGTAGGATACAAAATCCAAGTAACACAGGGAAATAGGGATATGAGAGCAGAATGCAGGCAAGGTAAATTACATTGATATAGATGATCATGGGATTTACAGTGTATCACCCAACATTAGGCAATATAATAGATCTCATTATTTTTACTACATATATATAACAGTCAATAAGGAAAGACCACAATAATCCAGAATAAGGTGATATACATATGGGGAGAGCAAAATGTATGCTTGTGTGTTAAACGGACACTCTGATGCAACATCAGAAGTATAAGTGCTCAATCAGTGATATGAGCCCATGAGGTCAGTTCTCACGCAACAATAAGCAGCACATAGATAACCTTGGTCAAAAAGATGGTGACCTGACCAGGACCATATCAGTCAGATGTTACTTACTGCAGAGAACTCACAACAAACCAGGCAATTTCAAGGATAGTTTGTTCTCTGATTGAGCATCTATACTCACTGTTGTTGCATATGCATAACTGAAGATTAACGTAACCTCATTAACTGTTAAGTCCCAAGCCTGGATTTACTCTTCCCCATATGCACAGGTAGGGTCACATCAGCACTGAAGAAAAGATCTGGAAGGGTTTGTGCTGCAGGCTTCACAACAGTCCGAGTAGAGGAGAGGATAGGATTTCTAAACCAATAGGTACATATGATTCGAGGTAGACTATATGAGCATACACATGCTGTGGATATACTAGGAACATCAGCTGACAGATGTCACATCACATCTGCATTTTATAGTGAAATTGTCTCGTGACACATATCGGCTATTCAGTCAAGGTAATCAGATATCAAACTGGATCCAACAAAGCAATGAAACGGACACATGCACATACACGAGGACATTGACATGGCCATGGAATGTCATGATGTTTATCGTCATGCCTTGTTCTGACCGGGATCTGGAATACAAACACACAAATAATATATTAGTGGAAACCTTACATATGCCATATGAGCAGCCACCAACAGATGCAGGTATGTCGGCACACACGTTATGCATTGGGATCTCGTACAAGCTAACCATCTGTCAGATGATAATGATGGCCCAGACTAATTTGTCCTGATGTGGGAATATTATGATTAGTGTAATTATCATTTATTTGTATTGTGCAAACATATTCCGTGGCGCTGTACTGGGGAGAAGAACACGAAAATATACAGTATGTAATATTGCCAACGCCAGAAAATGGAGGGCCCTGTTTTGAGCGTAAAGTCTGTTGATAACTGATTTCTTCCCAAAGGCCCCCACAAGATTCGAAAATCACCACTTCCAAGCTAAAGGTAATGGACATGGGGAAGAGTAGATAAGGAATAGCAAGGTTAATAAGTAAGTGAGAGATACATAGGAAGGAAGTTGTGTAAAGTAGAAAGATATGCATTAGTCGGAGAGGAAAGGGATCAGATGTAAAGTGTGATGCACTATTATGTAATAAGGTATCTGCCCCATCTGGGACAGATAATGTAATCTGCAGATGGGACAGTCAGGAGACACATAGTTTAACCACAGCTTGAGTAAGATTAGCTGATGGATGAATAAAAGGAGAGAGGTGGGCATGAGAGTTGAAATGAAAATGTTGGAGACAAAAAGGGAAGAAGTAAAGAAGAGTCTGAGGAAAAGGCAGGGGATGTGAGGAAGAAGACAAGAGAAAACATAGTGTAAAGGGTTAATCGGGGTAGTTAGCAGAAGTTGCTAATTGTTCATGTGTCGAAGACTTGTGTGACTCAATAAATTAAGGGTAAACAGGGTGGGTGGGATGAGGAGAGAGACAGACAGACAGATAGAGAGAGAGAGAGAGAGAGAGAGAGAGAGAGAGACCAGTGCAGCCTGTAATAGAAATGGAAGATCCCAACTATCACATATTGATACATGTTCGGACATCCACATGTGGTTCTCTACCTTGGATAGATCAAGTGGAGTATTCAACAAAGAGATCTGTTCCCCCAGGACACGTCTGCATGGTCCGATAAACGTTTCTGACCGCTTCAGCAATACATAGGGGATGTCTTGGGGAAAAGAAAGTTAGGCCTACATTAATGGAGTTATTAGTCATTTCCTCTCATGCATACATGCACATGTTTCCCGCAAATACTCAATTACAATGTAGACGACATTGATGTAGCTGATGTTCTGTTGCTGTACAGGTCGTTTCCCATGTCTGTTTGGGTAAACAATGTGTTGACACACGGCAACAGTTCTGTAATGTCAATATGATGATATGAGTCACATAATCCATATGATATATTGCACAATGATTTCTAGTTAACACATCCTTGAGACTATTCCTGTTATCTGACTGAGAATGCTTTTACCAGCATTCGCTGACAAAGAACTGGAGAGATCCCCTCTTTGCACCCCATGAGGTACATTTATTATTACAATATGCTGGTATGTTCATATATCCAGATTGCTATGAATTGCATTGACCTCCATGGGATGTGGAATAGCATGATCAGACAATGGGAACATTACTGTTCTGTGAAGATGTTTTCAAATACGATTGTGAGGCCTATATCCATTGACATTGTGGAATACATCAGACCATCCATTTAGCTTAGCTTCTGGAGGTTGGCAGATGTCAATTTATATGATGTGGGAATGTGGGCATACTTACCATTAACGGATATCAGAGCAGGCTGTATTTGATCCAGTATTAAGAATGCGTCACAAGACATATGTTACATCACAAAGCTATCCTCTACTGTGGACTGTTGTATAATCTGTATGACAATGGGGAAGGAGAAAAGAGATGTATTAGTAACCATAATCAAGGTACATTATAGTTGGTTTTTATTAGTTTCAGACTTACATGGGAAGTACTCCCGAATGACGTGGGCACGTAGTCGTGACCCCTGAACGTTATCCTCACCAGGGGGAGGTACTGGACGCTCCGCCGGTTCAAGTGGAGCATCATCAATGTTCCCCAGACAGTTTGCCTGTACTGCTATATTGTGCAGACAACAGCAGGCCAGGATGATGTGACAAACCTTCACTGGTGTATACTGTAGCGCCCTGCCAGTGGAATGTAAACATCTGTAGCGCATCTTCAGGAGGCCAAAGGTGCGCTCTATTACATTCTGGGTTCTGGCATGGGCCGCATTGTACCTCTCCTCCCCCTCTGTGCGTGGATTGTTCACAGGGGTCAACAACCACGGCAAACACCTATATCCTGCATCACATGAAGGAAACAAAAATGGGAGATGTAGATATGAATGTGAGGTTGTGCTGCTCATTAAAGCATCTGTAAATATACACAATGATTAATGTGATGTTAGTTTAGGGATCTCTGGGTTGGAACTTCCTACTCCTATGACCAGGTCACATCGGGTTAGGCACAGCAACAAGCTACGATGCAATGGCTCAGTCGGCACACCTTCTTTAGGGCGCACGGCTAATGAGCGTGGACAATACAGCGCTGACAAAAGCCGGCGACAGTAGCGCACTGTTGAAAATTGTGTGGCAAAATGTGCGTCGATCAAAGAGCGCAAGTTGTAGAATCTATTGCCTAATGGGCCAAAACACTCTAACCCGAGCCCTCAGACCCCATACCTAACCCAAACCACTGAGACCCCATGCCTAACACTAACACTCAGAATCTGAAGCCTTAGCCCAAAGACCCCTAACCCTAAAACCCCTAAGTCCACCCTTAAGTCCATATCTCAACTCCTGCGCGCAGATGTCGTGCGCGCTATTGAGGGACTCTATTTTGTCTGTTGGCGCATGCGTTGTTGCGCATTTTGCACGCAACAATGGAATAGCATTACAGTGGAACATGATGTATATGTTAGGGGATCCTTTATGGGTATTCACCCAGTAGCCACCCAGGTGGAGCTTGTCCAGACTCAAAATAACGATGGGTGGATGACTGACTCAGGATATGGGCATCATGAGTACTTCCCGGGAAGCCTGCAACCACATTTTGTATGAGCATGCCTGCATCACAAACAACCTGTACATTGATGGAATGATAGTGTTTGTGATTTCTGAACAGCGCTTCTTGCTCTCTAGGAGGTATTAATGCTACATGTGTACAATCTATAGCACCGAGCACATTGGGGATACCTCCCAATCGAAAGAAATCTGCTTTCGCCTTCAAGATCTCTTCCCCAGTGTGGGGAAAACTGATGTATCTGGCAGCTTTCGGAACGATAGCATGGAGGAATGTGCTCAGGCACCTTGAAAGGCTTGCCTGAGACATTCCTCCTACTATGCTAGCAGTGTTCTGAAAACTACCAGATGATAGGATTTGTATGGCGGCTAACATCCGTGTCATGCCTGGGATGGCTCTATTGGTCCGTGAGGAAGGCTCCATGTCCTCCCTCAGGACCGCATAGAGCTCCTCCAGGCTGTCACGGGTTAGCCTAAAACGCTCATACACTTCCACATCAGTTAACCCCTCTAATGTGACTCTCTCTCCCTGTACACCCAGGGTGCACGAAGCCACCTGGCAGGATCCTGGGCCTGCTCACTCCCCTGTGGGGCTGGCTGTGCAGGAGCCCCCACTTCATGAGCCACACCCTCTAGGGGTCTCTCATCTGGCCCCCCCATCAGCTGATCACCCACATCAAGGTCCTCCTCCATGTCTGCAGGTGCCCTCATATCCCCCTGTCCCTGTGCCACTGAAGCTCTCTCCCCTAACTGACCCCCCACCATGACCCTAGGCATATCAGGTGATGAGCCACTTGCCTGCCTTGGTTCGGGACCACCATGGATTGCATCAGCACGCTCACCCACATTCACTCCCAGCCGCCTCTCTCTGTCACGCCTCAGCCACTCCTCAGTCGCACGCCTGACAGCCGGGTTTCCACTCTGCAACATTCGAAACAAATATCCATTCCTACGACGCTGCGCTCTACTCACATACATATACACCGCACTCAGGTTGCTGCTATCCATGATGGTTCAGACTTGCTAATTCCTGGCTGATGATGTGGTTTTATAGCTTGCTAATTACCACAGCTGTGATTATCCTGGTGGATTTCACAAATGGAAAAGCTCACTGGTGTATCTAAGCTTCATGTTATGAAGTTCCCTGATTATGGATTGGTTTAGCCATTTTAATTTGTAACCCCTAATATTCTGGCCCACATTTGAATTTGGGCCCATGCTACATGATCTATGTAATGTGGCGTTGAAATATAGCCAATATTTGTGTTCCAAAAAGTAGATGTGATGAGAGAGATGTAAATCAGATAATGTTGATATGTTTAGGGGACACATTCTAGCCTTTGTGAGTGCTAAAGGGTTAATATGGCCGCCATATTGAGGATGTACATGACAATAAAAATATATCTTTTATTTACATATTTGATCATTGGGGATTGTTTTGCCAGTAATTTGAATGCCTTTTATTGCTTCATTTATACTTTTAGGGCCCTTTCAGCCCGGTTTCATTCCAATGCTGTAAGTGCATTGTGTGGACTTCAACGGATGCAGCCATAAATTTAATATAGCCAGGCGCGAATCGCGGCCTTCAGAATGTAGGAAGGCCGTGACGTTTAGGCGCGCACGCAAGCTGGAAGGGGGACGGACTAGCCGCGCCCGGCACGAACCATCCAATAGCGGAATCACGCATCGCGCCACAGGTCTCACAGCCAATCACTTACGGGATAGACCATTTGATTGACAGTGGGAGTGAATAAATAGGAATGACACGCGCCCACGCCTCGACTGTGTTGCGATTTCAGCCGAAGTAGCACGTGGTTCCCGGAGCTTGGTGGGTGAGAGGAGGTAAGTTGCTTTATTATCAAGTCGCGTTTTATGTTCTTTTTACGGAAATACGTTACTAGATTTACGGATTACGATGTAACGAAGTACAATTGCGTTCTTTTTCTTGTTTATAGGTTTCTTGAGAGTTTGTGTATTTTGTCCAGCACAAAGGAGTTTGGAGCGAGGTAAGTTGCATTGTACATGCTTTTCATCCTATCAAGCTGTATTTTATTTTTCGGTTTTGACAATTTCTATATTTACTGAATACACTGGCGAGAAGTACAA
Organism: Discoglossus pictus; assembly: GCA_027410445.1. Taxonomy (NCBI): domain Eukaryota; kingdom Metazoa; phylum Chordata; class Amphibia; order Anura; family Alytidae; genus Discoglossus; species Discoglossus pictus. The sequence goes on along the minus strand of CM050171.1, from coordinate 44,524,343 downwards.
TTGTCTTTTTTTTTTGTTTATAGGTGTTTGTAGTGTTTTTGGATTTTGTCCGGCACAACGTAGTTTGGAGGGAGGTAAGTTGCATTGTACATGCTTTTCATCCTATCAAGCTGTATTTTATTTTTCAGTTTTGACAATTTCTATATTTACTGAATACACTGGCGAGAAGTACAATTGTCTTTTTTTCTTGTTTATAAGTGTTTGTAGTGTTTTTGGATTTTGTCCGGCACAACGTAGTTTGGAGGGAGGTAAGTTGCATTGTACATGCTTTTCATCCTATCAAGCTGTATTTTATTTTTATGTTTTGGCAATTTCTATATTTACTGAATACACTGGCGAGAAGTACAATTGTGTTTTTTTTGGGGTTGGCTTATAGGTTTGGAGAGTTTTTTTGGTGGAGTTTGGTGGAGGGAGGTAAGTATTTTTTTTTTTTATGTTTCGTATTATATCTGGATCTCTCTCTCTCTATATATATATATAGAGAGAGAGAGATTGAGATTGAGAGAGAGAGATTGAGAGAGAGATTGAGAGAGAGAGATTGAGAGCGAGGGATTGAGAGCGAGGGATTGAGAGCGAGAGAGTTTGATTGAGTTTGATTGAGATTGAGTTTGATTGAGATTTCTACACATATTTGCAATACACATAGGTGTTCTAAACTGCTTCTTTAATGGGGCTTGACAAGAACTTATTTTCAGCCTAGCCCAGCAGGACCATGTAGTTCCTACTACCTCTGGTACAGAAGATGGCTTCAGGATAGGTACCACGCCCAGGAATATGTGCAGAGTATAATGCAGATAGGATATTAGTGGCCTCAGACATGGGCCACTCCCCACACATGATAGAAGTACACAGTAAATAGCCACATACCTTATATATATGCAAACTGTAACTGACCCTTCCACATTGTTTAGGAAAGTATTGATCTAGCTTGTTTCATCAGCGACACTCAGGTCCAGAGTGAGAGGTGCTGTACACCACTCCCACTGCTGTCACAGGCTCTGTCCACTTACGGTTGATTACTGCAGTTAGTTACAACATTGATATCCAAGCAGAAATAGTGTTATAGGCGATCAGAATGGGGGATGAGGGGGGAGCTGGCAAATCCACTAAAACATTTCTTAATTTCTCTTTCTTTTCTTTTCAGGTGGTGATGGAGGGAGAGGAGCAGAGGGGAGAGGAGTGGCAGGGAGTCTCGGGGCATGGAGGTGGGGAAGAGGAGGGGAGGAGTGAAGAGGAGGAGGTAGTAGTTGAGGAGGGGGAGGTAGTTGAGGAGGAGGAGGGAGGAGAGGAGGAGGAGGGAGGAGAGGAGGGAGGAGAGGAGGGAGGAGAGGAGGAGGGAGAGGAGGAGGAGGAAGGGAGAGGAGGGGGAAGGAGGGAGGAGAGGAGGAGGGAGGAGGAGAAGGAGGGAGGAGAGGAGAGTAAGGAGGGAGGAGAGGAGGGAAGGAGGGAGGAGAGTAAGGAGGGAGGAGAGGAAGGAGAGAGGTGAGGAGAGTAGGAGGGAGGAGAGTAGAGGAAGGAGGGAGGAGAGTAGAGGATGGAGGGAGGAGAGTAGAGGAAGAAGGGAGGAGAGGAGGGAGAAGAGGAGGGAGGAGGGAGAGGAGAGTAGGATTAGGAAGGAGGAGGAGGATAGGAGGGAGGAGGAGCGTGGAGAGGGTCCTCAACCCCAGTCTGGAGAGCAAGAGATTGGCGGCAGGTCCAGGGCCCACAATTATAGCCGGGAGGAGAACATGGTCCTCCTGGAGGCCATCCGTGCCCGCCCCGTCATCTCCTCGGGGGGTAGGGAAGTTAAGGCTGGGCCCAGGGCTAATGCTTGGCAGCAGGTGGTCGATCTGGTCAATGGTGTGGCGGGCCGTGGACGGAGTCTGCGGTCCATTAAGAACCGGTTTGATGACATCAGGGCCGCGGTGAGGAAGAAGATGGCGCAGGAGGCCGAGGGGCGGAGGGTCAAGTACCTGGGACATGAAGTAATTGCAAGGGCCATACTTGCACCCTCCGCCGCAGCTGGAGCTTCAGGCCCGGTGGAGCAGCAGGACCCAGCCTCCATGGCAGGTGAATATGACATACAGCAACATGCCACCACATGTGCATCACACACACTACACATGGACATGACACTGACATGTCAGCCCCATGAAATTAACAAGGGATAGATGGATGCATCATTAAATTCATGAAGCTGACAAATCACTGTCATTCCTGGTCACCACAACAGTAATCAAGCAATAGAGCAGGTGTGTCCAAACTCGGTCCTGGTGGGCCACACACATGCCTGGATTTGATAACCCTGCTGCGCACAGGTGAGTCAATCGCTTCTTCAGTCATCCTGATTGACTCACCTGTGCACAGAAAGGATATCTTCCAATCCAGGAAAGAGTTTGGACACCCCTGTAATAGAGAGTCCATGGGCCTCATTCAATTGCAATTTGCCCAATTGAATCGGACCCTAAATAATCACATAACATATATTTTTTAAAGAAGTTTTTAGTTAATGAAAACCTTTCTTTTGGATAGATTCTTGCTAACAAAAAACTTCTTTAAAAAATATATGTAATGTGGTTATTTAGGGCCCTATTCAATTGGGCAAATTGCAATTGAATGAGGGCCATGTATTGGTGTGCCCATTCAGCCTATGCAGTTACAGACAGCAGCCGTAATACAGATAGCGTTGTGAGCCGAGAACCATCAAGAACAGAAACCTAAGAATAAATAACAGCTAGTATAAGATAGCTAATCGGAGTTGCAAAGAGAAGAATCATCCATATTCAAGGCTTGATGTCAGATAATTAGAAATGAACACATATCAATGCGCTAATCAACATACTAATGACATGTACCTTTCTTCTCTATGTCTCAGCATCCAGGAGGAGCTCTGGGTCCTGTGACCAGGCAGAGGAGGCAGGGCCATCGGCCCCCTACCAGGATCTTCCAGCACAGGGGGAGGAGGAAGGAAGATCGGAGGGCCCTGGGTCAGAGGATGGGCTGGTCATTGACCTCGCAAGCTCAACTGCTACAAGCCCTGGGACTATGCCCATCCTCCAAAGACTTGCTCTGGGGCCCTCCCACGCCCTTGGGAAAGCACCTCCTTCCCCACACAGTGTGCTGGCCTGGTCACCACCGGGAGCATTGTCACCCCAGGCTCCAGCTGTGGACCTCCCCACTACACCTCACCAGGCCCACCCAGGGGTGTCGTCGCCGCAGAGCCAGGCTGTGCTGGTGGAGATGCTGGCCATCATAAAGGAGCAGCTGGCAAGCTCACAAAGGATCGAGGCCAGCATGCAGGAGTCGACGGCCAGCCAGCTCCGGATGGAGGCCAGCATCTCTGGCCTCCGGTCGCATATGACCCATAGCCTGGCCAGGCTGTCCAGGGAGGTGAGGAGGCACCACATGACAGCAGAACACCTTCAGGTCAGGCTGCTCAGACAGGAGATGGTCCCCAGCCCGACATCAACGGGGATCTCCCAATCCCCCAGTCAAGAGCAGCCTGGCCCCTCCTCTCCTCCCATGTGTCCGCCACCGGCAAGACCACCGCTGCCTGGAGGGGGGACGGAGGATGGGCACAGGTGATGTGGGTCCTTGGCCCAAGCGGAGGAGGACATAGGGCCTCATTCAATTGCAATGTGGCCGATTGCTAAGGGCTGAATTTTAGCACAGAGCATATTTTTTACAGATGTTTATAGTTAGTGAACTTCTATCCAAAAGCAAAGTCTTCACTAACTACAAACGTCTGTAACTAAATATATGCTCTATGCTTATATAGAGCCCTTTTCAAATCGCAATTGAAACACGCCCATAGGGTCTGCAGACATGTTTTTGCCTTCTCAACAGCACTCCTCAGTGACCATCAATTGGTGACAGGTTAAACAGAACACAAAGGGCCTCATTAAAATGTGATTTGGTCAATTGAATAGGGCTCTATATAAGCACATAGGATATTTTTTTTACAGAAGTTTTTAGTTAGTGAAGACCTGGCTTTTGCATAGAAGTTCCCTAACTAAAAACTTCTTTGAAAAAATATGCTGTGTGCTTCTATAGAGCCCTATTCAATGTGTTACATAGCAATTTAATAAGGCTGTTAATTAGTAGTGTGACCAATAAATTGTCACTAAGGAGTGCTGTTGATAAGAGATGCTGCAGGCCCTATGATGTTTTCAGGTCTTATTTCTTAGGTTTTGTCTTTTTTTGCTTCTTTCTTTTTGTTTTTTTTAGGTCCATGAAGGCATCTCCTGCATCTGCAAGCATTGTGGAGGAATTATATGAGGTGTAAGGTTTTCCCAGTGCCTCTCAGGTAGACATGCCTTCAATGGCAGCCCCCTTAACATGTAGCTCCCACAATCTTACAGCTATCATATTGCCAGATATCTCAGACATGATTGTTGTTAGCTTAAATGTAGACTAATAACGCTATGGCGGTGGACTTGCAAAGTCTCACAATGGCATGTTAATGACAGCCAGCAATAATATATGCAGTAGTGAAGCATGTGATCCTGACCTCAATATCAGTCTGAGAACAGATCTTTGGGTCTGATGTAAGTAACATTGAATCTGGCTGCTGACCTTTGTGTCCTCTCCATAATAATGGCTATTTGCCCATATTTCTGATTATCCAAAGACCTAGCTAAAGGTTAGTAATGCTTGCAGATGGGAATCAGGTGAGTTGGTATATTGGTACAGTATTTAGAACTGTACTGTACATACATTGTGATTATAATTTTTTTTGGATCCTCCTCCGCCTTTTTTTATTTGAACACTTATTTCAGATTTTTGTTTGGTCAACACACTGTATGTGTGAAACTGGATTGGATTACACAGTCCAAAGGTTGAATCATCTGTTTCATTGAGCAGATCTAGTTACAAGTTGTAAGTGCTATGCACATAAATGGTTTCTCCAGTTAAATGGAGAGATTTCTGGTTCCGGTTGCAGCATGTGACCCTGGTAGGTGCTATGCATCATGCTTATTCTAGACTATTAGATTGACCCCTGTATGTTTCCCCTTTTTTCCAGCCTCTTGCTCCTCAAGGACCCGCCCACACCAAACCCATGATATTAGTTTCGACCACTGCTGATTGTGGTCTGTTTAGCAAATAAAGCTTTGTTATACTGTTATGTGAATGCACAATCTTGACCAGTGCTGATTGTGGTCTGTCTAGCAAATAAAGCTTTGTTATACTGTTATGTGAATGCACACTCTTGACCACTGCTGATTGTGGTCTGTGTAAAAAATAAAGCTTTATTAGACCTTTCTGACTGCGTCCATGTGTTATGAATATGTTTGGTTCTGGGAAATCCACATGCATTACATTAGTGTCACATTCCTATAAATGTAAACTGATGAGCCATAGTTAACATGCAATAGATCAATACATATAAAACTGTTGAGGAGTCAGAATAGATTTAGATATCATATAATCCCAAATATCATATCTACTACTAATATAGGGTTAATACCCATGACAAGTCTGATTAGCGATACTGTGGAGTAGCAACATTCCCCTGAGGGCCTACAATGAATAGGACAGGTGACACTGGAGTGGTTTTCCAGTTCCTTCTCTAGTTGATTGGGATTAGTCTGACCTCTCTGATAAGATGTACCCCCTACACTGGCACTATGTAGTATAGCTCACAGCTTCATTGAAGTACACAAACCCCTTCACCAACATCACTTAGCATATGTATAAATACAGTTAGTTGCCCAATAATGAACATGCATTGGCTAAATATCCTTTGGTTATCATATGTTGTAATGGTCATGCACATGCCAATATGACAAACCATGCTGCAACATGCATAATATGATTAAAGCAACACTACCCAATTCAATAGCAAGAGTAAAACATGAGTCAGGTCATATGAACCCTTTGCCACGCACATGAGCTCTATTGTGATCCCTTAAATCTCTATCTAATTGCATATACATCTCGCTCATCACATCTACATTTGGTAACACAATTATTTTGCTAATTACACCGCCACATGGCATATATCAAGTAGCAGGGAAACATTGTAATGCATGTTGTTCAGTTCTTCAGTTGTGTCTGACTCTCTGTGACCCTAGGAGCTGCAGCACATTCAGCTAGGTCTCTGCCTGTGCTGTTATCCACGGTTTGCATGCTAAATAGTTACATAGTTACATAGTAATTAAGGTTGAAAAAAGACTTTCAGTCCATCAAGTTCAACCTGTTAAGATCTCCTCTGATCTGCAATATGCGGATTAGTTATTAATTAAATTATTGATTAAATCATTATTAATAGTATAGTATTGGAGAATGAATGAAGAGTTAGTCCATCAAGTTCAACCTTTTTAGATCTCTATTGATCTTTTTAATTTGGACTATTTATTATTATTGTTAATTGTTAATTATTGTTAATTGATCCAGAGGAAGGCAAACATAAAAAAAAAAAAAACATTGAAACTTTGCCAATTGTCTCATAAGGGGAAAAAAAGCTAAATTCCTTCCTGACCCCAGAAACTGGCGATCAAATTTCTCCCTGGATCAATATTCCTTGCTAGTTATCTAGGATAGCCTTGAATGCCCTCTTTATTCAGAAATATATCTAACCCCTTTTTGAAGTTGTCTATCGAATTCGCTGTCACCACCTCCTTTGGTAGAGAATTCCACAGTTTAACCACCCTAACTGTGAAGAACCCTTTTCTTTGTTTAAGGTGAAATCTTTTTTCCTCTAACCTCAACGGATGTCCTCTTGTCAGTTGAAAATCTCTTGCTACAAAAAGTTCACTTGACAAAGCCTTATATTGACCCTGGATGTATTTAAATAACGTAATCATATCTCCTCTTAGACGCCTTTTTTCTAGCGAAAATAAGTTTAATTTTGCTAGTCTTTCTTCATAACTTAGCCCCTCCATTCCCCTTATTAGTTTTGTAGCCCTTCTCTGTACTTTTTCCAGCTCTAAAATGTCTTTTTTGTGAGGTGGTGCCCAAAATTGTACTCCATATTCCAAATGAGGGCGTACTAGAGATTTGTATAGTGGCAGAATTATATCTTCTTCCCTGGCTTCTATACCCTTCCTAATACATGCTAATATTTTATTTGCCTTTGCAGCCACTGCTTGGCTTTGAGCGCTGTTACCTAGGTGGTTGTCCACTAGTACTCCCAAATCCCTTTCAATATCTGATACCCCTAGATTTGCTCCATTAAGATTATAGATTGCTTGGCTATTGTTCCTTCCCAAATGCATAACCTTACATTTATTTGTATTAAATCTCATCTGCCATTTAGCCGCCCATTTCTCTAATTTATGCAAATCCTTTTGTAGGGAAAGTACATCATTATCTGATTTTATTACCTTGCACAACTTAGTGTCATCAGCAAAAATGGAGACACTACATTCAAGTCCTACTTCAATGTCATTAATAAATATGTTAAAAAGGAGAGGACCCAATACTGAGCCCTGAGGAACCCCACTTATCACATTAGACCAATCGGAGTATGTTCCATTTACAACAACCCTTTGCTTCCTGTCTTTTAGCCAGCTCTCGATCCATGAGCAGATATTTACTGCAATTCCTGTATCCCTTAGTTTGCTCACTAGTCTTCCATGTGGCACTGTATCAAATGCCTTTGAAAAATCTAAAAAGACTACATCCACTGAGTTGCCCTGATCCAAGTTCCTACTAACCTCCTCATAAAAACTAATTAGATTGGTCTGACACGACCTTTCCTTCATAAATCCATGTTGACTGCTACCTATGATCCTGTTCAAATAGACATATTCTTGTATTCTGTCCCTTATTAACCCTTCTAAAAGCTTCCCAACTACAGAAGTGAGGCTCACTGGTCTATAATTCCCCGGATATGCTCTAGATCCCTTCTTAAATATAGGTATCACCTCTGCTTTTCTCCAGTCATCGGGTAGATACCCTGTAGTGAGCGAGTCTTTAAAGATTAGATATAATGGTTTGGCTATTGCAGAACCCAGCTCCCTCAGTACCCTTGGATGTATTCCATCAGGACCTGGGGCTTTATTAACATTTATTTTCTCCAACCTCTTTTGTATTTCTTCCTGCGTTAACCAATTATTTAGTGAAGGTAGTGTAGCCCCATTATGTTGCAGTGTCCCAACCCCTGGTACCTCCCTTGTGTAAACCGACGAAAAGAACCTAATTAGCTCATCTGCCTTTTCCTGGTCACTAATTATCAGATGGCCTGTGTCACATTGTAATGGTCCTATCGATTCCTTCCTGGCCTTCTTCCCATTAATATATTTATAAAATATTTTAGGGTTAGTCTTACTTTCCATTGCAACTGACTTCTCATTTTCTATTTTAGCCAGTCTAATAGCCCTTTTGCAAGCCTTGTTGATTTCCTTATAGTCACATAAAGATGCCTCTGTTCCCTCCTTCTTGTATAATTTAAATGCATATTTCTTTTTCCTCATCATGATCTTTAAGTCATTGTTAAGCCACATGGGATGTGATTTACTCCTATTTATTTTATTTCCACATGGTACATGCTGATGAGTATGTTTATTTAGTAAGGATTTGAATGTTGTCCATTTATTTTCAGTATTCTTCCCTGTAAGTTCTTTGTCCCAGTCTATATGTTGTATTGCTGCCCGTAGCCCATTAAAGTTAGCCCTTTTAAAATTTAGAGTTTTTGTTGGCCCCTTACAACTCTGTTTTTTGTATTCAATCTCAAATGAGACTGTGTTGTGATCACTGTTCCCCAAGGGTTCCCCTATTTTTACATTTGATATTATATCAATATTACTTGTGATGACTAAATCCAAGATGGCCCCATTTCTAGTAGGTTCTTGTATTACCTGGGCTAGATAATGATCCCTGAGTGTACTCAAGAACCTGCTCCCCTTAGCTGAGCTGCTGGTCTCGTTTATCCAGTTTATATCAGGGTAATTAAAGTCTCCCATTATTAGAACTTGCCCATGCTTAGCTGCATTTCCAATCTGTAACAATAATTGTATTTCCTCACTTTCAGCTATATTTGGGGGTTAGCATACTCCCACCAATATGCATTTAGAATTAGCTCCTCCGCTATTTAGCTCAACCCACAAGGATTCAATGATGCCGTTAGTGCCAGCATAAATATCTTCTCTAACTATAGGCTTAAATTCAGGCTTAACATAAAGACAGATCCCTCCTCCTCTTTTACCATTTCCCCTATCTTTCCTAAATAGGTTATAACCATCAAGATTAACAGTCCAGTCATGAGATTCATCCCACCATGTTTCCGTAATGCCTATTAAGCCCCATTTTTCTTGTACTGCTAATATTTCTAGCTCATCCATTTCCCCAGGCAAACTTCTTGCGTTTGCAATCATACACTTTATGTTGCTATGGCTCTGCTGATGTGAAGTGCCTGCCACTGTATTTGAGGCCCCTATTAATATCTCCCTACTTTCTATTGTAACCCTCCCCCTTCTCCTCCCCCATGGGTAAATAATTCATCCCTTTCCCTCTCTACCCTATTTACCCCAATAATTCTATATAGTCCCTCCCCCCCACCTACAAGTTTAAAAACTCCCCCAGCCGTTCTACCATCCTATTCCCTAGCACAAAAGCGCCCTCATCATTAAGGTGCAATCCATCCCTGCTATAGAGATTGTACCCAAGTGAGAAGTCAGCCCAGTGCTCTAAAAACCCAAAACCCTCTGCATTGCACCACTTTTTTAGCCACGCATTAACCTCCCTAAGCTCCTTCTGCCTCCCTGGGCTAGCACGTGGCACTGGTAGTATCTCAGAAAATACTACCTTGGAGGTCCTTGCTTTAAGCTTATTCCCTAATTCTCTAAAATCATTCTTTAGGACGCTCCATCTTCCACTAACTTTGTCATTGGTACCAATGTGTACCAAGACCGCCGGTTCATTACCAGCCCCTCCCAATAATTTATCCTCCCGATCCACAACATGCCGAACCCGAGCACCCGGGAGACAGCAAACTGTTCGATTGCTGGGATCTGGGTGACAAATTACCCTGTCTACCTTCCTAATAATAGAGTCCCCTACCACCAAAACATGTCTGTTGCTCTGCCTATTCTGCCCTCCCTCTTCTCCAGTAGAGCTGTTCGCCCGGCTGTTAGAGGGAACAGCTCTATCTGGCATTGCCATTCCTGAATGGACATCGCCAACAGTTTCACTCAATCTGGCAAATCTGTTGTTGTTTGCCAACTCAGAACTGGCCTGCCTCCTGTACCCTCTGATTCCCCTTCTAACTGTAACCCAGCTACCTCCCTGGCCATCCTCACTAGCCCCAGCTCCTCCCTCCATACTAGGCCCAGCTAAACTGTGCTCCGTGAGCACCAACTCCCTTTCCAGTGGAGCAATATCACTAAGTGCTGCAATTCTCCTCTCCAGATCTTCAATTTGAGCTTCCAAAGAGGCAACATGCTCACACCTGTCACAGAGGTATGGACCCTGGATCATCTGTTCCAGTAGTGCATACATTTGACAGGATGTACACTGAATAAGGTTGCCACTGGACTGACTCATAATTATTATTATTGTCTACGAAATTTCAGTGGGAAAAATAAAAAATATAATATATTTATATAAAGTTTTCCTCCTTTGCACTATAAATCTGCCCCCCTTTTCTTTGAAGGCCCTTCTTTTATTTAAACTCCTAGGCTTTTACTAGAATTGCACTTGATACTGAAAATTTTCGCAAGCTCACAAGTTCCCCTTCTCCGGTTTCTATTAACTTCTGCCTTCTCGTCTGGGCACAATTAGTGCACTCTGCAATTTATCAGCCTTTACTTGTAAGGTAAATCCACTTGTAAACAGGCCCCAAACCAGTTCACAAATCCTTTATCCTAGTTTAACAGTCAAGCCAGTAAATATACTGGTGTGGTTTGTCAGTTCCTTCTCAAGTGGATTGGACCTTTTCTGATCTCTCTGCTATGATGTGCCCACCTACAGTGGCCCTACATGTTATAGCTCACAGCTTTATTCAGGTACACAAGCCCCTTCATACCACTTAGCAATGCTGAAGGGGACCAGGGGAACATACACCACACATATCTACTCTGACCAATCAGGAAGGGCCGCAAGCACAAAGGGAGACAGTCCAGAGGCTCTGGGATCGACAGCAAACTCACCGACATCAGGCATAATCTCTGCTACGCCCATCCTGGTGGGAGCCATGTGCCAGGTGTCTAGTTATTCCCATTTGGTGAATTTCCAAACTGTTCTGCTATTTATCAATGTACATGGGTGAGGGTTGCTAAGTGGTGGTGAAGCAGCTTGTGTACCTGAATGAAGATGTGAGCTATTGTAGGTGGGCAGGTCATAGCAGAGAGATCAGACAAATCCCAATCCACTAGAGGAGGAACTGACAACCCACTCCAATCTCTTTGGCCTTCAAACTTTGGAGAACAGCACAGGCAGAGACCTAGCTTAATGTGCTGCAGTCCCTAGGGTCACAGACCACAGTCGGACACAACTGAAGAACTTAACCATATTGAAATATTCCCCTGGTATTTGATATATGCCAAGTGGCGGTCTGATTTGACCACTATTTGTATTCTCTAATGTGGATGTGATGAGCGAGATGTGCATTCTATCGTTGATCAACTATATAGCGTGCATCGAATGTGCGCTGTCATCTGCGCACCGACACATGCGCGCCTCAACAACAGCAGGCCCAACGGGAGGCTAGCGGATCTAATGATTAGGATTAGGCTGTGGGGTGTAAGGGTTAGGATTAGGCTGTGGCTACAAGGGTTAGAAGGGTTTATGGCATTAGGTCATATCACTTGCGCCCTTTCATCGACACGCAGTAGTCAAAAACATTAGAACTGCGCAATGATGTGGGACCGCTCATGTCAGCTACATGTTGTCAAAACACATTTGCTGTGTGCGCCAATGTTGGGGTGACATATTCTATTATAGGGCTGTTTTAGAGGCTACAATGGAACCTGTATGTGTGTTGACCAATCAAACATATGAGGAATATTAAACTAATTTGAACAATTGCTAATTTGGAGGCTGTAATGCTTGGGCCTCCATTTTAGGGTTACAGGCTTAAACCATGCAGACTGCAAAAACCGTAACAAAATGGATACCTTCAACCTCCAAGCACGTACAGGCTTTAAGAACGAGCTACGTGCTTGGAGGACAGGCGCCCTCCAAGCCCGCACGGGCTTGAATAAGGAGCTACGGGCTTGCTCATTGAAGTCCGTGGGACTTGGACGGATTTTAAAATCAAAGTACAATTTGGCGATGTGCATGCTTGAGAATGTTTTGCTATTAATCCTCATGCCCCCCCCATTATGTTCCCCATCATTTACAGTGCTTTGCAGTGCTGGATTGAATATATATTGGCTTTTACAATGCATTGTTTGCGGCCCTCCACCTCCGAACCCGTACAGGTTTTAACAAGGACGAGCACGCGGGACTACGGGACGGAAAGTAAACCGCAAATGATATATCGGATTTGGGCTGATGTGCAAGCTTGAGAGGGTGTTGCTATTAATCCTCATGTCCCCCATTATGATGCCTAGCATGTACGGAGCTTTACAGTGCCATCTTGAATTTATATTTGCATTTACAGTTTTCTGACTTTGCAGCCGGAAAACAAGATTTACGGGCGTTGGAAAAACGCTTCCGGCCGTTTGCATGATATGCGGCCGGCCGGAAGGGGGATATCCTTGCGGCGCCTTCTATTTGAATTGCAAGGTAAAGGTAGCTCTACACGGGGCCGAAAGACGGCCGAAAGGAATCGCAGCTTTGCGGCCGTTTTACGGCCCATAATTGAATGAGGGCCTATGTAACTATGTAAGATACGGAGTAAAAAACAGGTATTTAAATGATACAAACAAAAGGGGACAGAGACTGCTTTACGGGAGTACAAGGAAATCAACAAGGCTTTGAAAAAAGCGCTATTAGACTGGCTAAAATAGAAAATGAAAAATGAATTGCAAAAGAGAGTAAGACTAACCCTAAAATATTTTTTAAGTATATTAATGGGAAGAGGGCGAGGAAGGAAGCTATAGGAACATTACAATGTGACACAGGCAGTCTGAAAATTAGTGACCAGGAAAAGGCAGATGAGCTAAATAGGTTATTTTCTTCGGTATACACAAGGGAGGTACCAGTGGTTGGGACACTGCAACATAATGGGGCTACACTACCTTTGCCAACTAATTGGTTAATACAGGAAGTAATCCAAAAGAGGTTGGAAAAAAATTCATCATAATAAAGCCCTGGGTCCTGATGGAATACATCCACAGGTACTAAGGGTACTGAGTTCTGTAATAGCCAAACCATTATATTTAAGTTTTCAAGATTCACTCAACACAGGGTCTCTACCAGATGACTGAAGAAAAGCAGATGTGATATCTATAGATGTGATATCTATATTTAAAAAGGAAGCAAGATGGAATTATAGACCAGTGAGCCTCAGTTCTGTAGTGGGTAAGCTTTTAGAAGGGTTAATAAGGGATAATATACAAGAATATATACTGTATATTTGGAAGGGATTATAAGTAGTAGTCAACATGGATTTATGAGGGATAGGTCATTGTGAAACAAATCTAATTTGTTTCTATGAGGAGGTTAGTAGGAACCTGGATCAAGGCAACTCAGTGGATGTAGTCTTTTGGGATTTTGCAAAGGCTTTTGATACAGTGCCACATAGGAGACTATTGTGCAAACTAAGATATACAGGAATTGCAGTAAATATCTGCTCATGGATTGAGAACTGTCTTAAAGACAGGAATCAAAGGGTTGTTGTATATGGAACATACCTAGATTGGACTAATGTGATGGGGTTTCCCAAGGTTCAGTACTAGGTCCTCTCCTTTTTAACATATTTATTAATGACTTAGAAGTAGGACTAAATAGTATAGTCTCCAGTTTTGCTGATGACAAGGTAATTAAATCTGAAAAAGATGTACTTTCCCTCCAAAGGGATTTACATAATTAGAGAAATGGGCATTTAAAAAGAATTACTAAATGGAAAGTAATGGGTATGGGAAGGAAAAATTGCCATGCGATTTATAATCTTAATAGAGCAAATCTAGGAGTATCAGATATTGAAAGGGATTTGAGAGTGGCTTGTGGATAACTGCCCACAGTACTCAATGCCGAGCAGCATCTGCAAAGGGAAGTAAAATATCAGCATGTATTAAGAAGGGTATAGAAGCAAGGGAAGCAAATATAATTCTGCCACTATACAAATCTCTAGTACGCCCTCATTTGGAATATGGAGTACAATTTTGGGCACCACTTCATAAAAAAGGACATTTTAGAGCTGGAAAAGGTACAGAGGAGGACAACAAAACTAATAAGGGGAATGGAGGGGCTAAGTTAGGAAGAAAGACTAACCAAATTAAACTTATTTCTCTAGAAAAAAATCTCAGAAATTCTCTACCAGAGGAGGTGGTGATTCGATAGATAACTTTAAAAGGGGACTGGATTTATTTCTAATTAAAAAGGGAATTCAGGGTTATCATGGATAGACAGTATTGATCCAGGGAGAAATCCGATCGCCAGTATCTGGGGACAGGAAGGAATTATAATTTTTTTACCCCCCCCATTGAGACAATTGGCGGTCTCACTTGGTTTTTTTTTCTGTTTGCTGTCCTCATCCCCGCGGGTCATAGGGATGAGCGCCTACGGCATTCATCTCCACCAGTGCAGTGAGCGCCTTCGGTGCTTGCTGCCAAAGTCGTGCGGGTCGTAGGGATGAGCGCCTACAACATTCATCTTCACCAGAGCAATGAGCGACTTCGTCGCTCCTTGCTTACAATTGCGTCCCTCGCTGTGATTTTATATTTGTATATATTTAAGAGTAAATACATAGCGAATATGTCATAAAACTACTTAGAAAAAAAAATCTTCTAGTCCCTGCAGATCAAATCTTTCTTCTGAGCATGTGAAGGTGAAGAGTGTAGGTGTCAAATTCTAGGAGATTATTGAACACCTCTCTCCATGATCTTTCTTCTGAGCATGTGAAGGTGAAGAGTGTAGGTGTCAAATTCTAGGAGATTATTGAACACCTCTCTCCATGATCTTTCTTCTCTCACCCTTCCAAGTATTTTAACCCGTATGGCTTACATTAGTTGTGTTCGTTTTTCACTTCACAGTTTCCTTGAACTACAGTGGTCCTATAAACTCCCATTACACCCCATCTCCCCACATGTAGTGCTCATAAACAACAGTGCAGGGATTTTTTTTGGGTGAGTGAAATCAATAAATAAATAGCTGTAGAACAAAGTGTGTCTTTGTTATTGTATTCGTTACAAACGCAATATCATACGCCAGCCTACTACACTACCTCATCACAAGCAACCGGTGCGGTATACCGTGCGCATGCGCTGAAATCTTTGTTTACAGATTTGCAATACAGTGAATTTATAACGTGTGCTTTAGACTGCGCATGTCTGAGGAACACTGCTTATGTGTGAGATGGTGTAAAATCGGCTCTATTGCGCATGCGTGTGGCTACAAACCGGTTTGACTCGGAACTACTTGACAGTAGGAAACTCCTGCGTTACACGAGACCACTGGTAAATATGCACTGAGCAGTCTGATAAGGGAGCAGCAAATGGACCTAGATGAGGCATTTACTTTGGTCGGGGAGTTCGGCTGGTATCAGAAGCGACTGACTGGGTTCTTAGTGCTGCTCCAGGTGAGTGTCACTATATGATGCACACTCCATATGGTGCATGTGTTTAGATGATGGAGTGTTTACACCTTAATCTCTAGTGGGGGCGCTAGGACATAAGCAATGGCTGACCACTGATCTACACCACTGCAAACAGAGGCATATTTAGGTTACATGGATTATTACTGCATGTGATAGAGGAGAATCATTAGTGTATAAAACCATCTGTTGCATGAAAAAATACCAAAATAAACATTATTATACTTACCCCAAAGTTTACTAAGTCTCTTGAGTTTGTTAGCAGTTTATTTTGAAAGTTAACACCCCTGGAAATCCCTACTAAAATTAGTTTTGGCCAATCACAGACAGATAATACATTATGCCAATATGTAAAGCCAGTTTCTGCAGCAAAGCATCATGGGATGTGTAGTCTTGTTTTTACCTTGCACAAGGTAGAGCCCAGACATTGCTCTGTAGATCTCTGCATTGTGCAGCTGTTGGCTTGAAGGCTATTAGAGGGTTAAAATCCATTCCCAAATGCAGCTCGGGGAGGGGGGGGGGGGGGAGACAATTTGTATTCTTAATTAAAATAAATCTGTGTGTATAGAATTACTAAATGTAATGTGTGTGTCTGATATAAGCAGCATGTGTAGGATTAGATAAAGGTAAAAAACAGGTAGACTAAGATATACCGGTAATGTATATTTTAATAATTTTATTACATAGTAATTAATTAAAATATTAGGGGTTTTGGAGAAACTTTTGGCAGTATTGCACATTGAAAGCCTGTATATCAAGACCTATTGGACATACAGTACAAATGAACCAACTAAAATACAAACGGCTGCATTTAAGTTTAATATATATAGTCCCATTTTGTGAAGAAACGAAAAGGATACCTAAAATAATTGCTATGGACCGCAGCACGCCAGGTACATATTGTGTCTAGTTGTGCTTATCAATAAAGTTCTCATGGCAAAGATACTGGAGTGGGTTGCCAGATCCTTCTGCAATGGACAGCAATTTGTCTTACCTCTCTGCTATGACCTGCCCATCTTGGGTGGCCCTACATGGTATAGCTCACTGCTTCATTGAGGTACACAATCCCCTTCACCGCAACAAGGTAGTGATCCAGAATGGAAAAATGCATCTCTTATTCAGATTTTTATTTGCTATTGGGGACTTGTCTTCTGTCAGCCAATGAGATCTACACACTAAAGTATGCTCTCCGCATTTAAGCAGGTTTTTCTTCATATATTTGAGACAAAAACATTAAAAATGTGCTCTTTTAAATGCATAGAAAAAAAAAAACAGTTTTCCGTGTTCCTTTTAAAGGACCAATTAATCACCATATGTACTCTGCACCACCAGTTAGAGGGTGGAAAATCATGTGGAGAATGTGTTTCCATCGTAAAAATGGATCAAGAATTGATTTAGAAATTTTCATTTTAATTTAGCCCTGAAACACTCCCATAAGAAAATGCATAAATATACATTCTATTGTATATTTACATTGCTTTTAAAAGCAGAGTGCCTTAGTGTAGTGATACATTTTCTGTTTTAATTTTTTTTCATTTGGGAGACGTAGGTTCCCTTTCCTCCACTTGTGTTTTTTGTTGTTGTTTATCTAATGTACTTTATTTATTTGTATATATCGATCATATGTGTATTAATATAAACACGGTAGCACAATTTTAAAGCGTCGGGCAAACGCGCGCTGACGCATGCATGCGCACCAATTCCTCACAGCTGAGCGCCTCACAGCTGCGCGACTAGAGAAATGCGCACATGATAAATGCGCGCAGACGGTGTGTGTGTGTGTATATGTATATATATATATATATATATATATATATATATATATATATATATATATATATATATATATATATATATATAAATGAGATACAGGTGTAAAAAGGTGATCTGTATAAGCGTTAACCTAGTGGAGGAATCACAACTGACTTATGCTTTGGCTTTGCAAGAAAGCTGTGTAATGCAGCGGGCATAAGCTTAAAGGAAGCCATGTTTAAAATGGTTATGGATTGAAGAACAAAGCATTTGTGGGCACATTTGCATGTCCCTGCTCAGCTTCCCAGAATGTAGTGTAATAACTGTATTTCTCAGAATTTTCAGGAAGGAAGGAAGCAAGCTTTTTTTTTTAACATGTTTTAGACATTCAAATGTGAACACAAATGTACTATTTATATACTATATATAGTGTGTGTATGTAAGATAACTGTTCTGTTGCTATACTATCTGCTAAAATATAATCAAGTAGTTACAAATCACTTGGCCACTGTTTCATTCAAAGCGGCTACACCTGATTTAAACTAATATTCATTACATCCAGAGTACAGAACTCATTACTCACCCCGATAGAGACAACACACTGAAATAGCCTGACTTCTATTGTTCATAACTACATGAATTTGTCATCACTTTCAAAAAGGAAAACACCTTTCCATATTCTTTTTCCTCCTCTAGCTAATGCCACAGAGCACATATGGTGATTTTTGTGGTCCTTTCATTAACTGAGTAATCGAGAAATGTTAACTAAGATTTAGCTGGGGTGGGATAAGCCAGAAGAGCAGACATAGTTGAAAAATAGTAATACCGACAGAGACTGTTATTATTTAAAAGTAATTGTTTCATTGTTGAAAATATTCTACTATTAATATTATTTTGACTTGACATGCTCAAAAAAGTAAAAAAAAAACAACATTTAAGGAGTTATGGCTGCCAATATCATGGGATTTGTGAAACCATATTGGATTTACTAGGCATTGTTGGGACTGTGATGAGCATCATTTTTTATGAAATGCACTTGGGAGAACTGCCATAGCAGCCTTTTGAACTCCATAGCAAAACTTTTATAAAGCAATAAATATCTACATTACTATGCAGATTTGTATGAACGTGTATCTTGAATGCACCTGGTGTGTGCTTATGGCAAAAGACTGCGTGTCATAACTGCAGAAAACTTACTTGTAATTCTGTCCTTGATTTTTAACCTTTCTCAAGCATTTCCATGGATTCCGTAAGAAAATCAACGTTTTAAATATATATTCAAAAAGCTGAAAATGGCTATTGGCACGTCTCATGCAGAAATTTTCAGCACATTTTTATTCCTTGTTATATTTTTGAATGGCTATTCAGTAATTTTGTATTTTGTTTCAAGAAGCAAATACACTGCTATCTGAAGTCATAGATAAAATTCTCCATCCTTGGAATCTACACGTAGCAAATTAGTAGCCAGTGTAAGCTGCCACTGCGTTATGATGTTAAAGGTATATGCAAGCGAGGTGGGTTATGAATGCATCCTGTAGAATGCATCACAACCAACCTAGCAAAAAATGCAAACATGTTTTGCAAAAAAAAAAAATGTGCTGGGGGTGATGTAGAAAATCCCATCAATGGAACTGCGCATATTGGGTACTTCATTAAAAAAATGTACCCGATATAAAAGAGCATGCACTTGCTGATTGGCGAAAGGAAAGTGTCTGAAATCATGTGACTTCCCACAGTCGGGAAGACTTCAAGTGCTAAGCTGAGCATGCCTGCACAATCCCCAGGCCAAAACGATTCAATGTATTACTTATCCTAATATTCTCTGGGAATTTCAGGGGGTGTCAACATTGAGAGAAAATTGTTTGCAAATGCAAGAAATTCAGCCAACTTCAGTCTAACGGTTTAACTGTTTACTTTGGAATTTTTTCATGCAATAACCTTTTTTTTTCAGACACTATAAATTCTCCTCTATTAGATGCATTAATAACCCAGGTAACTTACATATACCTTTAAGTGTACTAACTAGAGATGACTTTCGCAAGAGGTGTTTCCTCCCAGGTTTCTAATTTTATAGACACCAAAACACAATTTTTGTCATCTTTAAAGGGTGTCATCATTTAGTTTAAAGTGTGTAAAATGTGTTCATTATCAAATTCTTCAGCCTAGCATGCAATGAATATGGCTCTTCAGTGGTCCTTTAATTCCATCATGGAAGGAAGTGGGAGATAAAAACATTTAAGATAAAAATAATGCAAATCTGAATCTGATGTTTTGCATGCATGTCTCTGGGGAAAACAAGTTGCAGAAAGTCCCTTGAAATGAAAATGATGTACTGTTCACCTGTAATTAAAATTTGATAACCAAATGTGTAGAATATAACAGTGCATGAAAATATGAAAACTAAAGGTAACTAACCAAGTTTAGTAGTGTTTTTGCATTGATAGTTCTCCTCCAAATGCCTTATATTTTAAATTGAAGGAAAAGTAAAAACTCATTATTTTTGATTGATCTTTTTGTCTTTGCTGATTTTTCATGGTTAAATTCAATTACCTTTGTTTTTCCCAGTAATTTTTATTAAATGTCTAGTACTATTTTGCTGCTAATAGCTCGGCAGTGTTCTGAGATTTTTTTTTTGTGTATTCACATCTGAGCCTGAGGTGAAGTTAGGACTGCTGAACAACAGAAATGCAAGGAACAAGAGAAACGTCTTTGAAGCTATCTGACTTTTCCTGCTTATTTCACAAAATCACTTAAAAATAGTAATGCTTCTTTCCAAAGCAAATTGCTAGTTATGCATTCATTTATGCATTCTAGCTTTGAAAATGAGGTGATTCCAGCATGCACCGGGATTCTTTTGGTAATCGCAGTAGAACTCTCTATACTAGTGCACCTTTTAGGGCATCAGGGGCTCTTATCAAGTTTGTGTTTTTGTATTTTTTTGTTAATGTTCTTTAACAAACTTAGAAATTTACACTTTTGCAGCTGAAGACAACCTTGACCACAAACTATTTTTGTGTATATAAAAGCACCATTACATTGAATTGTTCTATATCTCGTGTTAAAAATATTCCATCTCCTGCATAAAAATTAAAGTTTAAATCAGAAGTAAATACATTGGGTCCTGGAATGTACCATTTTATGCTTACTGAAAATATAATTCCTGCATTGACCACTAGCATGTCTGCAGGGCAGATATTCGTTTTATCTACCAAACTAAAACTGTGTTGCTGAAAAAAATGGTAGTATGTTGCCCACTGGTCACTCTTGGAGTGACCAGGCAGCATGCCATGAAGAGATGCAGACCTTCCTGTACAGATTCAAAAGCGTACCATTGGATGTGCAGCAGGCGTGTATGATTAGACAGAGTTGTACTTGGGGGAAAAATGCTACATACATATGCAGCACGTTTGAGGATGAGAGAGAGAGACGCAGCAGCCTGGACCCCATGACCGATTGGAGCAACAGTGGAACACCTTAAAGTCTGGAAGAAATATACATGCCAGTGAATATATGGACTGTGAATAGTTTTAAGTTTTCTCTACCCAGGGTTAGAGTGCTGATAGTAAGGAACTGCTTACTGGTTTTATGCAGAGCTTCAGTGGAAGCTAGGCATTTTATTTTCTCTGATTTGTTATTAATATTTTCACTGGCTAAATTTTAGTAAAATCCGGAAAAGTATATACAGCCTATTGTATTGTATTGTATTGTATTGTATTCCTCCATCAAACTGCCAGAAACAAGGATGCACGCCATTTTATGCCTTTTTTCAAAGTCAGCATATGTGTATATAAATAAAACTTGCTTTTAATCATGGTTTTATACCATTTTCTTTAGTACCACTAATACTGTTTCAGCACCATTGCATATTTGCCAGGACTGTTTGCCTTATTAATAAATAACAAATGAAAATACATTTTATATGACAAAAATGCCTGTGTATACCCAATACAAAAATATACACAACAGATCTTTTTATCTCTGCTGTTGTAGCCAGAGCATATTTGCAATCAGATTTCCTCAGCCCCATCTCCTTAATCCTCTGCCTGCTATTACTCTATCCTGTCTATCCTATGCTCTGTGCAGCGTGTAGGAGACTCCATACCACCTCTCAGCTTCTTTTTCTATCCTCCTAGCTGTGCACATTGGTCTGTGTGTTTAGCATCTTCACAGCAGGTTGTCATGGCAGCAGCACACGTCCATCTCACACCCCTCCCTATTAGACTGATGGGCTGAAGAGGGTGGGACTTTGATAAGGAGCAGGGATCAATCTGTGTATTTAATGCTAATAAAAGCACTCACTGCAAAATGTAGCTATGATTTTTTTTTTTTTTTTTCAAATTCTATTGTTACCTGAATTAAACTTAATTAAATGAGTTGACCTGTTCCTGAAATCTTACAGTCTATATCAGAAACATTTTTCTGTCATGATCAATTTGAAAATAAGTTTGCATTTTGGTGGACCACTGCAGTTGTAATACTGAAGTATA
The DNA here is from genome assembly GCA_027410445.1 of Discoglossus pictus. Classification (NCBI taxonomy): domain Eukaryota; kingdom Metazoa; phylum Chordata; class Amphibia; order Anura; family Alytidae; genus Discoglossus; species Discoglossus pictus. The sequence goes on along the minus strand of CM050171.1, from coordinate 44,502,485 downwards.
GCCCGGAAACCCTAAAACAAGGCACACCATCTATAGCTTGCGCGTGAAATACGCGCTGACGTAACCGCGCTGACAATTGCACGCTGAGTAGAATATGCGCTGACAAAAGAGCTGGATGGAGGCAGTGTAGGGCAGCAGAGGGCAGGGGGATATAGCGTGGAGTGGAGGCAGTGTAGGGTAGCAGACGATAAAGTGAGAGACTATGTGAGAGGGAGGGGAGAGAGAGAGATGGAAAGACAGTAAATCAGAAAGTGGAGAGAGCGAGAGACTGCTACAGAGAGAGAGAGAGAGAAGAGAGTGTAACCGATAGACGGGGAGGGAGCAAGAGAGACTTTGACAGAGAGAAGAGGGTGGAGAGATAGTGACAAAGGAGAGAGAGGAGATTACGAGGGAGTGAGAATGACCAGAGAGATCACCCGAAGACCAGTGTCCTTTGTACCCCAATGCTTGCTCCAACTTTTCCCAATTATCAGGTCCGCCTAAGATTATATCAAACCCACTGCCATCCTCCATCCATCCTTCTGCCATTCGCTCTTTTGTTGGCGCGCCTGTGTCTAGAGCGCATACGCATTTGTTGCGGGGGTGCGTGCTTTTGTCCTGTGTGCTTTAGTCAGCTGTTTTGTTGGCTTGCGCGGTTATTTCGGGACACCCTAAAACACGATGATGTAGAATCTAGGTAATTGGTTGCTCGCTACTACTTTTACTTAATTTTTTGAAGCATTTTATTATTTTTATTTTTTTCAGTTTTCTAAAACATTTTTTCCATAATCAAGTTTAATTATTCAAAAGACTGAAAATAAAATTACCAAAGTGCTGCTTTAACTGTGCTGAGGTGATGATGTACCACATAGAAAGTGCTCTCTGTATGTAAAAAGGAGACATTTAGGGAACAAAGAGAAAGTATTCAAATGTTTGTGCAAATGTGTTTATACTTTTATCTGTTTTTTTGTTTCTAATTAAAAGCTAGCTTTTAGCTATTACTTTCTCCCTACTTCGTTATGCTTTTAGGTTCAGTGCTTTCAAACACATATTTTTTTCATTGCACAATAGTTCTTTAAACATATGCTTAATTTTGGTTTCAAAACCACATACGGTACTTTTTATAGATACAATGTTTAGTTTATGCTTATTCTAATATATACATTTCTGTTTTTTTTACTTAAGATCTATGTGGCTTGCCAGTCAATGCTGATTGTCCTTGTGGGTGCAGTACCGGAATACCATTTGGACAATGAAGAACTCCTTATCGGCAAGGAAGAACTTGTTAAGCATGTTCGATTTGCTAATAACTTCACATCCATTGTTTCTGAGGCAAGTATTTCAATTTTCCTTTTTAAGTATAATTCTTAGTGATTTCTTAGTGTCTTTTGTAGATTATGACTAGGCTGCTTTAAATAAGATTATTATTATTTCTTCTTCATTAGCCATTACAAAGAGATTATGCCAAAAAGTAATACAAGTTGCAAAAAAAAAAAAAAGGAAAAATATCAAATTGCTTCACAGCAGCATTATGAATGTATTGCAAGTATGTGCTTTAAAAAAAAAAAATCAACAATTATTCCTAGTACAAAGAAACGTTTTACTGATGTATACATCATTCTGTTTTAAATGTATACTAGACAGATTGGTGAGTTGTATTCCTATTAAGGAAAAATGTTAGCTGGAAAATCTGTTGGAACGAGGTAATGTTAAGTTATTTGTCATAAAGTTGGAATTTATGCAATCTGGAGGTTGCAAACAGTGATTGCTAGAAAACAAACTCAACTTCTAACTCAAGAGAAAAAGAAAAGTGCTTGATTATTTGCTTGACAAAAAACAACAAACTGTGCAAAAACTGAGTAAGTGCTTGTTTATTTCATGAGCATGCAAGTGGCATTTATCAACATCTAGAGAACAGAGTATTGGACCAGGTCACCAGTAGATTGGATAGTTTCCATATCTGCTTATTAAAAGTCAGCAATCCATAGGTGTATTAGAAGAGGATATGTAGAGAAGAGTTAAAAAGGCAGCTTAAATGTTAAATATTACAAAAGGTGATTTTTTTAAATACAAAAATATTATGTCAAACTCATTTAAACTAATAGGAAATACCTGTTTTTACACACAAAATAGTGGCCCAAAAATTGTATTGCAGTAGGCGTGAGGAAGTAGGATTATCAGTTTAATATGTGTACGAGTAGCTCAGTATTCTATGTAAATGAAACATTTGCTCAGCTGAACAGATCCAATACAGTTTTTTGTATTTCCAGTGCAAACAAAGCAAGGATCCTGAAATGAGTGTAGTACAGAAGTGGCAAAGACTGTTCACCACAAGCACATTTTGAGCAGTCAGGATCATAATAAATTCTGCAGTACTTGAAATCCCCAAGGATACTACCTAGAATGTGAGTCATGTTTTATAATCCATTGCAAAAAGCAGAAAAGACATTTTAGAAAAGCCTGTTTGAGATTAATTGCATCCATGTCCAAGAGGGAGAGTTGAGGCACAGTGAAGAAAGGAAACCTACTGTTCTATTCCAGTTCTAATGGGATGTGAGAAAAATGAACATGTAAAATGAACCTAATCTAATATGGAAGTTCATGGGAACTCAGTTTGTTATGCTTCAAACCCTACTCAAAATTACCTAATAATATTTCAGGTTTAAGTGAATACAATGAATAAAAATATATTTTTTTATTAATATAAATTAATTAAATTAATTACAGCATTACACAGGCAAACTAAATTTAAAGGGCCACTGTGTTTCATTTACAAAATACAGTAAAATCAATCCCTCAAGCTACACCTCTGTGTGTATGGTGGGAGAGGGGTTAATGATGTCACATGGTGGGGCCAGCCTAGCCCTTTTCCAAGCTCCATGTCCAGCTGCCAGCCAGAGATGGCCAAGCACTCTGACAAGGCACAGGGATAGACGAAAAGCAAGCTCTTCTTGAAGAGAAAGCGATTTTAAAAAGTAAGAAAAAATAATATTCTGTATTTATTTTGAACTGCATACTGTTTTTAATAGTTTCTGCCCAAAAAAGTTTGAGCTTTACTTTTAAGTTCATTACAGTGGTCGTTTAATTTAATGAAGAAAGTGCATTTTGTACATTTACTTTGATATGTTTGTAGTCCAGACCGTTTTTGTAAGTACTGCTGTGAGACCCCTGCATTGATTTTTTTTTTTTTTTTTTTTTTTTGCCAATGGCATTAAAAGTTAGATCATGAGAACAGTTGCCCTCCTCTGCACTGGCTTGAAACTCAGGAAATGCTGCACTTGCCACCTTGCCACTTAATTTCAAGCTTCAAATCTCATGAACTAACCCTTGCTACCTAAAAAATGTCTCACCACCCACTTCTTTTTTTTTTCTTCTTTTTTTTAATATCACTGCACTTCTCTTAACTAGACATGGTAGCCCTTTTTTAAATAATTTAATCAACATGTTTCTAATTAAAACTCACATTCTGACACTGTAGAATAATGGTACATAAGTAGTACACCAACAAGCGATCTGAGTGTTCCTCACCTCTTATCTCAGGCCCCCTCATCCCTGATTGCTTTAGATGGCAGATTGGTATAGCTCTCATCTCTGATTCACTGTGGTGTTTCTTTAAATCACACGCTGTATTTATATTTGCATGTTTTTTTTACATTTTTTTATTTTTATTTTTTGGGGATATTGTTGGCTTCATTCCAAAACCTTTGTTATTGTGAATTATTGTAAACTAGCGAATTGCCCGTCAAAAAATGACGGCAATGAAATTGTAAGGTAGCTAAATTAGTAAATGAATATAGTGTACCTATTTTGAAGCATTGTGATGAAGAGCTGGCAATCTGTGTTGATGTTGCTGCAGCATTAGTGGTGTGGAGCTGCTGTGTAAGCATGCTGAATGTGTGCAGTGTAATACTGTGCGTGCGCGAGCCCAAACCGTTAGCGTAGTCGTGTACTTCCGCATTGGTGTAAAATGGCGAGTAATGTGTGGTATAGGTCTGTATCGGAATATCCGTAGGTGTTTTGTGGTGTTTTGCGAGTTTAGAGTGCTGTAGCCTCGTTTTCGTTTTGTTCGGCGGGCATTTTTTCTCTCGCTTAGATTTTTTTTTAGTCTCTAAACTGTTTTATTTCGAGTAAAATCGAGGTGTAAGTTGCATTTTTGAGGTCCTGGGTGCTCCCTCTTGGTGTAGGTAAGTTTTTTATGTATGTGCTGTGTGTATGTATTGTGTTTTAAATGTTTGTATGTCGGCGTGTTGCGTCCGATGTTTGCGAGGTCGTAATGTGTGGTAACGTGTTTCGTACGTTGTTTGCGTTCCTCGTAAAATTTAGCGAGTGTCGTAATTTGTGTGTCGTGTTTTTTGAGTAGCGACGTGAATTTTGCGAGGGTTTGAGGCCCTTGCCCAGTGACCTCGCCAGCAACTGAGTCCCTCGCTTCGCGAGGGGCCTCAGTTGCTGGCATGGAGCGCCTTCGGCGCTCCATGCCAGCAACTGAGGCCCTTGCCCAGTGACCTCGCCAGCAACTGAGGCCCTCGCTTCGCGAGGGGCCTCAGTTGCTGACATGGAGCGCCTTCGGCGCTCCATGCCAGCAACTGAGGCCCTTGCCCAGTGACCTCGCCAGCAACTGAGGCCCTCGCTTCGCGAGGGGCCTCAGTTGCTGACATGGAGCGCCTTCGGCGCTCCATGCCAGCAACTGAGGCCCTTGCCCAGTGACCTCGCCAGCAACTGAGGCCCTCGCTTCGCGAGGGGCCTCAGTTGCTGACATGGAGCGCCTTCGGCGCTCCATGCCAGCAACTGAGGCCCGTGCCCAGTGACCTCGCCAGCAACTGAGGCCCTCGCTTCGCGAGGGGCCTCAGTTGCTGGCATGGAGCGCCTTCGGCGCTCCATGCCAGCAACTGAGGCCCTTGCCCAGTGACCTCGCTACGCGAGGCCCGCAGCTCGCTGCGCGAGCCGCGGCCCTCGCTTCGCGAGGCCCGCGGCTCGCTATGCGAGCCCGCAAGCGTGAGCAACGACTCGTACGCTCACAACTATATATGTGATAGAGGGCTATCTGTACGTCACTAGGATGAACTTGCATTTTTATTTTACACTGAAAAATATGGATTTAAAGACATCAATTTAACTCTCATATACTTTTAGATGTTTGTGCAAGCTGGTTAGTGTGTAAAGATACATAGACAAGATTCCGGATCTAATTAGTGTAGACACTAACAAAGTAAACTCTGTTTTAGTCTTAAGAGCACAAAAAAGCAAACTTGCAGTTTTCAACTTTTTACTGTAAACACAGCATTAGAACACCCTGCTATTTAAAACGGGGGTTGACACATACATCTGAATATTAGGGGCCAGGCAGATTATTTAGGAGCCAGTGAAGCATTTTTAGGTGCAAGATTATGGATAAAAAGTGTTTATAATAACATGTCAGCAGCCAGCAGTAACATTTTTAGGAGCTCTCGCTCCTTGGATTTATCAAGTCCCGATTTAAACAGATATAATCCTGTATGGTAACATATTGCAAACATGCAGTTAAATCTCTATTTTGTTATCCTTTAGATTGTAAGTAGCGAGTTTCCAGTCTTGTAGGGTGCTTTGGAAAAAACACTTTTTACAGGACTAGAACCTCAAAACATTTTCTACGGTTATTAATATTGTATATTATATATTTCCATGTTCTTATCCCCTGTGTAGCGCTACAGAATATGTTGGCGCATTACAAATAAAATCACATATAATAGTTGTCGAACTACGTCCCTTGCAAAGCGAGGGACGCACTTCTGGCTGCAAACGGGCCGCATTTGTGGAGGTGGAGGCTCCAACGTCGGCTGCAATGAGCCGAAAGGCTCATTGCAGGCCACTAATGTGGACCTCGCGACATCCAAAAACAACAAAAAAACACTAAAAAAAAAAATTAAAAAAACATCACACACAGCATGGGGGTCAACCACGACTTTTGCCAGTGAGTTTGCACGCAAATTTAAGTTGAATTTAAGGAGTTTCGGAACTTGAAATTTGGCTAAGCAAGAGAAAAAAATGGCGCACTAAAAAAATTTAAACGAGGCTGCACGACCCCAAAGAGCGCAGATAACCGGCAGGCACGTACTACTTTTGACAGGGACATGCGAGGTTCAAACATGCACAGTTAGGAACCACAGAAAATGCTCGCAAGGCGCTTAACACATAAAAATATATATATATATATATATATCTGTCATTGTGATGAGCGACGATAGCGCTCAGAGGACCAAAAGTACATGAGATGAGAGGCTCGCAATGAGCGCCGAAGGTCCTCAGAGTAGAAGAAGCTTTACATTGTGTGACAAACAGCATTGACATGGCTTCAAATTTTATTGCACCGTCGGGCAAGTTGCTAGTTTAATAATAATCATAATAATAGTGTATTTCATAGAAATGTTATAATGTATCGCTCCAAGTAAAGACTTCTATACTATGTTGTAGATAAGATATTATTCCAAATGTCCAGTAAATGTACCGATCATATCTTGATTTGGCATTTACAGTTAATTTTTGCCACGTTTTAGTGATTGTTACTGATTGCACATTCTGTCAGCCAGTTATAGGTCAGGACTAGTTTTGAGCATCACATTAGTGTGTGGATGGAACAGTTACTCAAGCTGAGATTCACATTAGCATTCCAATATAGTGAGTGCTACTCAAATACTTACACATGGAAGTTTTAGTAATGCTGCTAGAAATGTTGTGTAGATGTAGGGGGCTAGTACTTTTTCTGAATGGCTGCGGACCACTGCAATCTGACTCATATGCCGCCAGTTGGGCCGCACTGCTGGAGAGGAAGAAGTAACATGCTAAATTATTTATGTGCATTAGAGGAACAAATTCACTTGTTATTTTTAAGTACAAACAGTGATCCATCCATTCTGATTTTGCATCACAAGTATGAAATAGGGGTTGACAAATATATGTGGAACTGCAGAGTCGGACAGGATTTTGAGCAGGCCAGTCAAATATTTTATTTAGGAGTCAGAATAGGGAAGGGATTAGTAGGTATAATAACAAAAAAGTTAAGAACCAATAATAAGACTTTAGGAGTTTAAAAGCCTTGCATTAAAATAATAAGAAAAATAAGTAGCTTTAAAGTATACTATTTATAATTTTGGTAGTTGATGCTGAACATTCAAGCTGTAGTTTATTCTTTAGTCCCTTTTACTGATGTGTAATAAAATGGTGTCTTCAACATGAAATCTTTTTTTTTTGTTTTTGTTTATCTAGGCCGTTTTAACAAACCTTTATGGAATATTGTAAAGCGCTAATGCTGAAATGTAACTCTTGCCAATGTTTCTGTGTTGTTTTTTTATATTTTGAGAAATTAGTGCTGAGCCATTTCAGACAGATGAAAATTCTGCTAATGTAATATGTCAACATCTGAAAAGACCTTGACAATGAATTTCAGAATGGTCTCAACTTTTCTGTTTTTTCCATTGAAAATGCTTTAGCGTGACTTTTTGGATTATTTTTATATATATATATATATATATATATATATATATATATATATATATATATATATATATATGTGTGTGTATAATGTACATATCACATATATATTTGTCAGCAGTGCGACTTGCCCAAAGCCGTTGCTAATGCTGCAGTTGCTGGCAAGGAGCACCAAAGGCGCTCATCCCTACGACGGGACTTACACCGCACAATTTACAGACTTGGCAGCCACAAATACGAGCTGCGGGACTTAGAAAAAAAAACATTACGAGCTCGCAAAAATACGACCTTGGCACCCGAACCCTGCGCTCCTGAAAACATTAAAAACACAATAAATACACACAACAAAAACATAAAAACCTTACCCACAGCAAGGGTGGGCACCCAGGACCTCTGCAAGTGAAGTTACACCTCAATTTAAGTACAAATTCAAGAGTTTAGACATACGAAAATCCCCTGAGCAAAAGAAAAAATGGCTGCTGCAAAAAACGAAAATGAGGGTACAGGACCCTAAACGCGCAAAACACCACGAAACACATACGGATTTTCCGAAAAAGCTGTACGAGGTCCAACATACACTATTAACAAGGAGGCAAAATCACCCACAGCCGCGTAGCACACACATTAGCCGCCATTTTACAACACTAACTTACACAATGCGGAAGTACAACTACCCTAACGGATTTTCCGTGCGCACGCACACTATTTACACTACTACACACTGCACACATTGCTGACACTTACACAGCAGCTCCACAACAGTGGAAACCGACATTTGTATTCTGCAGCAACATCAAAACAGATTGTTAGCTCTTCAACACAATGCTTCCTGCATATATTACTTCAAAATAGGTAAAGTATATTAATTTTATTATTCATTTCATTAGCATACAAAAACCATCGCCAACGCTGCTCATAGCGCACAAACAACCAACAATGAGCGCCGAAGGATCTCGGAACACCAACAAAATTAATGTCTCAACCAAACACCATTACCTGCCTTATTGACGTAATTTTTTGACGGGCAAGTCGCTATATATATATATATATATATATATATATATATATATATATATATATATATATATATATATATATATATATATATATATATATATATAAAATTCAGTACATTTTACACAATTTGATTCCTATCTGCTTTTATTTTTTTATTGTATAATATAAAATCATTATAGTTACAAATGGACAACAGTAACAATCTAGGACCATATAATTAGGATGTTGCATCAGTTTACGGTTTTCCATATACTGTATGTGTTAATATCTTTTCTTTATATGCAATCTGTATTCTTAACATTAGAAAATTATTTGAACTATTTTACACAGATGTTTTTAAATATAAAAATATATATGGTAGGGCAGGTGTCAATATGCGGATGTGGGTCCAAATCAGGACTTCCAGCTCCATTGTATTTCATTTTGTACACATTTGAACTGAAGATTACAAAACAGTATTCAATGTTATACTTCCTTTTAAACCTCAAGTTGTAAACCTCAAGCTTAGCTTTTTGTTTTCACCTCTTATGAGGTCTTGAAGGTGGTTGCATCTGTTACTGGAAGACATCCCTAAATGGTGAGACACAAGCTTGAGTCCATGCCAAAATAAGTCATTTTAAGATACCTTCAACCAATGAAGAGCATCTGATCCTGTTGGTAACCTCATGAGGAGTGGAAACAAACAGCTCAATTGTAGGCTTATAAGTTGATATTGGAAATACGTTTAATATTGAACATTACATTTCTAAATCTTTGAACAGGGAAACCAAAAGTTTCTGTCATGTTTGTAAAAGGACATGATTTATACCTTAATATAATTCATTTTCGATTGGGGAGAAAAATAAACTTTTTTAACAGAAGAAAATGAATGCCAAGACAGGCAGTTAGATAAAAAAAATGTGTGTTGATCTGTCTTTATCTTGGCAGTAAGGTAATTGAAAGTGTTAATAAGGAATCATTGAGACTTTGTTAATTGTTTTCTTTTATCTGGTTTACATTAAAACCAATGGAAACAAATGCAGAATCTGTTGCAGTTCAGATATTCATAAGGCTCACTACCCTCTGTTTCCTGTAACATATCAGGACAGAGGATGAGAAAACAATATATATACAATATATTTAATGTAATTTTTCTACACTACAAATCAATGATTTCTTATACAAAAATATTGTACTGTTGAAATTGTTATCTTTTTGTTGCATGCTAGAAATGTTTGGACTATAGTGGCCTTTTAAAAATCAATACTAATTTAAGACCTCTATCTGCTGTGGTTAGGGCATTGCATCCTTTTAATCTTGTAATCTATATAGTTTAATGATATGTGAAATATACCTCTCTTTAATCTTTGTGTCTGCACAGTGCACAAATTGTTCTAGCTATGTATAGTGATTGGAATACTGGAATTATATTTTGATATTAATGGATTTAACTGTGTACCCAGATATTCTATTGTTAATAACCCAAAAGTTTGTATTATGTTGTCATTCAAAAATATAATTATAAACCATATCATATTTATATATTATAGGCAGTAGGTGAGAGAATGCAAGTGAAAATTGAAATCCTACTAATTGTCAGATTGAAACCATGGATATCTTTTTATAACTGAAATGTAATATTTTATTTTATTCTACAGTGGTATTTAGTCAAGAATGAAGCATACAAAGTTAACCTTGCATCGTCATTATTTTTTTTTGGACTTCTTATTGGCAACATTTTATTTGGACCGTTATCTGATAAATTTGGCAGAAGAAGAGTATTTTTAACTGGTATGTATACAATAATATATTATCCTAAGCAGCCCTGGAAATAAGCCATTAGATCACTATTGGGTGACTAGTAAATATAAATCTAGCACACAATTAAAACACATTCTTTAATTTACTATGCATAACTTTGGATGCACTAATATATTACCTTCCGACTAGCAAACTTTTCCCTAGACATTGGCACATCTGTGATATTTCTGAAGCACTGCACAGTAGACCAAGATCATATGTATATATTCTGAGTATTTTGTATGGCTTTTACTTTATTAAAGGGACATGACATTACCAGTTTCTTTCTTACCAGTACCCAGAATCCTTAACTCCAGTGGAAAAAACTGTTTCGTGATAAGGTCTGTGGCAACCACATGTCTTTTAACCTGTGTGAGACATATACATGTACTTAGAATGCTCTTTTATTTCATTCCTGGATATACAGTTGAGGGCTTTTCAGTCCCCTTTCTACCCACCATAACATACTTTGGTCCTGGCAACTGTAAAATGAAGTTGGCCAGAATACTCTAACCACACACACACTCACACTGATGAGCCCTGTATAAGGGCAACACTGCAGTCTGTGAGTTGGTTTCTGGCATTGCACCCTAATCCATGTCTAAGTTCTTAAGCCTGTCTGCTAGCAGGGTCTGTAGTCCTAAAGGGATTCCCATGTTAGTGGGCCAGATGCAAAACGATTATATATTTTTGGGCCTCATTTGCATATCACTACCCAGAATCCTTAGATATAGTGGAAAGATTGTTTACCGAGAGGGGAAAAATAGGTCTCTTGGCTTTTGTGAGACATGTAAATTATGTTTTATTTCCTTCATTTTTATGTAGTAGGTTGCTTAATAGTTACAATCCTTACATGAGGCTCTCTATATTCTGAACATTTTCCTGTGATTTTTTTTTTTTTCCCCTAATGCTTTACCATTTTATTTTTATCCAATATTTACATGTGTAAATGATGTTTGTGCTAGTTCTCCTAGAGATGTTTTTTTTTCTTATCTCTGACACCTGTGCAAACTCACAGACCATCCACAAACCTTCATATAGACCCCTGTCATGCCTCCCCTGTCCCATCGTGTTTATTATTGTTTTAGACTTCCTTCACCTGTAAGCAGACATCATTTGTATTGCCTTTCACTTTTTTATATGTGTCTGTTACAGGCACAGTGTGAAATCGGACATCCTGTACATAGCCTATGCAATGTATGTAGAATGCCTGACTTTTTAGGCAAAATGTGAAATGAATTTGTTTTATACAGTAAAACCCTGATTATCAGGCACCCATGGGGACTCCTGATTGCCGGATAAGTGTAGTTTCCTGTTAATAGGGAGTCCTGAAAAAAAGGGTCTAAACGACCCTTAAACCCCTCAAAATGCCTTTAAAAGATCATTAGCACCTAAACTGGGCAATTTAGGCAAAGAAAAAAACAAATAGGAAAAAAGTTAGGTTTTTTTGTGCAGTCTCGAACGGCCGGATAATGCCTGGATAATGAGTTTCTTGCAAATGGGGAATTTAGGCAGGTGCCAGTTGCTTGAGTGTCCCGGTTGTTTGAGTGCCAGATAATCAGGGTTTTACTGTATTTTGCCTAGGGAATATAAAAAATACTACCATGACTAAATTAATTTTTTGCTCCTACTTTCAAATTGATGAACCACCATGTGTAAGTAGAGAGTTTTCAATCTTGTAGGGTGCTTTGGGAAAAAACACTTTCTACAAAGATTCTAAGCTCTAAACCGGGCCCTCCATTTTTTGCAGTTTGTTAAAATTATATTTTTCCTTGTTCTTTTCCCCTGTATAGTGCTACGGAATATGTTGGCGCGTTACAAATAAAAGTAATAATGTGTATGCCCCAAATGTTATAAATGCAAAGACCACAGACCTACAAACATATGAGCTCTGTAGCTTTCATTTCACCATCTTCACCAGGTCTTTACATGAGATAAATTGAACCAGGGAGACTTTTTATAAATAAATAATGACCAAATAAACTTTTTTTTACCTGAGAATAATAGATTAATTTACTGGTAGGATTTGTAATATGTATATCTGTACCAACCATTCATTAATAAAAAAAAAAAATCACGATTTAAGTAAAACAACAAAAGGAAAAAAAGAAGCAAAAGAAAACAAAGTAGAGTTACTTTTAATGTGTCTTGACGATAATGCAGCTTTTATCTCCAGCACCTGTCAGAAAATATTGTGGATCAATGTGCGTTCCCTGTTGTGTCTTCAGAATTGCATTAAGGCCCTGAGCTATAATGATGTTTTTTAGTTATTCATCCAAATGGTGATTTCTTAGAATCCTTGGGAGCAAGAGATCTTAGACAAATTCTTCAATAGTTATCCATCAACCCTTTCATTAAGTATTTCAGGGCTACTGTTCACTACTCTTTAAGGGACAGATTTAAGGTAGGAACTTACCAGTTGCTGGAACATCATTAAAGATGGAATGATTTGTCTCAATATGTGGTGGATTTTGATTTTTCCCACTTTGTACAGTGCTAAGGGGCTGCAGAGAAAATCAGATCTAATATTTCTCTTTTCTTCTAGTCTTATCGTGGAAGTGTACATCTTCCTTCTTTCCCTGTTGTTTTCTGCTCTTTCATTTCTGCTTTGCCAGACAATATAAGTCACTTGCTGTGCAAGTATATGCTTTGTAGTACTGCCAGATGTTTGGTCCTACCCCAAGCTACATCTGCAATGATCATTCAGTGTGTACATTGACTAAAAGAATTATAAATGCAAGAAGTAAATCTCATCTCTCTTGAGTGTTCAATATGCAATTACTGAGATGGTTACTACCTAGTTTTTGTCTTTTAAGAAAGGCACAGTAGTTGGCTGAGACTGAAAGAAACATGATAAACAGACACCATGCTGGTAGCCTGCATGAAATGGAAAATGTAGTTGCTTGGTTTACAGAGAAAGAAAATGCTAGTTTATGATTTTAGTAGTATTACAGATGTTTAATGGACCACTGTGGACATAAATTTAAAATAATCTACTATGAAAATATGCAGAATGTTCTTAGAATGGACAATAAAATAATACCACCTATAATATATTAACTTGTATATGCAATTAAGCTGCTATGAGATCTTTCATTTAGATATTTACTGATCAACTTTGTGAAATTGGAGGAGATTTTGAATACAGAGCAAGTTTCTATTGGTACAGTGGGAATGTGTCATTTTCAACTTGGTACAGTGGGAATGTGTCATCTTCAACTTCCAGTCCATTCATTTAGTATAATGTTTATTTGACCACAGTGGACCTGTAAGGAAGCAGATTGGTAATGCAGTATTATGAAATAATGCAGTTAGTGTTGCTCACTTGAATATGCATTTCCACAATTTAACAATATACAGTACCTTTCTTGGCTACAGTATTTGAAAACTTCAAACTCTCTAGGCTGAAATATGTAGTAAAGATGTGTTTCAATGCAGCAGCTAAAGTTGGTTACAGTACATATCAGCATACTATGGGCCGCATTTAAATGATGGCCGCAAAACGGCCGCAACTCTGCGATTCCTTGCTAGGGTGCGACGGCCCCTTGGCTACGTTGCTATTCAAATGAAATGGGCCACAAGGAGGTCCATCCAATGGGCGATCCCAAGTCAGGTAATCGTCCATTAGCTTTGACGGGTTTGTACCTGATCGCAGACGTTAGCCAGCAGATCAGGCTTCAAAGCCCGCCAAACTAAAAAAGTTAAATATAAATTCAAGAAAGCACTGTTCAGCACTATAAATGATGGCAAACACAATGGGGTACATGAGGATTACATGTACTATATTGGCTAGCTGGCACACCGCCGCTAGTCCATACTGTCATTTGTGACTGCAGTCCGCCAGGCCTGAAGATCGAGTTACTGCCTTGGAGGTCATCCAAGCCCGGGACTCCGGGCTTGAGTGACCCCCAAGGCAGTAACCGTTCTCCAAGCCCAGCGGACTTGTGGCCACAAATGACAGTATTGGCTTGCGGCGATGTGCCAGCTAGGCAATGTAGTACATGTAATCCTCATGTCCCCCCTAAAGCCTCCCATCAATTACAGCGCTGTACAGTGCTGCATTGAATTTATTTTTCTCTCCACAGGCTTGGATTTCTCTTGCACGGGCTTGGATTCAAATCTCCCACCGCAGCTCCATAAAGGGACCGCGGCACACTAAAGGCTAACCCTAATGCCGCAGGGGTACAGTAAGTACCTAACATTAACTCCCCCATGCTGCGGGGTCCTTATCGGGACCCCTGCAGCAAGAGGTTAATGTGGGGACCCTCCGTGGGTCCCAATCGGACCCCTGCATTATAGGGTTAATTTTAGGATACTGCAGGGGTACCGTTAATGTTAGGACACTGCAGCCAGCGGGGGCTTAATTGTAGGGTACACATTTTTGGGTGTTTTACGGGGGTTGACGGGAGGGTGATTGTAGCATTTGAATAGGGATGTGGGGTTTCTTGCGACCGAGCAAGATCAAAGGCTTTGCCTTCAGTAAGCTGCGGTTGGGGTGGCCGCAAGGGAACGCAGGTGCATTTGAATGTGTTTGGTCTTCACACATTAAAGAATCTGAACATTTTGATTAATTCTTTTAAAGCTTTTATACATTACAACTTACATTGTAATTGTTTCTTCAGCTATTAGCCCTTTTCATTTGTCAAAGATTCATGTCTTTGATACTTGAACAAAAATCAAAGTAGATTGTACTTTGAAATTTAAAAAAATCTTCAGTCGCAATGTATTTTTGTGAGCATGGTATACAGTTTTATGGTAACTTTGGCCTCCATGCTAATCCCCTATATCGCAGATTACACCATGTTTAAGAGTAAGGTAAATCTCCCTAGCAATGCTAATCGCCCATTCTGGAATCGTTCTCAGAGAACTGCTACAAATGATTGGGGCAAGCCAGAGCCGAAAATGATGGCAAACTTTTCCATTGATTTTCGCACTGACAAAAAACTACTGTGCTGTAACTACAAAAAACTGAAGAAAAAATTACAGGTACCAAAGACCACTTGCAAATGGTTTTAAAACCATTGCTGAGTGCCGCTGCAGCAGCAGCTAAAGTGATAGAATAGCACAAAATAAAAAAAAAAGAATATTCATTATTTGAAATTTAACAGTCCAATATAAACATATGTATAATTAACATTATTCTGTCCGTTTCATTATACAACATCAAGGGCAACACATATCTCCGTACTCGAGTTAATACATATCAGGAAATGATGTGGACTAGGGACAAATGCGCTAATGCATTGTCTATACATATATAACATATATACATATAATAAACATAATTATATATTAAATCTGAAAACACAATTGTCACAAATATTTAGTAAAAAAAAAATAGAAAGAAAAAATTATATATATATATATATATATATATATATATATATATATATATATAATTAAAGCAATTTATCTTCCGTAAAGCTTGGATTGGGTACTTCTTACACTGAAATCTCTTGCGGACAAGGCAGGATCTTTGGATGTGGGCTGGGTGCAAGTGAAAAGACATAAACATGTAATTTTTGCAGAAAAAAAATCTCCCCCAGCTGATTTACAACTATACCGCAAATTACACCACTCGACTGGCATGGGTATTGAATGTGAACTACAGTTGCCCTTTAAATATCTGAGTAAAATATTCTACTTCTTATAAGTTGTGTTCTACCTTAGTTTATGTATCTTCCTTCAAGATTTTAGATGTATTATTATTATTTTATTAAATAAAATATTTTGTTAACCTGTTCTCCCGCACATTTACTATTAGCGCACCCATAACCTATTATTTTTTATCTCCATTACACTTCTATCTACAGGACTTCTCCAGTGCTACCCCCTTGTACTAACTCTCAGACTTTCTTCCACTGTTTACAGCTTCAAGCACTCTCTAAAAACTCTCCTGGTCAGACAAACTTACGTCCATGCTCTGTAAGAGGAGGATAGAATGAGCAAGCTAGATAGATACACAGATTTAGGCAATAGATAAGACTTAAAATGTCTAAACAAGACCAGGCCACCATCAAATAATGCATTCCTTTTTGTCCCAAACACCCTCTACACCAATTTAGACAGTAACAAAGTTTCACCCTAAAAAGAATTGAGACATGTAAATCAAATTTTAAACATGCAAAAGAGTTTATTAACAAACAGTGAAGAGCTGGACAAATTTAACATCTAACATGAAATAAATCCATTATAATAATTAGCAAGATGTGTGTAACGTCTGCTCAGTGCTAATAAACGTTGGCAAAGTCGTTCATGCGCAGTTGCGTCATTTCAGCACGTTTCTACGTATTCACACATGCACACAGATGGGCGGAGGCAGAGCGCAGGCGCACAGATGGAGGGGGCGGAGGGATGGGAAGTAAACAGAGGGCACAGAGAGCTCATGACACCATCATTTATGACAAGCAAGATACTAGTTTGGTTTGAACATATTTACTACATGGAAGCTATGCCACTACTCAAAACAAGGGTAAAAAAAATAATCGTAATAACTTAATTCTACTTAACTAATTTCTAAACGGAAAATGATTAAATGTCTTTTAAAAAGGGTTTTCTATGCTAGAATGAATGCATCTTAAAGCATTCTCCAGCTCCATTCGAGCATTTCCAGTTGAAATGTAATAACATTTATTTATCTCTGTTTTTATGTGAGTACTTTTATAAGTATATTGGAAAAAATAGTTTTAAATGCCAACACCAGGCATTTTTCTTGCTTCATCCATCATATTAAAAAGGGAGCCGTGTCTGCTGAGGATATTGATTAAATTAGTATTATGAATACTCTCTTCCCGGGGCAGTGTTCTGCTCCGGTGCAAGTCCTTTCATAAACTGGCTGGGTACCTAAGCTGCTTAACTCATTGAAAATGCTGGTGTTCACTGTACACATTGATCGATAATCTCAACAGACATGGATCCCGCCCATGCATTTTTTTAAAGTGTTTGAATTTAATGAAGATGCTATTTGCTCTAGCAAACTTAGCCTGATAAACACGTTAGGCTT